>WBMY01012570.1:38487-49401 GCA_013397315.1 Donacobius atricapilla
AAATCCAACTAAACGCATGATCCTAGACATAATATGAACACTGAGGAAACAGTAAAAGGAAAACAGTAGCTTTGGTGCAAAAATACAAGAGTGATTTCTCTGCCTTTCCTTCTGAAAAATCACCAGCTTCCAGAATTCGCTTCTACCTTCCTATAAAATCACTACATCATGCTCAATACTACTGCTCTTCATTTAACTGGAGTAAGCTACATTCATATTTCATGAGAAAAGTGATGTTTAGTCAGTTTAGTTCATGAACCTTAAAATTTGTATCACCCAATTACAGGGGTCAATTGCAATTCAGGATTCTTGCCCTAGTGGACATATTGTAGAACTATAGGTATATAGTAATGTGTTTACTCTCCTGTATTTTAAAGTTAGCTTTAAAATGTTGAGGGGAAAGCCAAAATGCAAAAAAAAAAAGCAAAAAAAGCCAAAAAACAACCAACCAAATAAACAACAACAAAAAAACCTAACCAAATAATTGTAAGCTATCTCTGAAACCCTGCTGCTAGCAGCCAGCAGCTTCACAGATCATAAAATGCAACAAAGCAATACCAAACATATGCATAAAGTATTAACTGCTTTTAAAATGTCTGAGGTTTTAGCCTCTGTCCTAAAAATGTAGGGACCAGCTCTAAAGCACGGCATTATTTTGAACCACAAAATCAGTGAGTTAAAGTCATGCATTTTCCAGATATTTGAACTCATAAAGCAGAGAAATTGAAAGTCAAGACTGCAATTCTTTTCTGAGTTAACCCACAGAGAGTCGACAGCCAACTGTTACTAGGCTGATGCTCAAAGGATAAGGAGATCAGAAGTCAATGAAAAAGTTCCCTTACAATCACCTAAACCAAAAGACTAAAGGAGGTTCTGAACTATCAGTGGAACTAAAACACAGAGAGAACAGAGAATTTAGACACATCTGACAATCAGCAGAAGAAAATCCACACTGCATCATCCTAGAAGATGTAGGATATTCTGCAGTTAGAGATACTAGCACTGTTTCTAATAACCTCAAACTCTTCCACTGCAGTGAACCCTGATAAGATACCTGAAAGCATGTATTGCCTTTAGGAAGAAGCTATGCATCAGTATTAAATGGTCCAATTTCCACAATTAGAATTTGGCTCACTGTAAGTCATAAATGTAGCTTTCTCCTGAGTGTGAAAATATATCCCAAAACCGAAATATTTTAAATAGCTTCAGATACTGCCTTTCACTCTTTTATTCAAAATCTCCATTTCTCCACCTAAATTCTGTAAAATTTTCCCAGAAGGGATATAATACAGTATATAGACTAGTGAAGTGTAGTATAGTATAGCGAGCAATGCCAATGTAACACCAGATGGATCACTGTCTACTTGCTAAAATACAGCTTTATTTTTTCAGCTCAAACAGCCAAGGCATCACTTTGACTTCTTGTTTCACTTAATGTGCTAAACAACACAGAGAAATCTGACCAATAGCTGCAACACTTTTGCTGTAAGAGTTCTGTCCGAATGTAACTAAACAATTTAATTAGGAGTAGTCCCTAAAATAGCACCAAAACTACTGAAGAACTCCTTTTTATGCCAGGTTGTCCACTTGTCTGTAAACAAACACACAGAAAAGCAGAAACTTGAAGTCCCTTTAGTAATTGAGTTCTGATGCTTTGACTGGCCAAACACTTCTCCACGTATTTAACTTCACATTCCTAAGTAAGAACAGCTAGCTCTAACTTTAACTGTGAAAAATTCATTGCAGAACTAGGACAGGATCTATGATCTAGAGCAACAGTTTAGCTTTGCATTCAGAGGGAGCAGATGAGGGAAAAAGTGAGAAAAGCAAGAAACAGAAACTAAAATTAAAGCTACATGGTTGAAAGAGATACTTTTTCTTAAGGTTAGAAGAGTGTGTCAGAATTCCTAAGCAGAAAGAACATGACGATTTTACAAGTTATTTTAAAAACACCAATTATATCAACAGGTTCATCACAAGCCACTGAAGATATTCTGCCTGCATGTATTTTGATTTGAGAGTTCAACTGTTTCTCTTGTCATGGCTTACCACTAAAAAATCAGAAAAGAAGATGAGCAAGAGAAAAAATGCAAGAAATTTTCTCTGAGAAGGACTTGGAATTTATTTCCTTTTGGGTCACAAAACTCCCTGTTGGAAAAGCTGCTCTACGCCCTTTTTTACTAGACACTTCAAATAAAAAGGGCTAAAATAAATGCTTGAAAGAAGCTAGTATATGAACTATAATCACTGTAATTAGGTAGTTTTTGCTATGTGTTTCCATGATAGCTGCACATGTGTCTGAAAAAGATCCATGAACTATTAATGGCATCTTCATTGAATAGTACATTGAAAAGAAATATCCAAAGCACTGACTGTTTATTTTTGATAATAAGAGGGTTGAGCATAGTATTTGATTTAGCTTGTCTTGGGATAAATCCCAAGTTTCACTCTTCAGTCCTTAAACTCTTCCATAAATAAATAAATCCTTTTAAAGTAGGTTATTTTCATCTGCACTAAAGTCTTGCAAAGGCTGTTTCCCCCCTGCTTCAGAATTATCACTTTAAATCTCTAAGATAATAATCACCATGGTGACACTTGCAGAGCATTATGGCCATGGCAGATAATATTTTTAAATGTATATACTATTTAAAGTGCATATTATTTCTTGCATTGGCTATCACCAGACTTCTACAATAACTTATTTATTAATATATGCAGTTTGAATCCTATGTTTGATCAAAAATAGGGTGATTATTTTCTGAGACACTTGGAAGTTATGTTTACAGTGATGGCACACTGATGGAACATTTCACCCTATATCAATTCAGAGGTGTGGTAATGAAGACACAGCATCACCTCACGCAGACATTGCCTCAATTAAGTGCCAGCCTCTTTTTGGTAACTCTTAGAGAATCCCAAAAAAGCCCTTAAAAAAAAAAATGAAAGCAGAAGGCAAAAGGCAAAGATAAACTACAAGTCTTCATTATTTCCAATTACTTCTGGTTTAGAAACAGGTTTCAGAAAGAAAATGTGCTGTGAAGCACAGTCATCACAGCACCGGCTATACAGTTTAACAAAGTTTGAAAAAACCTACATATATGCAGAAAAGCCAGGTTTTACGCATTATGAACTTTCCAGTTCAATTTAAATGCAATATGTCTCCAAAGACTGTGCCATTAATCACAGATCAAATACCTGCAGATTTCCCTAGTCTGCAGATAAAAGATTGTGGTGAAAATTTCTAAGAAAAAAGAAAAATAAAAATGGTATGACTTAGATGAAGAGACAGGAAATAGGGCCATTAAAAAATAGTGATGGGAAGTAAGAACCTAAAGAGGAACAATAAAGGCCAAAAGAGGCTTGATGAGGAATCAGAAGACTCAGAGCTAGTTAGCCAGCTACATAGCTCTTAGATCCTTTCCAAAATGCAATCTGCCAAAGAGGCATCCCAAGAATAATACTGCATTTATCACCCCAGAGACATTAAAAAGTTGAATTTCTTGTTTCATTTCATTATTTTATCTGAATAATCTAAAAATTTGAAATTATTAAAACGACTTAAACCATAAGATACGTTCTCAATGTTTACTTAGTGTGGTCTCAGCTGATAATTTCATAACAAGCATGGCAGAATGTGTCCTTTGACTGCATACTTTTGGCTGGAAGATTTTAAGTAAATATTTGTAACACAATGACCTACATATGAAGGTTTTTATTTCTACTGTAAATTTATTTCGTTCAATTATTGCACACTGGTACTTGCAGCCAAATCTGTGCTAGTCCTTTGCTATTCAGTATTCTAAGCAGCTATCTAGCTTCTGGTCCCAGAAGCATAATTCATCTTTCAAAATAGGTACCTGAATAATGTGAGATGCAATAGACTCAGTGTCAGGGGGGAAAACAAACAAACAAACAAACAAGAAAATAAAATCAGATCTGCTCAATCAATACAAGAACAAAAGAAACTTCAAAATGTAGCTTTATATTGAAAGGTTAAAGCCAACAAAACAGACTAAGTTTCAAGATTAATACGACATAAACCTGATCTCAATTAACTGAAATCAGGGAAAATTCTCTGTTATACTTTACAAGGATCAGGCTTGAGTGTTCTGGGCTCTTTTTTTTTCCCCTACAATTAAAGAACAGCTTACCCAGCTCATCGTTACCCACATTCAGTGTACAGCACATACAAATGGCTCAAGCAGAAGATGCAGCACAAGGATTGGAATTAACCCTTTGCTTACAAATGATGGCACCGGACATGCTATTGGAAATCTGTAACCCACTACTATGACTAACTAAAGATTAATGCTATAAAGGAATATATACAAATGACTAAGCAGAACACTCAGCATAAGGATTAAGACTTCTTACCCCATATTTACATTGGCGGGATGTTGCTCCATACTGGAAGCGACACTGTTCATCAGCATCATACACCTGACCTGGGGCCACAGCTGGATAAAGAAAGTCACGCTTGGGAGGCTCATTATCAAGGCAAGTACCACGGCCCGAACTGTTCAACATAAAGGACCAAATCAATTAGGAATTCTACTGACTGTAAATCACAGTAATGATATTACGTATCTAGTTCTTACTTTTAACAGTGCTGGGTGTGAAACATATGATTGCAATAAACAGACAGTAAGAAGGTACACCCATATTAACAAGAGAAAATATTTAGAGCTAATTAGGAAATTAAAATAATTTTTCATCATTATTATTTTAAAAAATGCTTCTTTTAGATTGTGAAATGATTTTATAAATTATCCTTTTTAAAAGTGCGATAATTTCTGAGCCACACAAGACTGATTTTCATTTTTGTTTTAGGATTCCTATTTCACTGAAGAACAGCTACATTTAGTCACAGAATGAAAAATAAACAAATTAAGCAAATGCAAGAAACTCAGTTTACAATTTGAAATGACCCTTCTGATCCTTCAAACAGCTAAGTATAATCTTATAGATAGGCGCAGCTAAACTGGTTTATGTAAAACTAAAACATATTCAAGTTTCAACATAACTAAATATTTTTAGGATCAGGACCTTAACATGCAAGCTTTTCTTCCATTCAAGTAAAGAAAATGGTTACAGAGGCAAAAATTCTGCAGGAACTTCAAATTTACCTACACTGGGGTGAGTGAAAAAATTTCTATGGGTCCAAGATCTTTTTTATTGTATTAATATTTAGTCCTAAAATATTCATGTTGGAACCAAAAGAATCATCTTTGCAAACTTCAATATTTTCTGCTTTTTATATTCACTGTTTTGTTCAGTGGTTGATGGTTTTTTTCCAAAATATGCCCATATTCAACCACAATAATTTAGTGTAGTGGAATAAATAACAAAGGAAGCCAAAACCAGACTGAGTTCTGTTTAGAAAACTTTGTACTTTGCTAAATACAATTATTCAGTTTTATTGGGTCAGTGTGCATAAAAGAGGACAGATGCTTTTTTACTTTCATTTCACATGTGAATAAGTGAGGATTTTCAAAGAATTCTTATGGCAACACTTAAAATTTTTTTTCCGACATTCCTACCAATTTTGCCAGCACTTATGTTCTGTTTTTTTCCAAATCTTTTCCATGCACCTTGCCAAAGGAACGTAATTTCAGAAGTGAATGTTCTACACTGTTTTTTGGAGATCTCCAATTTTCTATACTTTTCATCTGCAGATAAAAAAAGAGCAAAAAGTGTCCTCTAGCTACACATTTCATGGTCTCATTTTAACTCTATTTTGATAAAGTCTTCAAAATACTACAAAAGATCTTCTGGAAAAACAAAGAAGCAAACCTCTGCCAACAACTTCAAAAGGTGGCAAACAGCAACTAATGCAAGAACCAGGTAATTACTGGAAAAAATACAGTATCTGATGACAAATTCCAAGGAATTTGGTGTGATTCACCTGCATGCATGCATAAACACCACACCTGTGCATCCACTCAGCTGAATTCTACTTTTAAAATATCAACTGTGTGGTTCTGGCATAAAAAAGATGGTGTGCTTTTCCCTTCTTCTCATGTAATTACTGTGTACATATATCTCTCTGTGTGTGTGTGTGTGTGTGTGTGTGTATTTTCTAGCAGTAGAAGTTGGGAAAATATCCTTCAATCTTTTCAAATATTTCACTGCTGTATTTTGCATGTATAAGGAGTGCATGTTAATAATTCCAGTATTAAAAGAACTGACATACAAGATGATTTTTCTGCAATGTCTGGACTACACGACAGATAGAATCTTTCCTTAAACAAGCAGTGAGAAGTTTAGCATTTGGCACCAGCTTCAGTTAGTATTGCCGTATGATGGGAATGTTTCCATAGATTCCAATATTGCAGAGTTTACAAGATGACTGTAAACTGTGACCTTGTAAACAGAGGGCCAAGGGCACAGCACTCAAAAAACCTCATTGCCTTCAGTGACTTCTCTCCACAGGCACGTGTACCCCTGCCCAAATGAGATTACATAATCCATTCTAAATCTTTAAATTTGCTAAATTAAAATCTATACCTACTCTACAAGACACACAATGGCTGAAAAGCAAGTCAAAAATCCTTGCACTGAATATAAAAATATGACTCTTCTGCTCTAATTACCAGATTTGCACCATAATGAAATATTGTTGTAGTAATTGAATGAGAAAATTACTACTGTAAAGTCATTCTCTTACTAGCTACATTATATCACAACCTCTGGACTGAAAATTTGTCTTCCCTTCTGCTTCAGTTCTATTATTTATCTCAAGCAGTTGAGCACAACTGACCCCGATACTGTATTGAAGGAACTAAAGTATCCTGGAAAAGAAATGGCATGATCTTTATAAACACATTAATAAAACCAGAGACTTTCCATTGGTAATGAAAGGTCTGACCAAAGCTGTGCAAAGGATGAATCCAGGCTGAGGACCATTTAACCTTTCCAGAAAACTTTTACAGGACTTGGGAATGGCCCAATACTCTTGTGTGTATGTCCCTGTTCTCTCTTTTTTTGTTTCATCAAAGCAAAACCCAAATACTTGAGAAAAAAAAAAAATCATGTTAAATCTAGGGGAATGAACCAAAAAAGTCCAAGAAGATTAACCATTTTGGAGAACTTTATAAACACAGATCTAATAGTTATTCTCAATCAAGCATATAAAAATGTAGATGTAAAAAAGGATAGGAAAAATTGCCCCAGATTCCTTCATATCCACAATTTTAGAAATTTTCTACTCACAATCGCTTTTGTGCTTTGTGATTCTATCTTATATAGGAATCATATACACCAAGTCAAAAAATCTGCAGGACATCCCTGCAGAGCATTTGCATTTTTAAACATGGGGTGGATAAATATTTAATGTCTGCAACAGAAATAAGATGATCTCGGACTGACCATTACATTCTATTACCCTACAAGGTCCTACTAGTACTCAAAGTTTTTCTCATTTTCCTAACTTCAGGTTAATTTTGTGAAGTTTTATAGGCTATACTGGGACTTGTTTCAATTATAAAATAGCTAAGCTTGATGTCATTTCAGCCCAGTATTCCAGTGTAGTATCTCCAGAGATCTTTTAAAAACACTCTACAATGTAGTTTAAACATTTTTCTTTTATTTTAATATCACAGGACAGCAAATTATTCTTCTGTTTGAAAGGATAACAAGGATACTAGAACATTCTAGAAAAGCTTAAGATTTCAGACTGCTATCACTGCTAACTGCTCAACCAAATTTAACACCAAAAAGGAATTATATGTTTCTAAATCTTTACAGACTGAAGAACACAAAACTCAGGATAACCACCTCAGCACATATATCACAGTTCATATATCAAGACCAATAAAGAGAAAAAGCAAAAAACATGGATATAGATCTCTCAGGGTTTATGTTCCTATTACAATACCTATTCCCAAATATCCTTACTTACACAGTATAACCCAACTCCTTCAATGGCTGAAGAAAATATCTTCAAATGCTGGCTCTGAAAATTGGTTTTGAATGTCACTCAATGGGCTCATTCATAATAATAAAGTGGACTATAATGCAACCTACACTTACTAATCACAAAAATATTATAAATATTTGTGAATATCTGTTATTACTAAAAAATCATATACATAAATACACTGATAGTTATATAATGTTTTATTTAATTCTGATACCAGATTGCCAATAAAATATGAAAAAATAGTAAAAATTATTAACAAAAAACACAGAGCTTTCTTACATAGGCATACCACTTATTATTTACATGCCAATACATCTGGCTCCTAACAGAATCTTTACTTCATATTTATAAGCAAAAACTGATTTTTTTAACAGCACCAGGTTATAGTTCTGTACAGGTTACAGAAGCTGTTTTACTTGTCATTAACAGATAAGCTCAGCACATTGTTCAGTAGCCTACAGATGTAAGCAGAAATATGTAGAATCTGGACATAAGTAACAGAACTGTGATTTGGATTTGGTGCTTAAAATTAAAATGAAGCCAAATCCAATTACTAAATAAAAACTTTCTTGAATATTACAGAAATTCAGATTTACCACTCACTCTTCTGATAAAATCCACTTCTTTCCATTCTTTTATGCCAAGGATGGCTCTGTCTTAGTATCTATTTCATGTGAAAGACTTTGTATGACTACGTAATTTTGCACAATCTTTCATCACACTCAATTTTCCTTGTGCTTGGAGGTAGTAACTTGCTGTTTTCTTTAATGCATACTATCCCCCATACTTTCCTGTGTTCCAAAGCATAATTTTGTTCATTGGAATAATTATCCAGCAGCCATACTAAGAAAAATCTCTTGGTCCATCTGTCAAAACCAACCTCCTACCAAAATCTGGTTTTAAGAGTTCAGGAGATACTAACATATAAAATAGTGGACAAATCATTTATTTAATCAGTTAGTCTATGTCCTAGAGTGACTTTATGATGCCTGTATCCCCAAACGTCTGTTCTGTATATCGCTTTGTACCTTTAAGAAGATTCTTAGNTAAACCAGGACAGTCTACAAGTAAGTTAATGGAAATGTGCTGCTGATTCTGCTCTTTAAAATTTCATTATATTTAAATAAAAGGTAGACAAAAAAAAAATACTTAAAAAATCAACACTCAAAGCTATAATGCCATCCCATAATTACAGAAACTCTTAGATCTTTTGTTCATCTAAGTAGCCTTTTAGAAACATAAGACTTTCAAAGTTTTAGAAATCTATAGCAAATGAGGACACATTTTAATTTAACTACCTGTGAGCAAAAAATAATTTAAATCGTAGTATAATTTAAAGAAAATAAGCAAATAATAATCCAAAGTCTAGGTCAACACACAAAACTGAGTGCAAATTTTCTCCACTGACTTGTAAAAAGAGATACTAAATTTTGATATAATTGATGTGATCTAATCTTTCAAGACTAGTCTTGGTTTATAGTTTTCTTCAGAAGTTACTTTACATTTCTGGAGTACGAGGGAACTGGCCAGAGTGCCACAGACAATACATGAGGCATATATAGATATATCCTATATTTACCTTACATATCCACTTGTATATTTAAGATTCTTGGGCAGATGATATCTGGACCAGAACACTGAATGATATATTTTTTTCCCCCTGTATTGTCTGCATGGGCTTGCTCAGACCAAGATAGTTTGGCTCCCTTCCAGAGTTAGAAAACTATAGTCTAAGATCTAAATCCTGCTGTATGGCAATCATAGAGGGTCTCCAAGAATTTCCTGTGATAGATCTTACTGAAATAATTTAAGATTCTTGGTTCTCCTCCATCTTCAAAAGACAATCCTGCCTTTGAAAGACAGAGCTGGCCATCTTGCTTCTTTTAACTCCTCTCCTGCTACTGACAAGAAAAATAAACTATGATTCCAGAAATCATCCAGGTTTTTTAATAACAAAACATAGATGTTATATATATATACACAGGCATGTTGCATGGAATGAAATCCATACAAATTTTTTTCACTCACTAAAATTTTAGGCTTTGTTCTTTTCTCCTGTGAACAGATATAGGTTTCTACTCACCTCACAGAAATCTCTGTCCCCTGACACTGCCCTCCAAGCCTTCAATTCTCAGTCAGTATTACTGTAATTAGTCCCATATAATGTTAGTGAAATTAAAGCCATTGCAAGCCACTTATGAACAATTCAGTTGATAAACTGAATTATATCAATCCTTACCTAAAAGCTTGATAGACAACAGCTATTATAAGCTTCAAGGAATGTTTTCTCCAGAAAAAAAAAATGTCCTTTGGCCGTTGCAGTATCTGCGCTGGTTGATCATCCTTGCTGAGAGTTTTGGTAGACCTATTAGCATTACACAACTTTGTTTTGTCTTGTTGTCATCCTTTGAGCCATATTCATCCTCTTTGCATCTGCTTTCCAGCACTCCTCCAAATAATTTGCTTTCCCAACTACTGCCTGACTGAAATGATATCCTCCAGGTTCTTCATAGTAACCTCCAGTAACCTTCATGGTTACTCCTCAGTGCAAAACTGCTGTAGCAAGTGGTGACCTGAGCCACTAAACCAGTAAATCCACATTAATCTTCCTTACCATAAAATACTGTGAACATGTAATGAAATTCTATCAAAATTCATTCCAATTGCATTAATGTGGCACCATGACAGCCTGGCCCAAAAATGTGCAGAGGTCCAAAGATATAAATCTAAAAGGTCTCACAGACCAGGTTTCTGCTTGGGTGTCTGCACTTAATACCCTCATGTCCTACTTGTCTTGTTACACAGCTAAATCAATTCCAAATCATCTTGGCCTCTAAAGCTCTAAATCAGCATTTTTATCACCTGTTGCTGAATCATGAAGAAATATTAGGAAAAACAAATCATTTTTCCTGTCAAGATGCAGACTCTTCTGCTCTTCTAAAAGCAGTCACAGATATGTTGTCACATGAAACTGGGAGGGAGGAGGCGGGGGG
>WBMY01012570.1:50647-76769 GCA_013397315.1 Donacobius atricapilla
TAAAGAAAGGTGTGAATGGGTAAAAAGTGATTTGGGGTTCTGACATTTGTCCTGCAGGTGTTTGTCTTACTCTAACAGCTGCCTATTGTCATTGAGATGGCATAAAAGCTGGTGAGGAAACTAGAAACTGGAGAAACAAAGTACAGTTTTACAGACTACTCTACCTTATAAAATAATGAATCAAATATTTTAAGGAAAAAAGCTATCAATTCATTTATAGGATATTGGATCCACAGACAATAAGAAGCCTAGATTTATAATAAACAGATCATGTTTGAGAAATTTGGAATTTTTGAAAACAGGTTCCAGGATTAGTAGGTGAAAGAAAAGTTATATTTAACTCTTAGTACAGTATTTAACACAGTATTCTATACAGCTGGAAAATCTACAAAAATTGTGATGTATAACATAATCTGTGTCCAAGGTGGCTTTACTAAAAAAATAACATTTCCATTCCAGGTTACAAAAATACAGCTGAAGTATTATAAAAAATAATTTATGATTGAATCTGCTATTTTTGTTTTTCTCTAGTTCAAATATCACTTAGTATCTTCAGTAATTTTTTTTTCATGGAATTCATAGATGGTAGTAATTCAAGTAGAGTGGCAAATACTGGCAATGATAGAGAAGTATCTTGAAAAATCTGAGGAAATTGGAACTATGGAAACAGATTTAACAGAGTACTTCTGGCTTTATGTTAATATAACTGCAAATTCACTGCCATCCCACAGACTTCAAAATTAAATTTAAACATAAATCAAACCAAAAATGGAAAAGCATAATAGCAATGCTAACAGTAAATAATAAACTAAATCAATAAAAAATCCCAGTGTAAAAACGCTCAAGAAAAAAATGTTTTTAACTAGCAGTAAAAATTTGAAAGACCACTGTATACATCAGGCTAAAATTTGAAACTGTGAAGGAGTGTTGTGAACAACTGTCCAGCTCTATTATATTTGCATAATAACACAAGCCACAGATTTTTATCATGTTCCTTTCCCTAATCCATAAATAAGGAATAACTTTTTCACTTTATGTTGAATTGTGTCCTCATCAACAACTTATTGTCAGGACAATTATGGGATCAAAATAGAGTTTCTCAGAGAATAGCAACAAATAGTAGTAAATGAGACAGAGAACAGCAGAAATGTAACAAGAACAAGCTCCCAAATACTACAAAGAAATACTTGAATGGTAAGCTTACAGTAAGAACTACAAAGCTGTGAAACAATCTTAGAAAATATATGAAAACCATATTCTTTTTCATAGTTAAAAGCAGGCTGCAATGACATACTAGGAAGACTATTAATGGGAACAGCATTGAATTAACGTAAGGTTTTGGTCTAGATGAATCTCTTCAGAAAAGATACAAAAGACAACTTATTCTGAAGTTAGATCCCTAAAAGAAAAGGAGATGGTAATTTTGTTCTTAGTAGCCTCACAGCTAGACAACTGACTGGTTTAAGTCCCTCTTTTAAAATGCAGTAAGTGTCTTAATTACTGAACAACCTGTATTTCTTAAGGGAATGATTGCACTGATGACACTGAACGTGCCAACTAACTTCAATACAGCCCTCTTTCAGCATCTAAACAAATCTGTTAAGAATCTGTTCTCAATGAACTCACAGTTATATGTACTTGTCTTCAAAATTTAAAACATACAAGGCTTCATTATGAATCATCTATACCAATGTATATATTCATATAAGTACATTTCTTTAATGACACATTTTGACTGTTTGAATTTCTTCATAGTGAAATTTTAGGTAGCAATCAACTTCTGGGTCAAAATCACCACAGAAGTAGTGGTTATCAGAATTTTAAGGCATCAATATAAAGATCTATGCCAACCTCTTCCATAACCTTTATATTCTCATCAATGGTCCCAAGGAACATTGACAAGTAAAAACCCAGAAGACCACATGAAAGACATCAGAACAATGAAATGTAAAAGGAATAGGGCTATAACCATCTTCCCTTCTTTAGATTCCCTCACATTATGTATGCTTACATAATATGATCCATAGGCAAATTCTGCCCTCCTCTATTTCCCACTCTCAGATTAATGAAGTAATGAGGTATGACCAGCACTTCAGAATCTTTTGAGTAGATTATAACTGCTAAGAACTCATAAGCTGGTGAATGGAGGAAAAGCAGGTTTTGCCATTACATTGAAATAATGCTCTACAGAAAAAAAGTTTTAAATAACTTACTATATTTCTGTCTATTCATTATAAAAATGTAAACCATCAGAACAGGTCACTATATCTTTACAATTGATCCTGAAAAGTGTCAATTTTTTGAAAACTAATTTTTCTTGAGAGATTACTTACTCTAAAAAGCTGGTGATGTAATCCCGACTGCAAGCTGACCAGGAGAAAGGATTGGTGTTTGCTGTAATATGAGCTGCCATTAGCTTTGCTGCTTCATGACCTTTGGTCCCACAGGAATTTCCAATTCCATCATGATTCATACCAAAACTGCTCAAAAGAGTAGGAGAGAAACAGCCCATTACTTTTCTACAGCATCATATATCATTTAAAACATAATGCCACCTTTACAGCAATCATGTTGGACCTAAAAGAACACAGTGCAGGAGAACTCCTAAGTAGTGAGTCAGTTAAGTTCTGTTTAGTTTATTCAGATCTCAAATACAGTACAATAACATAACCTTCTTTCTTTCTATGGATTTTTGGAAGCATTTTATTTGTTTTTTAAAGCTTTTAAAGAAAATATTTCAGTATTTGTGCAAGACATATACAGAACACTCAAGCCTTCATTTGGTATGGTACCTGGATATGGAATATTTATTACAGTGCAGACTCTTGGATTAGTAAGAAAGGACAAAGAATAGGTGCTGTTGCTGTAACCATACACTATATATAGGCAGTGCAACCAATGATAATTCAAGTAGAACATGGGTTTTGCAATTCTTAGGACCATCCTGTATGCACACTCCCTCTCTGTATCTACTCACCAAGGAACTTGGAGACCTTCTGTTAAAGCTTTGCTTTGTCAGAGAATGTCAAAATGAAGACAATTAAAAATCAGCAGAAAATATAATAAGAAATCTCTGGATGGAACTTGGCCAAAAGAGATTTTCAGGAAAGAAATTAACTTTCAGGAAAGATGATATGACCCTAGTAAAAAAATATCCTAAAGAATCCTTTTGTCTTAGAAACCCTTTGAACTATAGATCATCAACATAACCATTAAATTAAATCTAAAAGTAAATTCACAGACAATCTATTTCAACAGACTTTCATTGCAGACTGTCTTTGTTTAGGACAATCAACAATGTATACCTTATGGATGTGACATAAATGACCCACCCGAACAGAATATTTCTCAATAGGATACACATTTCTAAAACTCCACTTTCTTAGTCCTTGAATAATTTCCAATCAATCACATGGGTAGAAAGGTTCCCTCATTTCTTGGTTTTTTAAATATTAAACTTTGGTCGAATTTACTCCTTCTTGAAGGCTTAAGAGATCAGAGGGGCAGACAATGAGAGACACAGGAACTGCCCTGATAATGAGACAGAGAAGTAATCAAAACAATACCAAAACTGAGATTCTGAACTCCCAGAACCATACAGAAAGGTCTGTCTTTGGAGCCTTCAGTATGCTAAAAGGACTGACACTGATTTCTGACTTATCATTCAGGAACACAAATGTGATAAGGCACTCAGTTTTGATTTTCTGTAACATTTAGGACTGACTGCAAGAACATACAAAAAGTAGTAAAGAAACTGACCTTTTATCAGCTGACAATATCACTTCATACCAGCTCATACCACTTTCTTCATTGAAAGCAGTGGCAGTTGTGTTACATTAATCTGAACATATTTTAAAGAATGTGGTATAAAACCCTAAGACTTTAATGTTACCCTGAACTTCAATACACTCAGTACTATTTCATCTCTTCAGATGATCATAACAACCTACAAGTGGAAGGTGTTGGCAACCATTCCTTCCAAAGAAAAAAGAACATCACTGAGTGATGGATGATTCCTATAGGATCAGGAAGGACTTCATCATCAAAAAAGCATGGCTGCCTTGCCTATGGAATGTGTTCCTATGGAATACATATTCTGCAGCAATGCCTGTATGTGTCTGGCACAGTTTGTGGTATCTCACAAATGCAGAAGCCATTTACTGTATTATACACTGGAAAGGTCTGACTGACACCTTAAATTGTTATATAACCAAAAAAGGAACGTCCCTTGCTTACAAAAAATACAGCTTTAATCGAATCATCTGAGAAATGTATGTAATGCAATGAAACTTTCAAACCAGTGTTAACTCTTATGATCTTATCAACAGCTAGTCGTGTTAGGAAAGAACTTAGATGTCCTGTGCAAATGGACATGAACTTGCAAACGGAAGCAGAATTTTACAATGAAAAACATGCTTTATTTACCTGTTCTCAGTGGCAATTATTTCCTAGAATTTGGGATACTTTTTGAAATGTCTCTGTACCATTTCTGAAAACAGAAAACCTTTTTAACATTCTCTATAAATTACTCCTTTATAGAAATGAGTTGGATGATTCTTATATTCAGCTTACCTCTAGCTACTGTATTCCATTTAAAAAAAAATTACAGACTTCAGCTCTCTGGGAAATGAAATTTTTATCTTTTGGATGTATAAGTAAAAGAAAAAACACAGTTTAATAACTTTCCTTCTACCTGCTCTCCTTGTGAAAAAGGTAATGTTGATGACAGTGGCAGTGATATACCTGATAAAAAGCGTATCTTTGAACAGAAGCCATAATTTCTGATGCACATGGGAGCTCAATCAATGCCTTTCCATGAGCCAGTGGTATCCTTTATAAATATTCATTCACCTAAATCATCTGTTCCTTTCCAAGGAGGCTTTTCTACTTGTCCTTGCTTCTGAATTTAGGAGGAATGTGATCATAAGTTGCAGGTAACCTTTTCTGATGTTTGCAGAAGGGTTTTACAACTACTGTCATCATTTCCAAAGATGGTAGTGGCAGCATGCCATTACAGTCCAGTAATTTGCCCTCCTGTGGGCAGGATTGCAGATGGAAACACATTTCTGACCAAATTACCAGTTTTATGTCCATCAGAACATGCTGGTCATATTTGGCCATCATTACATTAAAACTAGGTCTTTACAAAAGCATGTTTTCAATTGGATTGGCATGGAAAGGTAAGGAAGAACGTAAGGAACATAAAATATTCTTTGTGGAGCCACTGTTATAATTTGCCTACCTTTTTCAAACTCACTAAACATACACAGACTGTATTCCTTTCACTGGCTTAAAAAGCCTGTCTAAAACTGCCAGTATAATTTTGTCTTTACAAGAACAGCCAGATGGGTGAGCAGCGACTGAAATCTCCCCAGCTGACACCGAAGTTATTCTGTGAAGTTATCGTTCCACCTACCATCCCAAGGAAGGACGCTTAACCCAGCAACTTTTGTGTTTTCATGCATTATGGCTCCTCATTTCCCAAGAGAGCACTTACTTTACACCAAAGAATTGTGTAAAGTAGAAACACTTAAGAACTTTAAAATTATATCTGAAACTCTCCTGCAAATTTTCTCTAGTCTGTGTGCTTCTTAAAAAAATCTAAGGCAGCACATCCTAGTAGTGCTCACTGCCTGTTTCGCTTACTAACATCTGTAACTGAACAGATTTTTTTTTCCTTTGGCAATCTGTTTTTCCTTATATATGAAAAAATTATCTGAGGGAATTATTTGTAATACACATCCAACCTATGATCCAACCCCAAAAATCAGAGGGGAGTTAACTAATGTCAGCTGCTTTGAATAAAAGGGCAATAGATAAGAAGAGACCTTGGAGTGTAGGCAGAGGGAAGGATGTGAATATAAACTTCTTGTCTACCCTTCCTCTATCTTGCAAAAAAAACCCAGCACTGCAGGTCCCTACAGTTTCATTTGGTTACTGATATGTTTGGTAGTTCTAAACAATGATGTTTATGGCTGCCAAAACACTTACGGCTCATACATACAAAATTACAGTCATTACAGTCATTTTTGTGAGACAGCCAGAAGAACACTTCCATTCTTATTTACTACCCAGACACTTCAGACTCAGAGAAGATAAATCCACACCAATCTGAATGCATCTCCATACTCTTCCCTGAGATTTATTTTGTATACCCTGTACTTTATTAGCCCTGAAGTTACCTTGAAAACGGTACTCAGGTGAAATGCTGTTTCTCAACCAATTATCTCTGCTATCCAGCTGAAGTACTAATTATCTGCATTATGAACCAATTTCCTAGCTTTCTTACGGCTTGGAGCATTCAGAAAAGCACAGATTGCTAATGTTTCATTTCTCTAAATAAAATAGAGAATGTTAGGGTTTTTTGTTTCTTACCAATTCATGAGTTATATAAATTTGACCCATTTTTTTTAAAGCAATGTCTTTCATGTTGCTCTGCCACTTGTTTAACGGCATTAGGAAGAAGTGTGACAGAGACAGAATTGTGAGACAGGTGAGGAAATAAAAGTTAGAGGAACACAAGCAAGAGAAATACCGTAAAGTTAAGCATTAGATCTTCTTGTCCATTATCTGAAGCTGATTTATAGCTCCAAAAATTGCATACCCTCCGCATAAAGAATTAGCACCCCATCTTTCTAAGAGAAAGAAAAGCAACTTACATGTTAAGAGCTTTTATGATAGTAATTATCTGTACTAGGAGACGAACTCACATGCTAAGAGTGAAACGGACTATTTTCAAGTAAGTACCTTGACCCTAGGTACACTGCAAGTATTTTCTTCCAGTGTCTCAGTCTGCTAGATACTGACCTAACATTTATGGAGAATGAAGTAACGGGTAGAGAAGGGTCATAAAGTGCACCAGTGAAGAATACTTTAGAAGTTTCTAAAAGTAAATCTCTGTCACAGTGCAGGCATGCTTGAACAAATATTCTTGTATTTGACGGAAGACCTAAGTAGTGAATCATAATTTGCTTGGAGAAACTGAGTTATTTATATTAGTTATATTAGTTATTTATATTGTTTAGTTATATTAGATACAAAAATTTTCACAAAATTTGTATTAAGTTGTTGTGCCAGTGTGTTGTACTTATTCTAATAATGGTTTAAAAAGTGTAATTTAAATCTGTATATGTATTTCATACAGCTTAGAATGTCTATTTAGGCCCTAAAATGAAAAATTCAAACTGTTAGCTTCCCTACATCTGTAAACATAGGCATGGCTTTAAATACGCCTTTTCTTAGTGTCAATAGAAAATACACAAGAGAAGAAAGGGAAAACTACCATACTTCAACATTATTTTGTTCAGCAAAAAGTGGGTGAATCTGAACATAAACTACTATTAAAGAATAATAGAATATTTTTTCCCTGTAATATCAGAGCTACATGGAACAAAGCACAATTTTCATACAGACATACATGCTAATTTTATTAATCATTCTCATGCTTACTAGTAGTGAAATATTTGTCAATTGTTATGAGGTTATGGCAAATTCTGAAGACTTTACAATCATCAGATTTTATGTTTTCTCAGTAACAAAAGTAAGCACTTTTTCTTTACATTTGTAAATATTTCCCCCATACTGTCTCTTAAAAGAGAATTCTCCTCTTTCTATGTAGCCCTCCACATAATTTTAGCCAATGTTATAAAAGTGTTGGTTATAGCTACATAACAGCATAAAAATTAAAATTTATCATTAAATGACATTACAAATTAAGGGATAAATAATCAAAAAGTACTGTCTTGAAAATCAATTTATTTTAATTTAGGATTCCAAACATTGATAGCATGTATTGAAACAACTTAACATTGCATATTCCTCAAGGGAGGAATGAAGGCTAATTAGTTACTTCAGGTTTTTTTTCCATGTCTTAACATGGATTTTAACCTTAACTACTGATTTCCTGCATTTGGACATCATTCTGCAGTTTGGAGTATCCCTAATGCTTTATTTTGAAGTAATACAGAATTTCAGACTTGGGTGAAACATATTAGTTCCTTGAAAACTTGGGAAACAAACTAATTCAATAATAGGAGCTTTATAAAAAGCATTATCTGCCACAAAATTCAACATAATTTTAGCACACTTCTATCCTATTTTTTTCATATTTACTTCCTAAATATTGTTCTTCTCTCAGTTATGGATGGTGACCAAACACCCCATCAAAAACAATTTTTATAAATGAGCATCATTTAGTATTAAATAACATATGAGGCTTTTAAAAACAGCAATTTCTAAATTACTAAAAACCAGTGCAGTTTATTCAGAAACTTGGATGTTCTTATGGGGAAATGACAGGTTTCTGAAGGAGTGTTATAAAAAAGCAGAGCACAAACTTCTGTATTACACTGCCTTAGCTATCCAGCCTTCATGGCACAACAGTAACATCAAGTAAGGCTTGTGTGCTACACAAAGCCAATAGTGCAAATGCATCAGGTCTTTACACTGTAGGTCAAAGTGGAAAATGTTGGCTCCAACCAGGAAGCAAAATTCTGCGCTCAGATATCCTTTGGAAATTCAAGATGCCCTGAAGGTTGTCATAACCTTCCACTTCATCCCCATTTTTTTCCCTTGCACTTTCATTAAGACCTGTGAAGCGTTAAGCTGTTCAGTTTCCTTGATAAAAATGCTTTGATGTTAGAAAAATTATTTTAGTATTGCAAATTCTGAACTTTCAAATAATATTTCAGATAGGTAGAGACAGACTTTTCCTGTATCTTAAATATAAACATGTCACATAATTTGGGGAATTTTGCCGTTTGTTTATTTTATTTCATATGCGTGTCACTAAAACTGAAGTCCCAAAGAAAACTTTTAAAAACCTGCAATACTATAAAAGCAGGCATAAAACAGAGTTCCTTTAGAACAAAAGACGAAGGCAAAGGAGGGTGGGGATTGAGAGAGTTAGAAATAATTATGTATGGTCTTATGTGGCTTGTGGATATATTTTGGAAGGTTTTTGTTGCTTTTGCTTTGTTGGGGTTTTTGTTTCTGTGGTTGGTTTAGTTTCATTTCATTTCATTTCATTTCATTTCGTTGGGTTTCATTTTAGTTTGCTTTGGGGTTTTTAAACTAAAAAAGATAGTTAATCCCTAAAAATTCAAGCCATTTGAACTCCATCTCTCCTAGACATATAGCAGAAATAAGCTTAATTAGTTCTGTTTGTTGTTGAGGGCCTCATACACTAAAGACTTGAGAGAGACTGCTGTAGTTAAAGATGGAACACATCATCATCATTAGGGACAAAACAATGATGACAGCATCAACTGGAGAGCTGACAGGAGGTGAGATTTGTACAATCCTTCCTAGTGGTGTTTCAACTAGGTTTGAAAAAGCTATTTTAAAGTTTGGTATATGCATCTCTATTACCTCAGACTGGAGTATTTTCTTTCTAGTTCTACAAAAAAAAGACATTCCTTGACACGCACTTCTAGAAAACCTCTCACAAAAACTCAGGTCCTCTAGTGCAGCTGAAGTTTGACTGATTGTGCTGAGTTGACCATGGCTCAATGCCAGGCGCCTGCCCCTCTCTTCCTCAGCTGGACAGGACAGAGAAAACATCAGGAAATGTTTTTGGGTTGAACTAGGGACAGGAAGAGACCACTCACCAACTACTATCATGGACAAAATAGATTCAGGTTGCTGAAATCAGCTTAATTTTATTACCAATCAAATCAGAGTAGGAGTAAGAAAAATAAAAACTAAATCTTAAAACAACTTTGCCCCCATCTACCCCTTCTTCCCAGGTCCAAATTTACTCCTATATGGAGAATGGGGGTTACAGTCATTACACATTACTGCTGCTCCTTTTACCACACACTGTTCCCTCCTCCAGCCTGGAGTCCCACCCACTCACTGCAGACAGTTCTCCATTACATTCTTCAACATGAGTCCTTCCCATGGGCTGCAGTCCCTCATGAACTGCTCTAGTGTGGGTCCTGTCCTTCAGGCACAGCCTGCTCCCATGTGGGTCCACCATGGGGTCACAGGTCCTACCTGCAAACCTGCTCCAGCATGGGCTCTTCTCCCCACAGGGCCACAGGTCCTACCAGGACCCTACTCCAGCACAGGCCTCCCATGGGGGTACAACCTCCCTTCAGGCAACACGGTGTTCTCCAGGGGCTGCAGGTGGATCTCTGCTTCCCTGTATTCCTCCACGGGCTGCAGGAGCACAGCTGCCTCACCACAGTCTGCCCCAGGGGCTGCAGGGGAACCTGAGCTCCAGTGTCTTCTCATTGACCTTGGTATCTGCTGAGTTGTTTTCCTCATGTATTCTCACTCATCTTTTCCAGCTGTCGTTGTATAGCAATTTTTCTACCCCCTTTCTAAAACATGCTATCCCGGAATCCCTACCACTGCCACTGACGAGTCCACAGTCCTACCACTGTCACTCCATCCTGGAGCCTCTTGACATCAGCTCTGTGGGACATGGGGAAAGCTTCTGGCAGCTTTCCACGAAAGACACCCCCTAAAGCCTGCCTGCGACTAAAACCTGGCCATGCAAACCCAATGTGCTGCTCAAACATGAAGCTCACTGATCATTGAAGAATGAGGTAAAGACAAGGATCTTCTGAAAGTACCACCAGATTTTACTCCAGCATTGAAGACCATCCTTCTCATATAGAAGGAAGGGTATTTTTAATATTTTTCATTTTGCATACAGGCTGAAAAGATACTTGGAAAGGTGCTAGAATTGCAGGCACACTTTAGCTGTATGAATTAATTTAGAACTAAATGCATGCTTGAAACTATCACAGTTCTTCATCTTGAAGACAATTCAATCAGTTCAACTATATGTTTATATTTCTCACATCTTTTCTTTATCAAGACACAACTGCCAAACTGTCAAATTTAAATTCATTATGTAATCTATAAGTCAGGACAATTCTCACTTTTCAGAAACTATTTTAGCCACCTATCTTATCTACCAGCTCCTTTAATACAGCCCCTCAATGGTTATCTGTCATTAGTAAATTCTTTTCTTACTTCAAGTTCTATGGGCAACTATTTGTCCTAAGCCTAGTCCACTATCCTCATGTTTTGGTATTTCCTTTGTTTATCCATTTTTATTCTATTTATTCTTTTTCACTTTCCAAATCTCAGCTAACTCCTCCACAAAACTGCAACAATGAATAGTAAAATACCTTTCTTTCACTGATATACCTCTTCCACTAGAATCTGGAATTCCTTACCAGTTTAACTAAGCATGCTGTACAGCATTCATGGGACAAGCTAGACATTTTAGAACGTAACCAAATATAAAAGCATAGAGCAGAAAACCACCTAACTCAGCTGGCTGGAGAATAGAAAATAGATCTTACATCATTCAACTTGTCTGAGATAAAAGCATGATCAGGCACACAAAGAGTTCATCTCTTCATCAGAAGAAGAAAAAAGTCAGACTTGGCTTGGCACTCAATTCTCACTCCTGGTACAAGAAGTCACTGTTTGTGATTTCTGCTTAGAATAAATCTTAAGCATCTCTGGTGTGAAATATATAATAGTAGGAAAGCAGACATTCTGTATGTCAAACATCATAATTCAATTTTCTAGAGAAATTCTAAAGTCTAAAGGGCAACTCTGAAATTTATCTAATTCACAGTACTGAGAGTAATACAGGATTGTTTTCTGAATCATGGCTAGGAAGAAACAATCATAAAATGTAAGGTTCTCCACTGTTTATGACCTCAAGAATGAAACAATCACTGTGTACCACCATCTTCAATACAAACAGATGGCTATGAGTCGAACTTCACACAGCTGAACAATACCAAAACTGGGTTATATACGTAGAAGCACTACAAGTGGTAAGGAATGGAAGGCAAAAAAATTTTTCTAAAAAAACTGTAACTATTTAGCAGAAAGTATGACTGGCTGTTACAATCAGACTACCAGTTCCTTTAAAGTTTCAAGAAGTACTTTCCTGGTATTCTTCAACCAAATTTGGATCTAATACAAGGTTATATGAGTTAAATTTAACACACTATGATATACAGGAATTCAGAATGAAGGCTCTGAATTAATAATTAACAATTAATAAAAATATGATCTTTCAAAGTGCAATTCTCCCATTCTAATCTAATTAGAAGGCTGTCCAGAAAAACATTTCTCCTTAAAAATTTAAGAGACTGATAGTCTGAGTGTGGTTCAGTCATACCTTCTGTTAAAGACCTGTAGGGGAGGGTTTAATTTCTTTTTGCTCCTGTTCCACACCACTTACACATTTTTATGTGTATATTCATCCATGACTTGGATGAAGGGGCAGATGCCTGCTCAGCAAATTCAGAGGACACAAAGCTGGGAGCAGTGGCTGGTACCCCGGAGTGCTGTGCAGCCCTTCAGAAGGACCTCGGCAGGTTGGAGAGATGGACAGAGAAGAACCATCTGAAATTCAGCAAAGGGAAATGCAGGGTCCTGTTCCTGGGGAGGAACAACCCCAGGCACCAGTGCAGCCTTGGGCTGACCTGCTGGGGAGCAGCTCTGAGGAGAAGGACCTGGGGGTCCTGGTGGACAACAAGCTGTCCATGAGCCAGCAGTGTGTCCTGGTGGCCAGGAAGGCCAACGGGATCCTGGGGACATTAGGAAGGGCATTGCCAGCAAGTCATGGAAGGTGATCCGGCCCCTGTACTCAGTCCTGGTGAGGCCTCACCTGCAGTGCTCTGTCCAGTTCTGGGCTCCTCAGGACAAGAGAGACATGGAGCTCCTGGAGTGGGTCCAGCAGAGAGGTGTGAAGATAAATAAGGGACTGGACCATCTCTCTTATGAGGAAAGGCTGAGAGAGAGTTGGGCCCAATCAGCCTTAAGAAGAGATGACTGAGAGGGGATCTCATCAGTGCCTATAAGTGTATGAAGGGGAGGTATCAAGAAGATATGAAGGGGGGTACCAAGCCAGACTCTTCTCAGAGATGTGGAGCAATAGGACAGAAACTGATGCTCAGAAGTTCCACCGGGACATGAGGAAGAACTTCTTTACTGTGCAGATTGCCGAGAGAGGCTGTGAAGTCTTCCTCACTGCAGATACTCAATAACTGCCAGCACAATCCTGTGCCATGTGCTCTAGGATGACCCAGCTGGAGCAGGGAGGTTGGACCAGATGACCCACTGTGGTCCCTTCCAACCTGACCCATTCTGTGATTCTGTGTAACTGAGCACTCTTTTGTTGTATGTTACATATTCAATGTGGACACATCCTTTAAATTCTTCTATTTTTCACTTTACAATGAAGTCAGTTTCCTATTCTAAGTCTGAAAAGAGGTACAGCCAAAGAAAAATGTTTACAAGACCCTCAGAAACAATTCTTTTACTCACATATGCAAATAATGTCTAGTAGGTACTGGAAACTAGGAGACTGAGAGAAAATAACAATTTTGACATAATTGAAGAGGCATTCAGTCACTGCATGGGTAGAATGACAGGTAATGTTGTGGCTACCACAAAACATAAATCTTAAAGATTTTTTGCCCACATATTCCTCCCAGGCTTTACTGATGATATCCACATGGCATATTCTTAAAACCAAACTTGGAGTGCTACTCTCTTTAATAACTGTGCAGTTAAAAAAAGACTTGTATAAAAGCTGAAGGAGTATAATTTCTGGATCTTACCAAATCAGCATTTGACATATCATGCCCTCTCAAGAATTAGCTGAAAGCCTCAAAAAGCTGAGATTTCATAATTTTAAAAGACCTCATGTATAAGAAGCCAAAAGATACCAAACACAAAAAAATGTTCCTGCGATCACAGGATATATGTGTAGTGATTATCACATTTGCCGAATTTTTATTTTAGTGGAATAGGATTAAAAGAAAAGCAAAATAGGTTCAATTTAAAAAATAGAAACAGTCAGATTTATTAACATACACTAAAGGTAAACAAACAAAAACCAACCACGAAACTCTCTCAAAAACAACCCCCCTCCTCCCTAGTAACAATCTACTTTTTCACAAAAACAATGCAAAGAGACAAAACATCAGAACTCTTAATTACCTGATTGGCCAGCTTAGCTGTCAGTTCCAAAACGGATCAACAATTGTTTTTTTTTTTTCTACCATTTATGCTAAACCAATATAATATGCTATCACTTTATGGGTTTTTTTCAGATTATAACAAGTCTAACCTCTTCAAATAAATTCTGGTCACATGCTATGTTTGCATGATAAAATTGCTGCATATGTTAAATAATTTTGTGTATCTCTGGAATAACATGTATAAAACATATACAAATATCTCAAATGCAGGTGCCAAGTGGACGGTGCCAGACTCTTTCCAGTGGTGCCCAGGAACAGGACAAGGAGCAACAGCAAAACATAAAATGTAAGAAGTTCCACTCAAGATAAGGAGGAACTTCTTTGCATTGAAGGTGGCACAGCATTGGAGGACGTTGCCCAGAGAGGTCATGGAGTCTCCCTCTCTTGAAACATTCAAAACCCAGCTGGACATGTTCCTGTGTCACCTGCTCCAGATGACCCTGCCTTGGCAGGGGTTTGAATGAGATGATATTCAGAGGGCCCTCCAAATCCTAGTAATTCTGTGATGCCATGAATATGTAGATGTATGACATAGGAAGTAGAATGAAAATAATATGTTGGAAGATTAGGGGGTTCATAATATATGTGACAAATTCACTGCAATGTCACGTATACAATACAAAATGTTATTTACAGGAATTTGAGACTGATAATATTTATTGATTGGAGGAGCCCTTTCTTCAAGAAGGCGGGAGGGAGGTTGGGACAGAGGAAGGTTGGGAGGGAGGGAGGAAAGGAGGAAGGAAGGGAGGAAGGGAGGAAGGGAGGAAGGAAGGTACGTCAGGGAAGTTATTACAGGTATTTTTAAATTAGTACTATTGATGTTCAGCTCTTATAAAATTACTTTTGAATTCTCAAATTCATCTACACTAGATGTGTAGGGGCTTTTTCATAGCCCCTACAGATCAATATAAATGATATATATATATAATTCTCAAAATCCCTACACATTCAATATAAATGAGAGCATAGTTGTCCAGTGATTATGTAACGTAATAGGTAGGCTAAAAATAACTGTTTACTTCGAACTCCTTTTTTTGATCAGCAGATTGCTAGCTTTCATTTCAGTCCACACCAGAACTTTTAACAGTTCCGTTAGCTAATGAGTGGAAAAGCATGTCATTCATAACTCTGTATTGGTCAACCCATGTACATAAAAAAGGAAACCTCCTGATAAAAGAAGACGCCCAGTCTTTTTAGAGTCATCACAACGCACAAGTGCTGTCTTTTGATGGAAGGCCTGATATATTTCCAGACCAAACACTGCACAGATTTTATTGGTGTCATAACAACATACTCTTTAAAACTATATGCTGATACTTGAAATGTAAAAAGTGATTCTGACTGCTCTATGCCTGTTTTATATAGACCATGCTTGAGCAAAAAAGGACTTAAAGTATATGAATACTGACAACAGAATCAATGTTTCAATGATAATATTTTGAATTATATTAAAGACAAAATAAAAAAGAAAAAATATTTTACTTTTTAACCACTTCTCTTTCATACAGAAAGGTAGAAAAAGGTAATGGAGGAGAAAATATTTTCAAAGCCAAATATTTAAAAATATAAAACAGGGTAGGAAGGTTGTGAGTCAAGTCTCAGAAGGACAGATTTAACTGGAATCTGAAATCAAAGGGTATACTATGAGCCTTCAGTTCTACATTTAAAGCCCGTGGTAATACATACTAAATAAAAATGAACACTCATGAACACCATATACAGAAACATGGAATATCAGAATAGAGATGATGCAAGAAGAAAATTATATTGATTATTAACTAATATTACAAAGGTGATAAATTAAAATGTATCCTTATTTTAAACTCACTCACTTGTGACCAATCTCATGTGCAATGGTAAAAGCTGAACCTAGGCCAATGTCTTCATTAATGCTGCAGCTCCTTTCAGGCTCACACATTCCAGCCACAGAGGCCAAGCCTGAATAAACAGAAGGAGACACAAAGGGTCATGCCAAGGTGTTTCAGTCTTAAAAGCCCTAGTTATAAATGCCTGGATTCTTTTTAATAACTTCTATGCACAGAAGGAGCAGTTGGCAAAAGGTTAACTTTCTAGTCATTTGCAAAATCACTGGGGGGAATTTCACTTTGCCGGCTAGACATTAATATTTTTTGAACTGCAGTCAGTGCTGGAAAATGTCTAGACTAGGGGTTAGATTTATAAATTTTACTTCTGGTAACTTGGGACCACCTAGTAACTTGAGCCAGGAGAGGGAATTCAAGAAAGCATTTCTATTTTAACATTCTTGTGCCTGAAGAAAGCAAAATGTATCCACATTATTTTTCTAAAGAAATCTGTTTAAGTTTAGTGGGTTCATAAAAGCATACAAGCAACTATTTTAGCTATGAGAAAACTCACATGGTACGTTAAAAAAATCAAAAAAACAAAACTGAATGCATCAGTGAAGAGAGAGGAGACATGTTAATAACACGCACGCATTTAACCATGGAAGTCTTATCCATTTGTCACCCATCATCTTCTGGCATTAAAACCTTATTATGTTACAAGGGCTTTTAAAAACTTTCATCAGAGTGAGAATGCCATTGTCATTTACCAACTATTGCTCTTCTGTGTCTTACACATTTTTCAGCAACAGATTATTACAGAACATACTGCAGCCATAATTGAGTACCATTAGAGAAGCTTTAAACATCATGTTTATTTAATGTATTTCTCCCCTAGAATTTCTTATCTGAAAGAAGCAGCAAACCTTTCTTTAAGGAAGTTATCTGCTCAGTTAACTACATTACAACAAAACAAAACAAAACACAACAAAACAAAAAACAAACCAAACACACACAAAAAAAACTAAACAAAAAACAAGCAAAAAACCCCCCCAAATCCAAACAACTCAAAAAAAAACAACAACAAAAAAATTGAAAAGGCTGAACTTTTGTAGAGAGATGAGGGGAATGGAACAGGGAGTGGGGGAGAAAGAAAACAAACTATTTGTATGAGCAGGGACTTCAAATTATTCTATTTGGTCTAAGAGTAAGGAGGTCATAATATGGCAAGTGCTTCCGGCTGTGTTCACATTAGTAATTAATTTGAAGCCATAGGAGTGGATCAGCACACTGAAGCACTGATGTTGAGGCTCTCGCATATCTTTGCATGCTGGTTTGGCCATTCTGGACCAGTTGAATCCTGTAGGTTGAACATCACTACACATGTGACTCAAAGCTTCCTGCAGGGAAAAAATGTTGCAGGAGTGTCATGAGAACACACTCCATAGGTGATCTCAGGTCTCCTGCAGGCACATATAGAGCATTTGGGGGGTATGTGTTCCATGTTTTCTCCCAAACAAATCTAGTTTGGACATAGCAAAATTACTCTCATAGCCAAACTTGACACGGGTGAAAACTGACCATGTGTGTTTGGAGAGTTTGCAGAGTGGAACCTGCAAAGAATGCAATAATTACAGTTCACCCATGCTGTTCCAGTTGAAGAAATTCTGAAGACAACATGGCAATACATACGTACGTATATACACATATACAATAATCATGTTCCCCAGTAAAGTCTACCATATTTGAATGGTAAAGTCATCTCTATCTTCAGGTCTTATAACTGAGGACTTGCTTCAGCAAATTAGAAGACTCGAGTAATATAACTCCATACCATACTTGCAAAAAGTGACAGGAATCAAGTTAAGAACTCAGTCAGTGACTCAGACTTTAAAAGGATTTGTCCTTCACTGGAGCCACAGACACACTGCAAAGACTTCTGAGGTCTATCTTTTCTAAGAGATTCTATGAAAGGTTCCCTGCTTCAGGTGTCTGAAATAGGATACAGATGTTTATGCCACATAAAATCTTTTACTTCTGTCTCTTCCTAGAAAGCCAATTATTCAGGTTTCTTTTGACCTTCTGAGACTTCCCTGCAACTTTTTTTTCACAGACTCCTTATATACATGATTAACTTCATTTACTGGATGTCATTGTGACTTAAGCATATCAAATGCCTTGCAAAAGTGGACTACAAGGCTTTGTCTCTTCTCCAATTCAATACCTATAATACAGAAAAATTGTCATGGTTTTGTTGCCAAGACCCCTATAACAGTAAGTTGGAACCGATGCCATCTGTGACTCTTATTTTTAATTTTTTTTTAATTAAACTTCTTGTTTAAAAAAAAATTTTGCCAAATCTGTCCTCTGTAACACTGGATTCAAGTGAAGCAGAATTTGCCTTTATGCCAAAATCTGATAGAGTAAGAACTAGTACACTAATGATCTGTGTTAAAAATATCACATAAAAATATTAAATGGTTCATGCATGAATGTATTCTTCTCAACCTTTCTTTTTTTAATGCTTGCAAAGCCACTTCTACGACGTAATCTCTTCAGTTTCATCACCCCCAGTATCAAATAAAATCAATTACATTTAGAAATTTATCAGCATGATTTGCCTTTACTAAAGCTTGCTGTGTGTTTTGTTTATATTTATAGCAGGCAAAATCGTGGTACCTTTGTGGCACCATATACCAGTCTGTACCAAACTACACCCCTCTGCCAGAAGCATTGTACTTAACTTGTGAGATACTTACAGAAAAAATTAACTTGGGTTAAGGCTATCAAGCATACAATAACATAGGGAAAGACACAGCAAATACAATAATGAACTCTGACTGAGAAAAGTATTAATAATATGAACTAGCTGAATTAGAATTTTGTCTTTAATTACCTACAAGAAAACCATCTTACAAAAGGATGCAAACAGAAAAAATACCTAACCAAGTGTTATCTTAGCCTTTGAATAATATTTCCTTTATAGGTTAAAGCAACCATTGGAGACAACAATCTATAGTTATAGGTTATCTATAGTTATGTATTGTAGTAAATACATTCTGGTGACATATTTAGGTATGGAGATACAATAACTCCCTATCCTTAATCTAAGGTTGCCATGTGCACTTCTCCATTGTCAAAGCACTGTCTTAAGTAGTTTCAATGTTGTACTTTCTATCACTATGTTATTTTTTTTTAAGTCTGTGAGAGGAAAAAAAAGAAGCTGTATTCACTGTGTACAACACAGCAACAGTGTAAACCTCAGAGTCCATTTCTTTTGTAAGGTTTAGTGGGGTAGTTTTATAACCTTCCTGAGGATTTTTACTTCTGTTTTTTTAACTAGATTATGGAAACTGGTAAATGGAAATAAACAGCAAGTACTCCTCTGTAAGACGTAGAATTGAGTTCTCTGCTATATTTTATCAGAACTACAGCTGTCAGAGATAAAATACACAGCACCAGCTCACATAATTCAAACTTCCAGCAATGTATCAAAGAAAAAAATCCCCCTACATTATCTTGTATTTTTCATGTTTCTAAAACTGCAAAATTTTGAAAGTACAACTTAAAAATATCTAATCAGTCAATAAATAAATAGCTAACCATAAAGCAAGGAAACAGCAAATATAAGCTGAAATTTCTCTTTACAATCTTACCGAGTGTTCCACAAGGCTTGTTTTTATAAGTGCAGATATCATATCTGTTAAGGAAAAAAAAGTAGATAAAGTACGTCAGTGAATCACGTTTGTAAGACTCTTTGTATATTTATCACATATCTGTATCATACTCCAAGTTGTCAGACCGCAATCAGTTTAATTATGTGCAGCCAGCTGGTGTCGGCATTTTCTACACTCTGGTGTAAACCACAAGCTGCAGTACACTCACAGCCGCTGGCCTCAGGCCAGTGGGACACCTGCCAGTAAGAAAAAAATGGTTAAAGTGGATCTTTGTAATCACCAGCTCCATAAAGCAGTCTACCATTCTGTTATGAAGTTACAGCAGCATGGCTATAGACCGCTACTGATTCTTAAACCCTAAGTTTTACATTTTCAACATAATTGAAAGCCTCCTAAAGTCTCACACTTCTCAATTAAACAATATTAAGTGTAAGTTGTACTACTTAGACTTTGATTCTAATTAAAAAACTCAACCCTTAATTATTATACCATTAAAAAAAAAATCTTATGAACTGTCATTATAGTGCCCTTCTCATTATTCTTCCATAATTATAGTGTATCTTAAGAATATATAAATAAAAATGAAAAACATTTCAGCAAAAAGGTAAAAATTTTATTTAAAGGAAAAACTTTGTTATTGTAGATTCAATCTTTCAAATACAGAAGCTAATGAGTTTTTGTGTAGTTTATATGTAAATATCTGGAGCTGGCAATGAAATTAAAACATTTTCTGTGGCATAGTTTCTAAAATAGCAGTGGTCAATTCATTAATTACACCTTCATATTTTGATTATGCAATCCCATAATATGGATAGTGATAAAAGGTCACTCCCACAAGTCACTCCCATTGATTTTCAATGATTTATACAGATTTCCTTAATTTCTGAAGCATATAATGCTGAAGAATAATTTCTACTCTTTAGAAAGGCAAGTGAGAAAAACAATATGAAAATATACCATCTTTATGCTTTAATTTTAAACCCAAATAGTTACTAATTTCAGGACACCAGACATTTTCTGTTAAAAATACCATAAGGACTGTTATCACATAGGAGTCTGATCACAAGATATATACCTTTCACTGCTAAAAGAGTTATGGTCTGTCTGCAAGCCAAATCCACCGACAAAATAACAAAGCTTAAAATTTGGAACAAATCCAGTAAACTTTCTATGCAATGCAGACTGCTGTGACCACATGGAATTCCTTTGATTTTTAAAGGGTACTGAGTGTGGAGCAGTTGTGGATTAAGCTGTAATTTTGAACTTAAATGTTCATGTGCACTAATTTCATCAAGGTGGTTCAAATGTACACTGATTTCCCATTTGCTCTCTGGAGGAGGGGAAGGTAACCAAATCAGCATTCTTATAAAAAAGCATTCTTATTTCTCTTGAAATATATTCACTGAAATGTTCCTAAGCTTCAAGATGACACAGATTCAGAGCAAAAGGCTTTTAACTGAACATTTCCTGCCTTTTACATAATTTAGGAACCAAACTTCTTATTTCTATGTTCAGGACAGTGTCTGAATCTAATCCTATTGAAGTTCAAGTAAAATTTGTTCCACAAAGCAGACGGCTCAGTCCTATTTAGTGAGAAAACCCTACCTAAATTCTTTAGAACATAGTTGAGAACTGAATGGAAAAAAGTCTCTGAAATACACAGGTCTTCTGCTTTTTAATACCCAATGGCAATATGGGAAAACAATTAAAGACAAACATCCTTAGATAAAATGGATTTTGAGAATAAAGCCAATTCCACTCCAGTAAAATGTCACTGAGTTCAGCAGAGCTCAAAATTTGCTTTATGGCCTGAATCAACTTACTGTCCTACAGGTATGAATCTGAAATTACTCTTCACCTAAGGTTCAGTTTCACGAAGAACTGTGACAGGAGAGAATTATATTAACTAAGACCCTTGTTTCTGTTATATTTTTGAAAAACAAAGACCACAGTATTCTTCAATTTCTGCTGGGAAGTGAGTGTTCCTCATTATGCATAAGCTAGCATTTTTAAGAAAATATGATGATAATGAACTTAGATTAGGTAATAAAACTAAGAAAAAGGTAACTTTTTTTTCCAATACACCAATTATTTTTGCAACATATCTGGGTAGTAACATGTTCTAAATATGCCATCACATATTCAAATTTTATAGACAATGATTAATTTCCTGTAAGGATATTCATACACCCTCCTAGGCCCCAGTTTACCAGGAAAAAGTTTTTTGAAAAAAAATCTTTGAGAAACATTTCAGTGTCCAATGGCTTATTTTATTCATATCATCTTCCAGCTCCATTTTTCATCTTACTGCTTTCATATGAATGGTTTCTGCTAGTAACTTGTCTGAAAGCTCATGCCATTCTTATGAACCAAATTGCTTGCTTCCATAATTTGTTTCTCTATATGATTTAAAATCAGACTAACTTGTCTTTTTTTTTTGTTTGTTTTCACATCACTTCCTCTAACTTTATTTTGAACCATCAAGGAATCCATTTAGTTCTCAGATGTTGAGTTCCAAAAGTAGAAAACTACACATGTAATACTTGACAGATAGTAATTTAAGCCAAGAAACTCCTGAAAATACAAATCATCACAATTTCCCATAAGATTAGATAAGTCTAATTGCTATGGGGAGGGAAAAAAAAAAAAAGGCAACCCACAAAAAACCAAACCAAAACAAAAAGCCTACATCCAAAAAGCAGTACAAAAGTACATTTTGACACCAGGAGCCTAGTTAATTCTTCAGGAGCTAGAGAGACCAAAAAGGGAAATTCTTAAGCCAACAATTATCTCAACCAACCATTAAAAATTATAACAGCCACAATTATGACAACTGCAAAAATGTTGATTCAGTTCACTGACAGATGGTGTAAGAGGGACACCACACAAAAATTGAATGAAAGAACACTGTTATATAGGTAAATAACTTAGGATAAGATGGTAGCCAGATAATTTTGAGACAGCCAAGAAAAATCTGTGCCCAAGTCAAAAAAGAAGATTATATAATTCCTAATAAAATGGGTGCAGTGCCCCTGAAATGTGACCACACTGGGGAAGTGGAATGGAAAAGAGGTAGGAAGGAAGACGGTTGATTGCATGGCCATGCCTACCCTGAAGAAATCAGAAGTCATTTCATGAGGTAGATGGGGAAGAGGTCTGGGCATTCCTGAGGGGCTGCTGAAGAGCGGCAGCAGACAGACAGGAAATGCATGATTAATGCACAGCTGTCACTGACAACTCTGACTGACACATCAGCCAGAGGAAAGTGCATAGACAGACCATTATCTGTTCAATAGGATGGTCAAGGACTGGAGCAGCAATACACTCCTGTCATGCTGTAGATAAAACAGCAAGACTTAATTACATTTTAAACATACAGGGACACTTTAAAAAGAAAAAAATTCTAGTGGTTTTTTGGCAGGATATACAGGCACCATGCCAAAACATACTTACACACTTAAGTATATCAAATGTATCTTAAGTATATTTAAAAATTAAAGGGATCACACTAGACACTGAAATTCTACAATCTGCATTATCAAGGTGTTTTAAAACTCTATCACAATTTTTTAAGAAATGTTCCTTACACAGATTTGTACCATGAGAACAACTGGTCTCGAACTCCCACAAAAAGTTGTGGAGATGGCCATGATTATTAACAGGCAAAACATACCAAACTAATAGGTTTTGGAGAAGCCAGCTTAGGAGTGTGCACACAAGATCTGTGCCAGTGGTACTCAGTGCAGTAAAAAAGCCACTGACATGTTTATTTAATGTATTAGTGTAGATGTAAGCTAGACTATCTCTTCAAGAAGTCTCTGTTATCTGTAACTCTAACCTGAAGAAAAATCCATTTCCTTTGCAAATCTGATGACTGGCATGATCCTGATCACTTGAGTAGGACACTTAAGTCAAACAGATAAGAAAGACAAATTCTCTGCAAATATTGTAAGCATTGCTCAAACTTGTCAGGTAAACTGTCTGCAGCTATTGCCAATCCCAGGCACCTTAGGGGAATACAGTCATTTGTCTCCTGGTACACTGCAGAGAAAGGAGAAGATTCTTCCTGATCCCTGCAAACTATCAGTTTTCAAGGCTTAATGCATGCAGTTGTGCAACTATGTAGCTCACACAGAGTTTTATGATAGCAAAGGTATTCCCACATTAAAAAAATAAATAAATAAAAAATAAAGAGACATACATTCACAGATTTGATTATAAGAAAGCATCACAATGATTCAATCATACCTCTACCCACCCTTAGCATAAAAATATAAGTAATTTATTCTAGAAGCTAGACAAGTTAAAAAATACTCCTTAAAAGCTATGCAGTCTCACATTAAGAATTGTTTAGAGCATAATTTGAGAAAAACTGTCCTAGTTTATCCAATTATCTACCTTTCCCTCCACAGCAGTCATTTGTGAGTGTTTGCGAAGAACACAGGACAGCTCATACTGATACCTTCCCTGACAGAAGTCCCCAGCTCTATGGCTTAGGGCATTTCAGAGACAGAGATTGCATCTTATCATTCAATTGATTTTTGTTTATTGTCTTCAGCTCTTTGTTAAGTCCTCTTTACTCTGAAAAAAACAATTGTTTCAGTGTCTGCCTGGGGGATATGGTTTTGCCTTTATCAGCAAAGTTAAATCCCACTGCTTCAGTAGAGCTCCTTCCCTTTGAAACCACTTTTTAAATTTTCTTCTAAATCAGATTAATATATGGGATTTCTCACATTGTACTATTACACTGTGGCCCTTCTGTCACCACCAGGAGCACTCACAGGTTTTTAAAACTTTCTGAAGTGTGTATAACAGTTCAAAAAGTTATTCTTACACCGGTATTAGCAGTAGATGCAACAGTAGTAGATACAAGGGCAAAATTAATTATTTCTCCTTTCATGTTAATGTGTATTTATAAATTCAAGGATAACAATGCCCTTTCTACCAGTCTCATTATCCAAACTGGCCTGTTAACCGAAAAGAGTCTCTATAAAACACTATTATTACCAGCTGTATGTTACTGGAAATGTCCAGTGTGGCAGAAGGGACCATTTACATCAAACTAACACTGAGATAGATATATACCTGTTACAGGATTGGAAACGTACATGAATACTAGTATTAGATATACTTTAAAGAATTTCATTAATCAGCAAGAATAACCCGCACAATATCTTTTATGTAAGTATAATAAGTGAGTAAAGCATGAAAACTCTTATTAGAAGAGCAAACTTCAAAATCGGTATGAAACACCAGCTGTTTACTTATACATACATCAAACTACTCCAAAATTACTCTGAAAGCTACCAATAAGCATGAGTGATATTTAAGATAGATATTTACATAAATAACCAAGGCTTTTGAAGGAATATTTCTTAATAGAATAGAGTTTAGGAGACCAAAATACAGCCACAGTAAACCACTGAGGGAACACCTACAAAGATGGATAGAATTTAAATGTAAAAAAAAAAAATTGTAAGAAAATTCAGGCTAGGCAAAACCAACAAATATGTATGACTAGACATGAAGCTCTGTGTAAGTTTCAGACAGGTGAACACATACTTCATATATATAATACTACATTTGCCACTTAATCTGCTTGAAAAGTTGTCAGAAAATCAAATAAAGCCTAATCACTGATTCTTTCCTGACTAAGGGTAAATAGAGATAAATACTACAAATTATTAGTATTTCATTTTTAGGGAATATTTCCAGACATGTTATCTCTGAAAGCAAGGGGGTTTTTTTCACTTTTAAACCAAATAATATATTTTGACACCAACTTTTTAATTATTATAAGTTTTAAGAACAAATTCTTTAAATAAGAACTATCCTTCTCACACACCCTTGATCAACAAACCTAACAAGTTCATTAGAGTTACATATTTTTTACTTTTTATTCTTCATTCTATGCAACATGATTTATCTATGCACCCAAGATGCATATAGATGTCTCATTTTTGAATAAAGGCAAACGACCAGGCAAAAAGATACCTACTTTGAAAAATTAAACTAACCTAGTTCCAACACCTATGACTATAAACTGAACTGCTGCCAGATCAGACTGAAATCTCAGCTTTCTCTTAAATGGATCAAAACCTTCAAGCTATCTAACCACTCCAACTCCTATTTCTAAAGTATGGAAAATAAGGGGGGAAAAAAAAAAACCAACAAAAAAAAAAGTGACTAGCTTGTACTTTCACCCTACTTGGTTTTGGGTGGGTTTTTTTTGGTTTTTTTTGCATACTTATAATTGGCTATATTAAAATAGTGGTCACCTTGCAAATACTGACAAATGTCACTAATGCTAGAGAATTGGATGTCACTAATACTAGAGAACTGCAATAGAATTAATAACTCCTAAGATAATTTGGTCGTTTATTAGATTTGTACAGATTACCAACAGTAATACTCTCTACTACGCAGTATTTATGGTGTCTTTCTAAAAGCTTGTCTTCAGCACATCCTTTGCCTTACAGAAAGTGGTACACCACAACAGCATTCTACCCTAAAATACAGAACACGTCTTATTTGGTTCCTTACTCAAAAACCTCAAACCAAAAAGAGCTATTTAAACCAAGAAAGGAAAAGAATAACATACATGTTACACACC
>WBMY01012570.1:94276-130334 GCA_013397315.1 Donacobius atricapilla
TAACAAGTGAATGTTTTAATATATTTTTGATCCTTCTAATGATCAAAACAATTGCAATTTATTCATTATACATAAATAGATGTATCAAATTTATTGAAATAGAACTGCTGCATGTAACAAATAATGATTTTTCTCCAACTAGAATGCAGTATATTTCACTGCAATGTGCTACCACAAAAAAAATCATACTGTGGTATAAAGATTATTAAAGGAAATTTTAATCTTCAAGCAGGGAAATACATAATGAAAATAAATACCTCTCCTCTCTCTGAAAGAATGCAAGTTCACCACTACATTCTTCCAGACTAAAACACTTTATATATTCAGTGCATGCCTGAGTAAGTTTCAAGTAAAACCTTCTATAAACCATTCAGAAAAGCATATTTCAGTTTGAAGGGATGTACAGTGATAATCTNCTGTGAAGCATGAATTGAGTAGCTCTGAGAAGCATTGGGGGTGCTGGTGGATGAGAGGCGGGACATGCCCCAGCCATGGGCACTCACAGCCCAGAGAGCCAAACGTGTCCTGGGCTGCATCCAGAGCAGGGGGGGCAGCAGGGCCAGGGAGGGGATTCTGCCCCTCTGCTCTGCTCTGCTCTGCTGAGACCCCACCAGTGCTGCATTCAGTCCTGGGGTCCCAGCACAGGAAAGACATGGACCTGCTGGAGCAAGTCCAGAAGAGGCCACAAAAATGATCTGAGGGATGGAGCACCTCTCCTGGAGGACAGGCTGAGAGAGTGGGATTGTTCAGCCTGGAGAAGAAAAGGCTTTAGGAACACTTTACTGCAGCCCTCAAGTACCTAAAGGGAGCTTACAAGANCTCTCCTCTCTCTGAAAGAATGCAAGTTCACCACTACATTCTTCCAGACTAAAACACTTTATATATTCAGTGCATGCCTGAGTAAGTTTCAAGTAAAACCTTCTATAAACCATTCAGAAAAGCATATTTCAGTTTGAAGGGATGTACAGTGATAATCTAGTTCAAAATAGAGAAAAAATAGAGAATAAATAGATAAGGTACAGAAGCAATTCTAGTCAAATTTAAAGAATACTTTCACCATGTGTGAAAGTAGATGAGAAGAGAAAGTGGCTAAGGTGACAAAAAAGTTCTTTGGTTTTCAGCTGGTTAAGACTGGTCCTTGCAGATCACTTACTTTGTATACAAAAGTTAGTACAGCATACTTGAGAAATTACTCTGAAGATACAAATCATGTACTTAAAATCATTTTTAATCATGGTTTAAGGCTTGGGTCCACAAATCAGAAAGAGAAACCATTCTAAATTGCTTGAATATAACTGTTGCCTATCAATGATCAGTCATTACTCAAAAGAAGATACATGCACATAAATTTAAAAAAATAAATTCAAATTGTTGATTANAGAGAAACATTTTGCAAGGGCTTGTCGTAATAGGAGAAGGGGTAATGTAGGAAATTGCCTCAAATGTATGAGGTAGTCATGACTTTTTCTCTGTTGCGTCTTTATAATCCACTTTATCCAAAACACTACACTAAACTGCCACTTACATATATATGTATCTTTGATAGTGTGTTACCACACACAAAATCTTCCTTTTTTGATGTACCCTTTTCCTTAATTTTTATCCAGTTTTTAATCTAGTATCTTACACAGTAGTTTACCTAACAGTATTTGACACAATGGAAACAGCAATTCAAGAACCAAAGTATTTTTTTGTGAGCTAGAAGAAACTATACACACTGAAACAGTAAAACTAAAACATAACCTGGGGAAACAACTTCACTTAAACAGATTATCCAAGTATCTTGTCTCTGAAAACACACACGGATTAATTCTATCATATGCTTGTCATATACAAAAATCAAATACATTTACCAGTGTGTCTAAAACCCAAAATTCATGCATTCATATGAAGGAGGTTTACACACTGAGGACTTTATATTGTCTTACTTAGTATAAAAAAAAATTTTTGCTCTGAGCCTCTGAGCAGACTTTACAGACTGCATATTTCTAACTATGTGGAACCAAGGGACACCAGTATTTCCAAAGTTGAAGACAATGATCTAACACAGAAAGGTTGAAATTCCTTAATGAAATACCCTATGGGAATGGAAAGAATTTTAAATGAAAAAAATCTGTCCCAGTTGAACATGGTTCCTCACTGCCAAATCTTCCACAAGACTACAGAGCAGCACAGGAACTAAACTCTTAGCCAAAGGACCTTGATGAACCCTTCAGTTTTGTGAGGTTTTTATTATGTACCTATTGTCTCTAGACCTTAAAAAAAATTCCAAAGTACACATTTATTTTACACTGCTGTGGGTGTATGATTCCAAATAACTGTTTAACAATAGAGCAATTCTATTCCTACAGATGAGGTGATTCTAGAAACAGGACACTAAAACACATCTGTATCACCAGTCCCACAAAACATTGCTCCAGACTACCTCACAGAAAATACTTTTATACAGCTGCACCAGACACTTGGGGAACAAGTGATTTAAGATTTGTATGGGAGAAGACTCTCTTTAACACACAATGAGGGAGCAAAGGATACATCTGAATCTCAAGGGTGGTGGAAGAGCTTATGGCATACAATATTTGCAAGATACAAGTAGGTCAGTAACAGTGACCTCTAACAAAAGAGGGCATAGTGAAATAACATCACTGAAACAGCAGAAATAATTTTGCAGGCTTAAAGAAAATACCTTTTTTATTCTCTTTCCTCATTCTACAGAAGTCATATAACTTGAACTCAAGTTACATCAGCATAGCAGGGAAAAAAAAGTGAAGTTGGGAGAAATGCTTTCTAAAAATAACACTACGACATTGTAACAGAAGTCCTAAGCATTACATTTTATTTAAAGAGTGACACTTCAGTGATTCACGCTGAGGAATCTGCATGGTTTTGTTGGCTTTTAAGTGTGGAAGGAAAAAGTGGTTTTGGTGTCATTCCCTACACATGCACACACACAGAATGTTTTTTTGTTCCTCCCACTCCCTTCCATACACTAAATCTAGTTGTTAGCGCCTATAAGCAAGAAGAAAGTACTCTACCCTCTAAAAGGCCTAAATCTTTCAATATGATATACACATGCAGAGCTAGTTTTTAGATATATAGTTGTGTAGAGCCAAGTTAATATTTAAGGCACTTGGCATAAGTATTAGAGCTTGACTTCTAGATCAAAATACAGGACTGCAGCCATAGTAAATACTCTTCCTGATAACTCACTAAACAGAAACACTTAAAGAGAAGTTAAATGTATAGAGGTCACAAAGGATGATAAAAATAAGTATTATAATTATATAATTATATATTATTCTGATGGCAGAAAGGCCTTTTGGATGAGGCTGAGGAAGATTTAAATCTTCTTTTACAGCCAAAGGAGCCANTGTGTGAAAGTAGATGAGAAGAGAAAGTGGCTAAGGTGACAAAAAAGTTCTTTGGTTTTCAGCTGGTTAAGACTGGTCCTTGCAGATCACTTACTTTGTATACAAAAGTTAGTACAGCATACTTGAGAAATTACTCTGAAGATACAAATCATGTACTTAAAATCATTTTTAATCATGGTTTAAGGCTTGGGTCCACAAATCAGAAAGAGAAACCATTCTAAATTGCTTGAATATAACTGTTGCCTATCAATGATCAGTCATTACTCAAAAGAAGATACATGCACATAAATTTAAAAAAATAAATTCAAATTGTTGATTAAGTGTATTACTTGAGGTATCACTATCACGCGTCAATGGTGGAAAGCCTTAGCAATGCACATATAACAACTTTGGGCTGTCTCCATAGTGTTCACAGAATCTCAGATGTTATAGATCACCTAGTTCCAACACCTCTGCCATCACCTTGCACTGGAGCAAATGCTCACAGCTCCATCCAACCTAGCTTTGAACACTTTCAGGTATGAGGCATTCACAACTTTGCTGAGGGGCATGTAGCAGTGCCTCACCACCTACGCAGTGAAGAATTTCTTTCTAATAACTAATCTAAATCATAGAATCATAAAATACCATGAGTTGGATGGGACCTATAAGGATCATTGGGGCCAACTCCAGGCTCCACACAGGCCTCCCCAAAAATCACACTATGTGCACAAGAGCATTGTCCAAACACTTCCTGAACTCTGTCAGACTTGCTGCTGTGACCACTTCCGTGGGGAGCCTTTTCCAGGGCCCAACCATCCTCTGGGTGAAGAAACTTTCTAATACCCGATCTAAATCTTCTCTTTAATGCCATTTTCCACGTCCTGTCACTAGTCATCAAAGAGAAGAAATCGGTGTCAGCCCTTCTGTTTCCCCCTGTGAGGAAGCTGTAGGCCATGATGAGTGTCCCCTCAGTCTCCCCTCCTTCCGAACAACTGACCTCAGCCACCTCTCATATGGCTTTTCCTCTATATCCTTCACCATCTTTGTAGCACTCCTTTGGACTCTCTAATACTTTAATATCTTATACTGTGGTGCCCAAAAGTGCCCCCAGCACTGGAGGTGAGGCTGCCACAGTGCAGAGCAGAGCAGGACAATCTCTTCCCTTGCCCGGCTGGAGATGTTGTGACTGATGCCCCCAGGACATCAGTGGCCCTCCTGGCTGCCAGGTCACACTGCTCATTCCTTATCTACCCTCTTTCAATTTAGAGAATCACAGAATAACCAAGGCTGAAAGAGATCTTCAGGGTCATTTGTTCAACCACCAACCCAGCACAACCATTGTCACCTCTAAACCATACCATATCCCTAAGTGTCACATTGAGAACAGTTCCAGAAATGGTGACTCTCCTACTCCCTGGGCAACTTATTCTAATGCTTTTTCTACACTTGCAGTGAAAAAATATTCTCTAATATCTAATCTGAACCTCCTCTGGCACTTGAGACCATTACCTCTTGTCCTTTTACTCAAGACTTGGCAGAAGAGATTGGTCCCCCACCCCACTACAACTTCTTTTCATGTAGTTGTAGAGACCCATGAGGTCCCCCCTGAGCCTCCTCTTCTCCAAACTAAACAGCTCCAGGTCCCTCAGCCTAATGGTGCTCCAGCTCTCTGATGTCCTTTGTGGTCCTCCTCTGGACCTAATTCAAATGGTCCACATCCTTCTCATGTTGGGGGCCCCAGAGCTGCAGGTGTGGTCTCATGAGAGTAGAGGGGGAGAATCACCTCACCCTGCTGACCACACTCCTTGGGATGCAGCCCAGGAAAAAATTTACTTTCTGAGCTGCAAATGCACATTGATAGGTCATATCCAGCTTCTCATCTGCTGATCCCTCAAGACACCTTCTGCAGGGCTGCTCTCAATCCATTCTCCATTCAGCCTGTATCCATGTTTGGGATGGCCCTGACCCATGTGTAGGATCTTATACTTTCCTTTGTTGACTCCATGAGGTTTGCACTGGCCCAGCTCTCAAGCCTGCTCAGGTCCCTCTGGATGCCATCCCTTCCCTCCAGCGTGTTGACTGCCCCACACAGCCTGGTGCTGTCACCCTCAGCACCCTTGCTGAGGGTGCCCTTGCTCCCACTGTCTACGCTGCCACCAGGGAAGTTAAAAAAGTGCTGGTCCCAGTATCAACCCCTGAGGAATGCCACTCATCACTGACCCCCATGAGTTCACAGAGCTGTAGACCGGTTATCTCTTTGAGTGCAACCACCCAGGCAATTCCTTATCTACTGGGTAGTCCATCATCAAATCCACGTCTACCCCCTTCAGGGATGAGGATGTCATGTGGGCCAGTATCAAATGCTTTGCAGAAGTCCAGGTAGATGACATCACTCGCTCTTCCCTTATCCATCAAAACTATGACTCAGTCACAGAAGGCCACCAAATTGGACCAGCACAATTTGCCCTTGCTCATGTTGGCTGTCACCAAGGACCTCCTTTATTTTCCATGTGGCCTAGCATTGTTTCCAGAAGCATTTGATCAATGATGTTGCTGAGTACAGAGGTGAGACTGACTAGGCTGTAGCTCTCCAAGTATTTTCTTTTTCCTTTTTTTAAAAATGGGGGTTATGTTTCCTCTTTTCAGTCATTGGGAACTTCACTGGACTTTTATGAAGTTTCAAAAATACAATGAATAGTGGCTTAGCCATTTTCTCCACCTGTTCCCTCAGGATAGCTTGATACACCCCAAAAGGTGCCATGGACTCATACACCTTCAGGTTCCTTAGATGGTCTCAGACCTGATCTTCTCCCACAGCCAGTGATTCTATTAGTCTCCCAGTTCATGCCTTTGCCTTCTACAGTTCAGGCCATGTGGCTGGATGTCTTGGCAGTGAAGACAGAGAAAAAAAAAGTAATTGAGTAATTTGGCCTTCTCCATGTCCCAGGTCTCCTGCTTCCTTCTGGAGAGGACCCACAATTTCCCTAGTCTTCCTTTTATCACTGACATACTGAGAGAAGTTTCTTTTGCTGTCCTTGACAGCCCTCAGCAAGTTTAATTCTACCAGAGCTTTAGCTTGCCTAATCTGATCTCTCTGTATTCCTCCCAGGCTAGTTTTCCCTTCTTCTACCCTCTTCAGGCTTCGGTTTTTGTGTATGAATTTGTCCAGAAACTCCTTCTTAATTTTTTGGGGCCTTCTGGCTCTTCTGCCTGACTTCTTCTTAGTTAAGGATGCATTGCTTCTGACCTAGAGGAAATGATCCTTGAATATTAACCCGATTTCTTGGACCTCTCTTCCCTGTGCAAGTCCTTATCCCACAGTATTCTACCGTTGTGCTGTCTCTTCAACAGCTCTCTGAGTGGCTGAAGGCCCCATAAGGACCAGTGCTTGGGAACATTATGCTGCTCCTATCTGTCTAAAGAGGACCTCATCCACTTGGCCTTCCTGTTCAGACCCCCACCTGCCCTCCCTTTAATCCTAATCTGTAAACTCACAGTTTACAGATCATCAGGCAGAGCTCTGTACACTCCCACTGGGCACTGACATAGAAGGCAACACCCTCTGCTTGTCTGCTCTGACTGTCTTTTTTAAACAGCCTCTATCACTCCATTCCAACACTCAGTCATAGGAGTCATCCCAAAACATCTCTGTGACACTGATAAGACCACAGCCCTGCAGGTATGTGCAGGTTTCCATTTTGTTTATTATTCACACTACACACATTAGCACAGAGGTACTTAAAATGGGTCCTTGATGAAGGATGAAGCCAATTTACTGGCTTGAGCAGCTGGAATTCCTTTGTGCTGCTCTTCATGTGTTCTCCTGCTGACCTCTGGTCTCTCCCCAGGGTCTGGGCATCTCTTGCTGGCCCCGGCATCAAACTGGTACGAGTGGAATGAATTGAGGTTTCTTTCCTCCAGCAATTTTCACCTAAAGCCCTCTTCACCAGCTTGGCAAGCCTAGGACTGAAGACACTCTTCTCCCTCTCTGACAGACGGACTCCATCAGCCTGCAGGAGACCAGGTGTCTTGGACTGCTTCAATACAGATTTGAAATACTACATATACTGTAAATTAATAGATCAAATTAGGAGGATCTACAATTTTGCATAAGCGCATGTTTGGATATTTAATGAATGACTCATGATTTAAGAATGACACTTGATTATGCAGTATTAGAATAGATTTTTTTTATTCATAGTATTGATAATATTGCTGTTGCTGGCCTGTATTAGACTGATAAGAAGATATACAGCTTGGAAAGGCCAAATCAGAAGTTCAAAGAATTACAAGTCTAGAAATAAGTGAGAATTAAAGCACAAAAAAAACCCAGAAAATGTTGCAATTGCAGAGTATATTCCCACTTGGAATACTCCCACTGCCCAATTTCACCTGCTGATAATAGGTCAATGCAGTGGCAAAAAAAGTGAACAGAAAAAAATAATGGAAGGAGGAACTGGAATACAGTGTATGAAAAAGTAAATCTACACAAGACTTCCTACTCATTAAATGTGTTTACAATTGCATATTTAATTCTTTACAGTTTGCCAGACCACTGCTCTCTCACAGGCTGTGACAAAATAAATGGTTTGACCAGAATTGCAGTTAATTCTCAGTGTTATCTCAGTCTTTATATTCCAGCAACCATATTTTCCAGAGTTAATTTTATATAACAAAGGCTGTATAACATGTGTCTTACTTCACACAGTAATGACTGTAAAACACCTATCTTTAGAAAAGTAGAAATGCCAGTTAAAGAAATAACTGGAAATGCATATTCACAAATAATTGGGAATGCAACACAGGCAGTAATTTAATTCTGAATATGGCCCATGTAAACAAATGTGGTTTTTTATTTGCTCTATCAAATTTCTCATTCATTAAAATATTTGTATTTGAACTGAAAACAAGAGAGTTTGATTTTATATGAGTTTAAAGAAAAAATTATTTCTTGTTTAGCAAATCTGATTTCAAAATCAGCTTCAGTACCAATTAGCCCTGCAGATGTGGTTAGTCCAGCATAGCAATTACAAAATATTCAAGTAAGGAATTTTAACTGCAGATTTTTACTTTACTTCCACCATCCAGTTCTCTCAGAATTTTAATGGCTATTAAAGTTACATTTCATCATATATTGTGAAAGTGAAACAGAACAGTTACAACAGCAGACATGAAATTCAATTTATTTCTTTACTTGAGATGATTCTGTAATATCCTCTGCTCCTGCCTATTCACACTTTCTCTTTGACTAGAAAATTTCCAGACACTTCCCTTGAAGTGTCATTTCTTTGCTGTAAATTCACTGAGAGCAAGCAAGCAGGGGGAAAAAAAGTCACCAAAAATCCCCACTGTAAGTAGCGCTAATCACTACAAAAAGTACACTTAATACACTGAATATATTCAGAAATTAGTTAGGAAGTGTATAAATGCCATGAATTTAATACAGAAATGGGTAACTCTTCAGAAAAAATACCATACCTAATTTCAAAGAGTTTGAGACACTCATGTACATTATTTCATTATTCCACTGCAACATTTTTCAGAAAGTTTTAAGCAGCATGGAACACACAGTGTTCAGTTTAGGTTTTACTTCACTATTCGCGTAATTAAAATGAAATAGCCATAAATTCAAATTGAAATCTTATCCAGATCCTACTGAAATAATGGTAGTGTTGCAACTGACCTCAAGCATACAGAATTATGCCCTTCATTAGAATGATTGTTGTAAATTATCAGAAACTAGGGAACAGTGAATACTAAAATTAAATAGATATGATATTGCCACTAAAAGAATGAATTTACAACCAGTGTCCTAATTAAAACCACATTTTCAATGTACTCTTATACATAACCAATCTAATAAAAGGTAGCTGTAAAGTTGACCTAAATAGCCTAGACTCAGGTTTAAAATGTGAAGAAAACATGAAATTGTAGTACATATATATTCATGTGAAGCAAGAGATAGAATTTATGCAACAGATCAGAAACAAAATCTGAAATTGATGAAAATCCAGGGAATAAACTGGCCTAATATGTTTTTCTGGATTTTTAAGAACGAGAAAAAAAATACTCAGTGGCAAACGTATTATTCTGCCAGTCATTGTAGGTTATGAAAATAATAACATCCCCACAAGAAAGGAAAAAGGTAAGTATTCTACTTAGACTACTAAGAAAACTTAAAAATTAGAGATTTTTAAACAAGTCTATGTACTTTATTTAAAAAAAAAAAAAAAAGAAATCAAAATACAACATTTCAAACTGCTAGAAGGCCCTTTGTCAGATATCTGGCCAAGCAGTAACTGAGTGTTTTAGCAGATATCTCAAACTATTACCACCAAACATTTCCTGGAAAAACTATAATTTGAATAGTTTTATGGCCCTTTGTGCAACTCAGAAGGTGAATGCCTGGAGAAAAAAACGGGGGGGGAAATAGAGCATAAAGTTTTTTTCACTGTTTTTTTTTCTTTTTCTAGTAAGTCTAGTGTACAAATGGAAAAAATTATTTATAAACTACAGAAGACATTAACATATCATTACCATCAACAGCATATGTAGTTTGACATTTCATAGGTTTATCCTGATACATTTTTAATCTCCAAAAGTTTCCTTGCTGCATTTAGAGGAAGATTTTAACTGGGGCAGCTACGAGTTGCATTGTTCATTCTGTGTGCTGGTAGATATTCTCAAATTTTCCAGTTCAGAAAATCACCAGGTGTATAACCAGCTTCCCTCAGTGAGCACATCTGAAGATAGATTTGTGGGATTACACCCAAAATTTCTGTCTCTCCTATTTCAGGAGAGAGAGGAGAATATTATTTTTATTCAGTCTTCTCATTCAGTACCATTTATTTTAATCAATCTAACAACAATGACAAAATTTGAAAAGAAAAGAGCTTTCAGACTTCAAGTCAGAGCATGAAAATCTGAGCTTAACTCCATGACATTGGTCACTCTTCTGGATTTGGTATTAAATAAAGCACATTTTGAACACATTTTGTCCATCTGGAATGGATTAGGCAAACTCTGGGTATACCTTATACCTTTTCCATCCTTTCACCCTCACAGACTAAAATTTTATAAACTAGATCAGAATATACATCCTGTAACTAACCAGCTGAACACCAAGAGTCCACTAATGGCATCAGAAATTCAAAACAACAGCCTTGTTATTAATTAGAAAATGGTCCACCAACACGTTGTGCTTGTTAATTAGCTGCAAATAACCTGCTGGTTGACATTTGCCATGCAATAAGCAGTTTTTCAGATTCACATTCTAGCTACTTTATTGTTCCACCTGAGTTCTCTCAAATCCCACAGAGTCTATTTGATCCCTTTCAGCTACAAAATCTAGGAGTAAAGTTTAAAGATAAAATGTACCCTGATCTACCCCTCTAAAAAATACAACCAACCAAACAAAAAAGCACTCATAAAAAAGGTCTGCCAATTTCAAAGCCAAGAGTGGACACCTGAACAATATTTCCAACCTTATTCTGCTAACATGAGGTGGGGGAATAAAAAAATCCAACACAGAAAAGAAATTACATAATATGGGAATTCCATAACATGCCAAGGGATTTTATTAATTTCCAACAACTTCCTATTTTCTTCTATTGCCTATTTCATCAATTGATTTCTATCATGTCACAACCTGCAGATCCTCATCTCACCTCACAAAAAGACAGAAAATGGGTAACAGAGGATTCTTCACTGAGATCTTTGAATAGGTTTTCTCTCCCCCACAGAATGCACAGCACTTGCAATCTTGGAACATGGGTCTAGAACCAGATTTATCTAAAGTGAATCATCTACACACAGATCATGTATTGCTGTAATGGCTCACAATTGCTATGCTGCATGTCTCAGTCACAATTTCTCTTTTATCAGTCTTAGGGTCATCCTTCCAAAGAACATGGCTTAGCAAAGATAGCAAAGACCCACAACATGGTTTTGACACAGAATTAAGAATATACAAGCTATGACAGTGGTGCCATATCTAGCAAGATGACTGATTCAAGTGATCAGTAGCAGGTCTCTAACAAGGTGTGTAAGGCATACATCCTGTATCGAAACCCTGGAATAAATATGCCTATGTAGAGCACTATACACAACATAAAATGTCTCACTTTCCTTAGTCTGCTAAGCAGAGCCCTAGCAGACTTCAATTTTGTTTGGGTTTTTTTTCCATATGCAGATACATTTTTTCCTCTTAGATCCTTTCAATTCCCTGAAAACAAAGATGAGTGGGAATTTAGTGCTATTATTTGGAAAGCTGGCTCCTTATATTTTCTGCGTCTGCAGAAACAGACACTAAGGGCAATATATGCCTCTCTGCTTTTCAAACCTCTCTCTCAATCTTACACACATGGTCACAAGAAAACTAAGTCAATGCACACAGTTAGGATTTTTGCACAAAAATCAAATAAGGAAACACAGTCTCCTGTCAGGTGTTTAAATTCATTTCAAGGAACTCCAGTAGAACAAGCTAAAAGGCTACACAAAAAAAAAAAAAAAACAAGGGGGAAAACTCTTTAATGGACTTCAGAGTCAAGTAAGTAAGAAATGAGACACAGAATTACTGCTTGAAATTGGAGCTCTTACTAACAGAGGAACTAGCCACAGGATGAGGATCCGAGACAAGGCTTCATGAGAACAGAAATGTTTTGGATCTGCAGATTTGTTGGACAAAGCTAGGAAATTGTGCTCACAGAGCCGGATAAGAGTGTCTTGTATAAAAGAGAAATCTTGCAACAACTTAAGAAGCCCAGAAGAAAAGTGGAAATTGCCTCAGAAAAGAAGTATAACAATCTTGAACCTACAGGAGAGTAAAGGAATGTGCATAGTCCTGCCTGGTTGGCCTCACCTTGCTACTAAATGCCTTAACTACTACAGAACCCAATGGGGGAATGTTACTTACTATTACAGAATAAAAATATATTGCTAACCTATAGGCAACTGACATGCAAAAGGGCAAGAGTGTCCATTAAACAATTTCCTTTTAGGACTGCTATCTGGACAATACAACTACAAAACCATACCCAGCTGCCTAAACACTCTTAAATGCTATTAAAAAAATTAAAGGCATGATTGTGGTCAGCTCTACACAGGTATGCAAAATGAAACAAGAAACATTTTGTTGCTCTTGAGTATCTACAGCAATGTAAGAAACATTTCTGTTCTTGGATTATGAACCACAAGAATTACAGGAGTTTAGAATTGCTGCCATTTAAATATACTTTCTGCACCCTAAGAAGAACTGGCAGGACTGGCCTGAACATCAGATGCATCTCACAGACAAATGAAAGTGCCCCTTACCTATAAGGGCACATGAATGAGGAAACAACTGACTGAAGCATTGTGAAATTAATCTTATGCATATACAGTAAACATAAACCAGTTCTGTAAAATTCTCTTCTCGAAAGACTCAAAAATCCACTGTGTAACAATGCTAATGCCTCCCATATGGGCTTCAATAGTGTTGCTAGAGAAATGGTGCATACTATAGTGATGTTAATGCTAATAGCAGTCATATCATACTGCTTAGCAGTACACCTATTTAACTAGTTACAAGTACAGGGGCTCTCGGCAAAAATACAAGTGTCTCTTAAGAGAGAGCTCATGCACTGTCTCACAATATTATCATACACAAACCCACTTAAGACCCAAACAAATAGAAAAAATATACCATCTATAGTAACTGAGCATTTTTAGTCTTGTCAGTACAACCTGCAAGCTGAGATGTATTTGACTTAGTCAATAAAAACATCTTACAGCTCTGATTCTTTATTCAATCAAATAAGAATCCTTCCAACAGAATATATCAGGTCAGTGGGGCTGTGGAATTAATTGTTGCTAAAGCAGTAAACCACTGGCGAACTTAAGTGAATTTCAAACCAAGAAAAAGATTTTTGTATTTCAAGATACTTTAATTCAATCATTTCAGAAGGTGTATCTACATAAAACCATACAGGTTTACAGTCTAAAAATTAATTCTAGTAAGTCTTCTGCAAGGAATGTTCCCATAAAAGCATCCTAGCTGCAAAGAGATCTTAATGCTTTTGGCAAGCATAGAGAATTTGTTTTCCTTTTAAAACATAAAACAAACTCATAGTGTGTGAGCTACCAACAGTAGACAATATTTCATTCAACAGCTTTTGAAAAGTAATGTCTCCTTAAGCGAATGAGATTTCAAATGTTTTTTTGTTAAAACAATTTCATCTCACAGAACACATTCTGTCCCTTTAGAGATACACACTTCAACTTCCCCCTGAAACCTTCCTTTCTACGCCTGTCTGGTACTCCCTTTCACTTGATCTACTAACACACCAGGACCCAAAGTAATCTTCCATATCAGCAGCAAAACACTCTGTTGCTGCAATGTCTAGAGAGTCAGCCACACATCCTTTGGATAAACAACTATTTAGTACCTGGACAAATCAAACTAACCCTTTTGATCTAGAGAAATGTCGCACTAGAGGACACTTCCAGTGAAAAGGAAAAACAAAAGGCATTTTAAAAAATTTTCACCTTCTCAATCCAGATACAAAATGTAGCCTAGAATCCAACCTTCTGGCCCTTACCATTCTGTGGAGGTATACAGGGAAAGGAATGTTTCTGTTTATAATGTAGAGTTAACAAAGGTGTTCTTAATGAATACCACAATACCTACTTCAAGATCTTTAAGGTCAAGAGAAGGAAGCAATTGATTGAAATGGAAGGGGAGCTTGATTCAAAAACATAGATAAAAACTAAGTAATAGCTGTACACTATAGCTCTTAAGTTTTGTACGTTTGTACTCTATGGAGACCCTATCTCTTAAAGCGTTTCTGAAGAAACAAAAAAAGGCAGTAGCTTACCAAGGAAGGTTGAAAAACCCAAATCACTAAATAAGAACTTCAAAAAGGCACACTGATACCTCTACACTGGGGAGTTAAAAAAAAAAAGGTAGGTGATACACAATAAAAGATCTTGCTTAGACCAGTCTCTGGCCTGTGTATTTTTAATTAGCAAACAAGAAGCTTTCTGCAATTCCCTACCCACTTAGCAGACTCCAGGGTGGCTGCAGGACCATGACCAGACACACCAGGCACACAAATATAGCCAGGCTCTTGTCCAAAGACCAGTGGCTTAGTAAGCATGGCAACACCTCCCTGGGACTTAAGAGATCAGTTTGACATACCTCCACACCAGTGAGGCTACCTGGTTTTAGCATACAGCTTGTTTGGGATACAAAATCTGTCTGCGCTGGTCGAGCAGACGCCTCTGGAGAACGTGCAGCCTTGATACTGTTTTCCCCATGTCAGACCATGCCATCTTTGAAGGCAACATGAAGGGATAGCAAAGAAAAGCTGAAGTGCTGTCTTCATTTACACAGCTGAAGACTCATTTTCTTAAAACCTTTGCCCCATATTTCAGACAGACTGTTATATTTGCAAACTTAAATACATAGCTAGGACTTGGTCATATTTTCAAATACATCAAATTACTTACTGAAAAATCTGGTTTTAATCAACACAAAACTATTCATAATGTTGAACTGAAACTTTCCTACTTTCTGTAAAATAGAAGTACACACAATGAGCAAAAATTGATTCCAGTATCAAAGTCAATGTAATTACTCCGTACAAAGCAGAGCAGCATCAGTGGGGCAGATTCAGGAAACTGCTTTCAAAATACTATCAGAGTGGCTAAAAAGTATCTTAATGTTTGGCAGTATAGGCTCAAATTCCTTTGGATATTAAAGACCCCTTATTAAAGTGGTTATTAAAGATCTCTCCAGTACATTGAGTTTAAAGAACCATAGCTATACCTTTCTCTTTCGCATATAATTCCTTAAATCTGGCTCATCCAGTGAAAGATAGACAACAGAATGCACACAAGTATATCCACATTTCAGTAATTAATTTAGAAATATTAAAGTTAGTGGATTTACATGTTTATATGAACATAAATTTGTCTTTACTCACTTCAACCCAAGAAAGGACTATCTGTTCTTCACATAAGCTGATTCATTTTATTAGTTACAGCTGGGATAGCTTGCAGTTTCAGTAAAAGCTTGATTTATCCACTCAATTTGATTAGTGCAGCCCTTGTGATTATTTTAAGGAATTACAATTATTATATAAATAAATGACTAGAAGCATTTTGTTGTGAAAACATATAACTGAACTTTATAAAGGTAGGTATTACTAGCCTGCAGACACAATACTGAGGCACTTTGTTGATTTAAAATACAGGTATATTCTTACAGGTGTAAACTTCTTAGAAGAAAATCAGGAAGTTATAAAATTCTTACATGCCTTTTAAAATACAGCATACACATGCTACATACTTACTTAATTATAGTTCCCAAAATGAAGAATAAAAAAAAACCAAAAACAACAATTTACTGGTTCTTGATGAAAAAATGTAATTTTGAATAGGTATTACTCATGTTCTCTCAAAACTTGCTCTTTTATACAATTGGAGGCCTGCAAGTTACCACTGGCTTAAACTTTTGTCTGGAAACATAGAACTATTCAGAACTACACTGAGAACATCCCACTGGAACATCCTACCACATCAGGGAAGCCAGTACAGAATATACACTAATAATACATATTAAAGCACAGCTGTGAAAGAAAGCGGCTGTGATTTGTAGTGCCAGAATAACACCAACCAAGTGTTGGGTTAGTCAGCCATAGCAGTAAAAATACAGAGTTGTCAGTACAACTTATGCATTTGTATATTGAGGAGCTTCAACTGACACGACCATACTGCCCGTGGATCACACTTCTTCACTTGTTTAAATTATACCAGTAACAGTTTCATGTGTAGCAAAGCTGTAAACACATATTCCACTTCAACAGTCCTAGTGAAGGAACTACTTACACGCACAAAACTGACCATAAGCAAAAAGCCTTTGTGAAAAACTAAGACTTTAGAAGGCAACTATTTTATTTTTAATTTCATTCAATTTATTTGCAGTAGAGTTTAATTTTTTTTTACACTTGTGAAATCTAAAAGCTTTCTGAGTCACCCTAGCATTTTATCACTCAGATTTTTATTATGTAGTATTTAAGACCATACACAATCTTATCTGAAATATGAATACAAAATACATGTGAGTGATTCACTAGCTTCTATTCCTCTCAAAACCAAAAAGATCTGTTCATTATGCAAAACAAAACCTAGAAAAAACACCACCTCCTTCAGGAAAAAAAGAAACGTCCACAAATTTTATACAAAATTATGCAAAAGATACATTATTTCAATCACTACTTAAATTTTTCTGCACTGAATGCAATGATTCCAAAGTAGGTTACATATAGAGTAGTACAGAATTTGTCATGGAAAACAGAATTCATAATAAAAAGATCCTAATCCAAATTAGAGCTGCTGCACTTGCTGCTACTTAAACAAATCAAAAAAGAATAAATAGTGTCCTTAAACAACAAGTGAGACTTATATTCTTTTAAAGTACAGTTGTCGTCCCCAAAACGTAAAGGTACAGACACAGTTATCTTTAACAGGATCATAAGATTACAACACAGGTTATGTTGAATTTATCACAGTAACAATGAAATAAAAGCAAAAAAAAAAAAAAAAGGGCACATATGCAGGCTTTGAAACTACCTATGAAAATTGTCAGTTCTCATCTTAATTAAGCATAATAAATCAAACCAGCTACAATGCAGAGTCTCATATTGCTGGAATCTGCAAGAACCTGTTTTCAGAGAAATACTATTACACTAGTTGAAGTTCTGGCTTGAAATTCTTACGAAAACACTTAACATGGTTAACAAAACATTTTTCATTTTGTTTTGTTCTCTGTGATCTTACGAATTCTTTTCAATTATTAAAGTATAAAATGTTCAATAAGACCTATCTTTTCTACTGTAATACTTTATATTGGCAATTATGAAGTGAAAATAACAGCAGAGCAAGTGATTTTCAGATCTTACTTTTCCAAATTCTTAATCTAAACTTTATTAATCTGATATACTTAAGACAAGCCATCTAATTATTTTCCTTCTTTTAAGGTTACCTACCAAATACATTACTTTGCAACTAGCCTCTAGACATATATATGCTAAGAACAAGAAAGCTAAAAGAAATAAAATAAACACAATACTTATAATGACCATACCTAGTTATAAGAACCGCATTATCATGGTGGGCAATCCCATTTTCTGGAATGGTGTTTCCATCACTTTGGTGGGAGAGAATGGATTTCTGCCACTTACAGAAGCTATCGAGGGACTTGTCTGCATGGTGGTTTATCTCCAAGTTTGGCTGCAATACAACATGCATACCAGAAATGTTCCAAACAAATTACTAAGGTCAGTTGTTAAGCCTTTTGAAAACTAAAATGGGATTATAATTAGAAGCAGTGGTTTCTAGGAATAAAATCTTCATGCCAAATTTTATTTCTGTAAAATCTGACCCCAAGTTCAGCAGTGTATTACTGAACCATCATTCTTTCTGTTCCAACTTTAATAATCATTTTGTCAATTCAGGAAAAAAAAATCAAAATACAGATCTAAAAATAAATCTGACATCCCCGAAGGTGTAATAATAGTCACCTGAAGTAAGAATACATATCTTTGAGATGATACATGAGGAATATTCCTTTGAACTGCTTCATCTTGATTAAAGTAGTGAAAAATTATGATAGGTTTTGTACTCAGAGCCAGCCACTTCAAGCTATAATTAAGTAACTCTATATTATACAATAATGTAATTTGTATTTCACAGGTATAAAGCTTAGCACAACAGCTCTTACCTGATCTTCAGTGAGGACAATCAAACGTGTCACTATTATATTCACAACGTTTCCTAGACTGGAATCACGATAAAGTTTGGCAACCTGACCTCCAGAAAATAAGAAAAGGCACAAAGTCAGACAAGAAACACTACTTGCTTCCTAAATGGTATTATTGTCACCTAAATACAAGTGATTTTTTGACCAAAAATGACCATTTAGTAAAAAAAACCCTTTGGAGTCACACTTTTCAACTGAAACTGTTTATACCTTGTTTCCTAATTCATTCAGCACAATGAGTATTTAGTGTCGACATAAGCAGAATAGAACTGTATCATCTGAATGTAATTATTTGAATCCAAAATTAAAGATAACCATTTAAAAGTAATCACAACATACTTCTAGACAGAAAAAGTACTGCATTTTTCCCAAAATGCTAAGATTTTCACTATTTAAACTATTCATTCCTGCAAGCCAGCACAAATATTAAAGCATTATTCGTGGCAGTAAGTAAACACTTGACAGGCCCATTATCATTTCAGTACATACGTATTGATACGAACACAGAGAAGGATGAAACTTACAATATTCATTACACTCAAAATGTAGTGTTCAATGTCTTTGCGACCATGGTATCCCACCATCATTTTGTCTGCTACTACCAGTGTTTCCACAAACCGTTCAAGGCTTACAGATCTCTTCTGTCGACTATGACTACTTAGTGTCTCATTGACTGGAAGTGAAGCTGGAAAAGCAGATGCATCACTCATCCACCAAGGTTTGCTGCTTCTTGTGAGGTCTTCTAGGAACCAAAACAATTAAATACTTGAGAGGGAGTCACTAGTAAAACCCATTCACATGCAGTTGTTTTATGTTGAGATTGCCATCTTCATGGTTCTAACAAAGAAGTCTTTCTTGAGGTGAAGAAAAATAAAATTTGTTTTCTAAATTATTTTTAAGTAACATGTATAATGGAAAGCCAGCTTTGAGCTCAAGTAATCTCAACTCTCCTTAAATTTGAATTAGGATGATAAATCAACAATCCTATCTTAATAGGTCTGATTTTGCACATTTGTTACTATTAAAGATTAGTTATAATTAACCACAAGAACACACCAGAATTTTAAGAATAAGAACAAGACAGATGTAACAGCTGGGAAAAAAATATTAGGAACCAAAACTTCAAAATTAATGTAAAAGTTATCAAAATTTACTAAGGAATTAAACATGCTCATAAAACACTAAAAAGCTTTTCCCCTCCTGCAAAAGTCTGTAATTTTTAGGCAATTACGCTTACATGCCAAAAATGAATCAATTTTCTCTTCAGAAAGTTATCAGATTATATTTTATCAACTTGTGAAATAACTGTAATAGAAAGTTTTAAATTGTCTGAAATGGGATAATTGCCATAGTTATTTCAACACAAATTTCAGTTCAAATATGTTTATTCTTGTTTTAGTTTCAGGTAAATACATAGAAAAATATTTATTGGAGAGGTAAATTATTAAAAATCCAAAGAGCTCTAATTATCAGCAAAACAAACATTACAAGATGACTTTGAATTCTAATTCCTGTCCTCAGGCCAAAATTTCATCCATCCTTCCCTACAAAGGAAGGGAAGGATGGATTCAAGTTTTTGCGTTTTTTAGTGTGTATCATATATCCCTTTTCCACAAGAGCTGACACAGACCTCAAGCTAGAGTTTAGCAAAGTATATTGTTAGTCTGTTTCGTCCAAGTAAAATTCCAAAATATCTAAGTTGTTCTTGGAATTTACAGATGAGCACAAGAACATTAATAGATACATTTATATCTGTGTGAACAGGACTGCTCAAGTGAGCAATTTCTGAGATGCATCATTACTTCTACTAAAACAGGGTCAGCTAAGGATGAGTAGAGATAGAACCAATACCTCCCATAAAAAACAATGTGCTATGCAAGTCAGCTAAGCACACTGATTTCAAAGAGAAAAACTACACCACAAAGAATGTATGCTCAGGTCAAAACCAGGAATACAAACGTTCAGCATTCCCATTGTTCAGTGTTTCATAATTTTTGAGGCTATGGTATTGGCTCTAAAAGGTGCATATTTTAGAAAAGTCAAAAAATTTAAATAAACATGGTAGTTATAAAAACACCACTAGCAAAATTGTCCTCATTCTGCAATGGGTATAATCCATTAAAAAAAAAACCCCTGTACAAAGCATTAAAGCCTGGTTTGGATTCTATAATGACTATTCAGCTTTCTCCTGTTTTTCACCTCAAATGCAGAAAATTCAGAGTTGCCTGAATTGTTCAAAGACTTTAGTCTCACTTAAACAGTGATTTAGGAATGTCTGGAATTTTCTCTGACAGATACTGTACTAATTTTTTTAAAAAATCATTCTTTTTCAAAGAACAAATGCTCATGGTTTCTGATGCTCTTGGAGTGCTACAAGTATTTAGAAAGGCAGTACTGCTTCCACATTAATTCAAAATCTGTGTGACTCAAAATGCAAATTATTCTTAACATTTAAAAACTTCTGACTTTAAGCATAAAACTTTCAGAGGAAAAAAAAGATTATTTTGGCATCATCTTCATACTATCTTTCAAGCAAAGGTCCCAGAAGACTCCACAAGAGCAACCATTTCCCATTTTCTTATCAGATAACCAGCTTAGGCATCAGTTGATCTCAAAATAATGAGAAAGTTGGAAAAAGTCCTTGCACTCCAGCACGTATGAATGCTTATGCTGCTTTCCTCTAAAAAAACACTAAATAACGGTGACTAAATTATTTAAATGGAAAAATATATCAATAAAGAAAAATCCACAATTTATTTAATGAAAACAGTTATGTGGCAACTTACATCATTCTGTCATCATATTCATAAGTTAAAAAAGAAAAAAATTAAACTTCATTAACATTGAACATCGGTATAAGGAAGTAAAAAAAGATTTAAAAAAAAAGGAAAAAGAAAAAAGAAACATAGAAAAATACTATAATTGACCCTAAAATAATTATTGCAGAAGTGTGAAATTAGGTTTTAAATTGCAGCTGAACAGAAATCCAAGCCCAGGTAGACAGAGAATTCACAACTACTGTACACAAGTTTTCCTAAGTCTGTCATCTAAAATATTTGGTGGTGGTTAAGGTAGAAAGAAGGAGGTTCACATAGAAAAATCTCTCAAAATCAATAGCAAATTTCTCATGTTAGATGCAATGTTATGACAATATTTCATAGCAAAACATTATGCTGGTTCTTTCTAAATATTTTAGCATCATTATTTCAGGCATCTAGCAAGCTTTTATTCCATTTTAGATTATAGAAGCTGTAATGTCTGGTAAGAGTGAAATCATTACCTAAATCAAAAAATAGTAAAGCTATCCAGAAATAATCTGCCACTCTGCAGCTTTCATATGTCAATTTTTGTTGTTTCTCAATCCTATTCAAATACAGCATTTGGCAAGATAATCCAGTGGTCTCAAAGCCCACTGAAGCAATTGGAATTTGGCAGTGGAAAACTTCTTAGCAAGGTCTTAGTGATTTCAGTTGTATTTAATAAAATGTAATTAACTGGTGACAACACATACATGAAACATAAATTCAACATTTTATATTTTGAATGTTTTTATGTTTGAATGCTTAAAATCTAATTTAAATTATGAAAATCTATCCTGTGCTTTCATCTGATTCTCCATGCCTCTCCAATTCTCCTCTTGCATTAGCAACCATAATTCCATCATTGATTATGAAGTAGCCCATCACTTACTCATCCCAGTCAATTCTGATAATGCTTTCACCAAATTCTGTACTCCACTTTCAATTCTATTGTTGTCATTTTTCTCAGAAAGGTCAGAAACTACGCTCCCCTTGTCTCTACCAACACTTCAAAATCCTGACCATTTTCCTGATGGAGAACAGGTACAAAATAAACTAGGTTACAGTAGGGGAAACCTGAAATACAATGCATTGTGGCACAGTTACTCAAGCAGATTCCTCCCTGCATATAATACTAGGAAAACTGTTCTGAAGGTAAAGTTAAAATCAGTCTCCAGACAAAATAAATCATATCCTGCCAAAAGGTAGTTACAGCTTTGTTACAATTGCATTTTAAAACAGAATTGGACTGTTCAAAACTACCAAAACCAGTCAGATTCCCTAAACATCACAGAATACTTGGCTTTAATCCTTGGGTGTGGAAGCTGCAAAACTGAAAATTAATGTTTGACTTTTTAGCTTTTTTTTTTTTTTTTTTTTAGGTATTTCAGGATGCTTTGTATGCCATTTCCCTTTAAGATAAAGCTGCAACAGTGCTCAGAAAATGAGTTTAAAAGGCTTTGGTACCCATGAGAGTAAAACAAAATGTCATCCGGAAAAGCAAGACCTTGCAGTCTTGGCAGAGAGTAAATTTTTTTAGACATTTTAATGGGGTGGAAATAGTATACAGAACAACAGGAAAACGAGAAACTGAGATGAATGAGCATCATAATAATCTCAGGCTTGTAAAAAGCAGTGCTTTAGTATTACAATAATTAAGAACTTTGGGCTATGAAAGCTCAGGGAGGGTGCAGGAGCTTCTAAGAATAAAGGTACCATCAATTATACAAAGTAATAAATGCTAAGTATTATACCATCTTCTACAAAAAATGCACGCAAGTTGTATAGCTCTTATCAACCTGTGATTCATGTGAGAGATACCAGCAGAATAACTGAACACAATCTGACAAAAGTAGCTGCCTCTGCTTTGTGGCTTGGAGGACAATAACTTCTAAGCATTACTCTCTAGAAGATAAGATGCAACAGAGGCCAATATCCTTTCTTTTTGCAGGGATATAATAATGGTAAACATTGCATATTGCTTCCTACATTTCAAAACCTTCCACTTATTTCAAGAGATATAAGTGACAGCTCTCCCAGTAAAATGAGCATATACTAGTACCCTTATTTTATAATCAGTTAGCAGGCAGTAACATTTAAGAGACTTGTTTTGCAATATTAGAAGCACATATATTGAATAATGCCCTCAAACTAAAGCAGAAGTTACATACATGAAGCCTGACATTCCATAAACACAATCAACTGAAACACTGAAGAAAAAGCTATCTCCCAAGAATGGGATCTTGCAGACTGTACTGTAAGCTTAGACAGATGGTGACACTAAACATTATAAACTCCAAAAGAAGCTAAAATGAATTGTCTCAATGAACAGTGATATTATTTTATTTTAAGATTAGTTATTGTTAGTCTGCCCCATGTACTGAATACAACTGCCTAGGTCTGAACTTTTAAGAATAAGCTATTACTGAAATATAAACAATTGACAAAGTTGGAACATTTTTCTAGCATGTTAAAAAATTGCTTTTCTGCTCTAAAAGAACTTGTCAGATTTACTCCACACTGTCTTCAGGAAGTTAGTTTTCCGTTTAATCAAGGGTTATGTCAGAATACTTGAAACATATATCTGTAGAAGTTAAAACTACTTTACAAAGAAAATATCTCTCCATCAAAACTATATAATCCTGCTCATAAGGCACATGTAAATCACATATTTGACTATAATAGAATAATGTCAACCAACTCGACCAAAAAAATAGTATTAAACGACTATAAACCTCTGTAAACAAGAAAGATGTGGACTCAGTTCCAAATTTATTGATAGTCATAATGTTGACATATTTATTGCATATCAAGTTTCTTTAAATGAGATAGAACACATACTTAAACATTGAACTGTAATATGTAGTCACTCAAGCATGCTTTCGTGTTGGGGAATGAAGTACATTTATATACATTTTGAGGAAGCTTGTGCCCTTTTCTACCACTGTACACAACACAGGCATAAAACAAGACTTACTCCTGCTGTCTTAGTTTTTGAAATATTCTATATTATCAATCCAAATCTGAAAAAAGAGAAAAATCAAAACTACTTTTCAACAAGACATTACATCACCCAGAAGGAGGATTCTCATAGCTATATTCTCCACTATGTCTTAAATGTGAAACAAGCAAGATCTTAAAATACATCTCAAGTTATCACTTTTTAAAAAGAATTACACTCATTCTTGTTTACCTGAGACTCCACAGTGACTGTGATCATAGAGGTGTTGCTGGTGCATGGTAGATTTTTTGTATATAACGTGAGGATGACCATTCTCGTAACTATAGTTACTAGAATCTTCTGTTACGTTTCTTAAAGGCTCAATAAAATACTCATCATCTTCTGTAGCAATGACTCCATGCTTAAAGAAGCAAATAAGAAAACAAATGCTTACAATATGGAACTACTCTCACAAAACTTAACTTAAAAAACATTCTCTGTGAAGAAATCTGCCACTAGAAGCTAACACATAAAACAGTGCATGAACCAGCTCTCCTCTGCTGGTTCTAGTATGAGCAGAGTAGGTGCCTATAAACAATACAGTGGGAAAAAAATAAAACTTTCATTGTCCTATTTGTGGAGTACTTTCACTTTATTTTTTGGTAGGGGCAGTTTAAAAAGCAAGAAATATTCTCAAAGTATTACAAATAATCTCTTCTGAGAGATTATTTATTATCCATTAGAAATTACACCAAGCCAAAATGGCCTTGCTCTAATGGCAAGTCCAATATCCCTCTGTGATTCCACACTGCTAGATACTTAAAGCCAAATACTTCAAAGCCTAAACGCCATGAAGGATTGATTTTAGAACACATATTAAAAAAAAATTATTTTACATTCAGACACAATCCCAAAACTGAGCTAGTTAACAGAAATCAAATTATTTATATTAACTGAAGTTACACTGTCCACAAAGCATTTATTCCATAAAAATTCCTGCCACAAATCTAGCAAATAAGAGTTATTGCAGACTGTACACTAGATCTCATTCTCCATAACAAATGAACTTTTTTTCTTCATACTGCAATGCAGAATAGTAGATATTCTATTCTCATAACTTTCACATTTGTGAACTCAGCTTCTTCCAAACAGGAAGTGGTTTATGGAAGAAATGGGAGATTTCAGGCCAACTATGCAATTTCCTGAACCTTCAGCAATTAAAATTGAACTTAAGCAGAAAATCCAGGTTTTGGATCCTTTTAGATATAGAAATATTGGGGAATATGCCCTGACAGACTTCTACAGCAATGTTTGCTATATAAAAAATTTTGATACCCATATGTAAAAAATTCTGAATGTATAAACTTTACACACAGGGAAGAGCTATTCATCAGACAGAAGCCTGGGAGCAGAAACTTCTATATTCATATCCTGACTTGATGAATCACAAATTTCTATCACATCTTTTATCTGTAAAACAAGTACTACACTTGAATCTTTTTTAAGACCTCAATGATCAGCCGTAAGACCACTTGCTCCATATCTACTCTAAAAAATCGTAACACTAGTTTCAAAGACCAGAGCTTGTCTTTGTACTCTTGGTCAAAGCTCTCATCCTGCTACTGTTTTGTACATAAAATGCCTACTGTTCTTCACTTCTGAAACAACAATATAAAACTTACAAAATAAAAAATCCTATGTAATATGTCCAAAACAAGTGTTTCCCAAATAGCACTCTACTATTAATTGAGAAAATACTCGTATGAACAGACTGCAGCCTTCAATTGCTCATTCCTTACATTGTGAATGCAAAAGTAAGTGTTCCTCTTCAGTGAAATTTTTGTTACTAACTCCATTATTTACTCAAAAAGTAACATCAGGGCCTAAATTCACCTGGAAGATGCCAGTATCAAATTCCCCTTACAGTGCTTTCTTGTTACTTGAAGCCTAAGATTTTGGTAGAAAATAAATCATTTACTGGTATACTCCTGCTTAAATAGTATTGAAAATATAAACCAAATTGTAACTGGGCTTGCCATATGTGCAGAAAGAACCTTGACAGTTTGGACTGCATCCAGTCTGGATGTCAGACATCTGGGTTCAAGCGAATCCTGAGCCATTGTAAGCTCTGGTATTATGTTCCCACAGGAAGAGAGTCCTGCGGAGAGGTTCTAGCCAACACCATCAGGCTGTCTGCCTCATGCGAAGCCTGAAGAGACAGAGGGGCCATCCAATCTGTGGCACTGTCTCTGAGACAGAGTGGGTCCTAGCTTAAATTCCTCTAAAGCATACATCCTTCCTGTCTGTACTCAAGTCCAGTCATGTTTCCAAGTTTAAGCATGAATGACATAATTGTATCAGATACTGAAGCTGATAATTGTAAGTGACGAGATTACCTCAGCAGACCCAAGTCAATTTAGACAGCATAAACACTTAGTTGCAGCACTAATTCTCTATACAAATTGCATATTTGCTCCAGCAAATATGAAGAATACCAAACTAAAGAATATCTGCAAACAATGGTCATAGTTCCTTCAGGTCCCACCAGTGAAAACAGTAAAGAGAGCATCACTATTTTTTCCAGTGCCTACCTGATATCTGATCTCACTTGCGCAAATGCTACGAAAGACATTTTAGTAATATTTTGTTAAGGAACTGCTAATAAATTTTAACATAGATCTACAAGCAGGTCAAGAAAACATATGTGTGCTCAGTCACTGCAGTCAGACAAATGATTCAAAAGGCACTGGAAACACACTGACCCTGCATATGCCCTTCCCATAAGGCTGGCTTAGGTATACCATTTTAAGCCTAGCAGTATTTTTGCTTAAAAACAAAATTGTTCGTCCAGTGCTAAATTGATGAAAGCGATCTTTTTGAATCACAGTGATTCAACTGTGAAATCACTGATTTTTAAGAAGCACTCTAAATTCTGCAACTAAAAAGTACTTTGGTGAGGGTCAGCATATATTCTAAGTTTCAAAAATTCATGCAGATAGATACTTGCATTGTTTATGCATTCAGCAATGCCTGATTAATACATAGGAGGAAGCATACTATTATATCCAAACCAACATTCCAAATACCAACTTTGATTTATAATCCACTATTTGATGAAAACAAAACTTCAGCTGAAAAAGGAGTTTGAAATAATGCCCATTTAAAGCATTAAAATGAATTAATTTTCATTTTAAGTGTTGCTATTGTATTTTAACAGTTCATAAATTAAACTTCTGCTCCAAAACATCATAAATATCATTAAGACATAAGAATGACCAGAAAAGGTATTGACATAATGCCATGGATATAAGAAACAAGCTGAATGCACCAAGTATGTTACTACAAGGAACATTCCCAAGATTATTATCTAAAACAGATTGTTTGAGGTCCTGTGTTATCCAATCCTACTACAGTCTGCCAACTCATGCTAACATATACAAGGTCTGGTTCCAGCAGTTTGACATGCTCAGACAAATCTGTGAATCCACATGGACTTCCCCTGAATTTGTGAAAAAGAATCTTTTTCTGTCAGGCTGTCCAGCCAGGGCATTAACCTCCTTCAGATGGGGGACATCCATCAGTTGCAAAAGCAAACTGAATTACGGCGGACAAGTAAGCACATGCCTTTTCCACACAGCACTATAATTTCACAATTTTTCCACGCCTTGAATCTTTTTAGGCTTTATGCATTATCCATTTTTAATATAAAGTACTAGTAATGGAAACTTCTGAAAATATGTTAGTGTTGTTCAGTATGTCAGCAGCTGGCTATATACCATGATTTTATGACTGAGGAAAAAGATTGCATTAACTTACTGTGCTCTCAAAGATGAAAAAAATAGTGATCTGGCCTGAGCCAGCACATCATGCAATCTAACAAAAAAACTTTAAACCTTAAAACTAGGATAGGGACGGCTTGTATACAATTTTCTGAATACTAATGTTATACTGCAAAAACATATGAGTACCAAAGATAGCCCTAAAGATACTGATATAGAATTATTTCACATACAGTCAAAAACACCATAGTATGTGTAAATTAGGGTCTATAAAAGTAGACGCATTCTTTAAGAGTAAAACTGGCTTTCAAATGAGCAAACTCTTCAGAAAAATAATAGTAATTTAGGAATATATGTATTTAGGAATACATGAAGCAAACATTAAGTCTTCTAGCAAAATAATTACCCACTGAAAAAGTAAGCTCATTCTCTTAAGCCACCTACCTGTGCTTTCTTTATCATTTCTGTTTGGATGGAGATAACTGTGCTGCCCAGCACAAACATTTAAGCAATGCATGAACTTTACATATATGGAAATAACTGTGCATTTTACATTAACCATTTACTTGGGACCACAGTAGCCTCAAAACAGTTCCTACTACTGACCTTTTCAACCCAAAACTACAAAATTTGCTACCATGCAAGACTTGTTTGAGCACTCAGTTAAGAGTTTTGACATCTGGCAGAGGACAAAAGTGAGTAAGAATGCAAAAAGTTTGGGTTTTGCTTGATTTCATAACTGAAGGCTCCAGAATTTCTTTGAGATTTGCTCCTCTCAGAGTCAGTCGAACTCCATGTCCCTGAGGTGAAGTTCTTCTCTCTTCAGCTAGTCTACCACCATTTCTTTTCTTCTTTCCTTCTTTCCATGAGAAAATGCCTCAGTCTGGTTGCCTTGTACCCAACATCCAAAGGCCCTAAAATCCTGCTCATTATAGGCTCTTTCATGATACAGTCAAACCTCCAATCCATCCACAAGTGTAGCATCCACTGCAGTAAACACGAGTTTGGAAGCCAGACAAGACCTTCAATTTCTTCACATGAATGCTTACTGGATTATAGAGCTTTCCTCACAACTTCAGACAATTTATAGCATAATCAGGGCTCAGCAGATGGAAGCTGCTGGACTGAAACTTCAGTAAGTAGCAGCCTGTAATTCTAGGGACTTGGTAATGAGAAATATAGAGGGAGAAGCTGAAACAAGAAACAGTGATAGGAAAATAAACTGACTGCTTGTCACTTTTTTTTATAATGAAACTGAGAGAAAGGCTTCCTGACATTTATCTCAAATGTAAGTGTTCTTCAAAGTCATACAACATATGTTATTTAAATCATGTTCTCACATAACCATTCTGAATAACTAACAAGAACAATTCAAGGCACTTGGTAAGGGGAAGAAATTTGACCTATTTGTCAACAGTGAAACCTAGCAGGACAACTGGAGTAAATATATAGCATATATTTTGTTTGTGAGTAACATTCACTGTTAAATATTACTTACTACCTGCTTCAGAGTTAAACTGACAATGACAAGCTTTAATACCTTTAATCAAGGAATATTAGAATATGATTGGCAGTCACTTACAGACCAGCAATCAAACTGGAAAATACAACAAATGCCTTAAGTACAACACATTCTGAGCTATTGCTAACTCTAAATCAAGTAATATTGTCTTCAACAATCACTGCCAATTGTTTTATTAAACATGTTCTAACCAGCAGCTATATAACAAAACATTCATTAGGAGGAATCATCATTTAAAAATAGCTTTGTGATGCATTTATCTGAATGGAGTGGTAACTCCCATACACTGTGCTGTGGAAGGCACTGCCAACACTGGATGACAGAAGAGTTTCTGTACAGTAGTGGACGGAAACAAGGCAAGACTACTGCTGCACCCTCTGCAGGATTCATGCCTCTGAGACAGAGCCATGTGCCACCCTGCCGATGTTTCTAGAGCAACACAGTAACCTTACATGCTTGTAACCAAATCGTCCTAAGAGATGAAATGTGAAGTCCTGAGTAATGAGGCATGACCGAAGAAACAGTGCGCCCAAAGACTAGATTAAGGTTGCCTTAACGCCTGAAAGACATACATATGAACTGACAACAACCACAGCCACTGAAGATGATGATTTAACTGGGGAACATTACACTGACTTTAACTTAAAAGTCAACATACTGACACCTAGAACCACAGGCGGCTTCACTCCAGCAAAATAGACAGCCTGAGGGCAAAGGAAAAACATGCTAAATGTCACCAGAGGGTGTCAGGTACAGAAGAAAAAAAAAAAAAAAATAAAGATTCTGCTTCCTCATGACATCTTCCATGCTTTTTAGAAGAAAATAAGTGTCATAAGGAGCAACAGATGGGCAAAGCCTATAGGCAAATGCAGCCTTTCTTGTGCTTCATCCCACCTTTAATTTCCAAACATGAAAGGAAAAGAAGAGTCAGCTAGGGCAAGGGCAGAAGATCTTGGCTCACTCCCTTAGCCAAGGTCAAAGAGGAACTGAAATGGGATCACCATGCACTCTACTGCAGTCTCCAAGGGGACCAATTCTGTGCATCAATTAGCATGCAGCAATTAGCAAGAAGAGGCATGCAGCCTCTTTTAAAGAAATTACTCCTGAAAGAAGGGACTTGGTCTCCACCATATTTTTAGCTGAAAAGAACTCAGGCAAAGATGGAGTGTACCAGCTTTGACGCCTGAATAACTGCGACCAGAGGGGAAAAAACAAAAAAAGGTATTACGTGGAAACTGCAAAGTGAAAATTGTACTAAATTCAGATATATCTGCTGTAAGTCTACATGAACCAAACTGTAATACCATACTCAATGGAACATCACTTCAACTTCATTTCTTTGAAAGCGTTCACTTAGTGCTGGAAATCCCCATCAAATGTTTTTCCTCAGGAACACTCTGAAATGTTAAACTAGATTGTATCAGGCATATCACAAGGAGTTGGGTGTAATGCAACCTATCTAGGTCTGAAAAAGCTGGCATTTTTATGCAAGTAACATCCCAAGAGGCATTATTCAATAGCCTTTCCAAGGACAAATGGGAATTAGTTTAGCAACTCTGTGTAATCTTTTGGGTTTTAACTTATCAGTTAGTTGGATCTGCCCATTCCTAACAAGAAGAACGAGAAGCATTGTACCATAATAAAAACCATAATGAGAAACCACAATATATATGTATATTTTTAATACAGAAAACATTGGCTTTTGATTTAATGTTTCATAGTCATGCCTTTCTATCTTAGTATTTTGTTACTCAATAGTCTGCCTTTTTACTTCTTTGTATTCATTTTTCTAATTTCTTTTTCCATGTATGTACTAGTGTCATGTGATCAAAAGATCACCAGTAAGAGAAGAGATGAGAATAAATTAGGTAAGAACTTCTAATTCTACGTCTAAATGCAAAAGTTTAGCTTTTGTAAACAGAATCTTCCCCGTTAAAATGTTACATAATTACTTTCTGATGCTGTTACTTGCTAAAGACTTTGCATGCTTTGAATTTATAGCAATGATGATGTCTACACCAAGCAATTCCTCTTCTTTTATTTACTTAGTTTTTAAACCCAAATAGTCAAAGACAGTGGGTGTTCAGTCCAATCAACATCTTTCTGTAGAGACTCCGTATCCTGGAGGATCCACTGTTTCCTCCTCCCTGCCCCTTGAGCTTGGAAGGCTCTTGTAACTTGTAAAGATCTCAGCACAGACCTAATCCTGCAAGCCTAGCACAGACACTATAACCACTGAAGAGGTTGCCAGCTAGAAGACCACAGAATTGTGTCTCGGGTTTTCCACACCTTCCTGTCTACTTGCTTCCCACAGGGACTAAAAAACCTGAAAGATATGCCAATTTAATTCTTCTTCTGTAATTTAAAAGAGACAAGCACACTATTATACTGTAACATGTAATATGGACTTACCAGACCATTGCAGTTGCTTAAGGCCACTTTAGTAGTACTGTGTTGGTCTTGCAAATATCCTGTGTAATGACAGTGGTCTAAGAAATCATGCTTCCATTGCGGTCCATCTTTCCCCCAGTACTCTACTGTAAAATGTCTGGACACCAAATCTGTGTTGAGAGTCAGGTTTAAATGAAAGTGCTTGCCATAGGCAGAAAGTTTAAAAAATAATTTAGATGCTGCCAGTTCTTGGTCATAAGGGTCTGTGCTCCTCCTCCTTCTTGAGGGTTTAGGATTTTTCACAGTAAAGCTGAGGAAGGCTCCATTTTGATCAACCCTTATTGGGATTGTTAGTTGGTAGTGCTCAAGGTAAGACAGGAATTCCTCTTTGTAATCAATCACAGGGTAAGACAGTCCAGGGAGTGGGCATAGAAGAGAAGAAAATATAACAGGAAACAACAAGTAGTAGCATAAACATAGACCATTTTTGGGTAAATTTCATCACTCTCATGAGTAAAAGTCATCTTCAGGTAAATGCATGATGCAGCATTTTACAAAATAAAATAACATTCTTTTCTTTCTTTTTAAGTCAAGAAAATGTGTTTGGTTTCCTATTAATTTGCTTATCACTGGCAATACAAAAGTTTTTAAATATCTATCTTTTCCTATTTACCAAAAATATGTAAATAATTGGGGCTAACTTAAGAAGGGTGTATTTTTCCCAGTAATACTATTCAAAGACAAAAGCTATAAAATCCACTTGAAAGAATACAAACAGTAGTAATGAAAAGGATTATGTTGTAAAAACAAGATTAGATTCTTACTTCCTGGTCTAAAAGCATGTTAATTTTATCATGGCAAGTCTCTCAAATATTATCAAGTACATTTTACAAGATTTAATTTGCAAGGCTTTCCTACAGTTAAAAGTAGACAGAGAGAAATTAGAACAAGGAAATTTAATCTGTATGACAATTAATCATGATAAAGCTAAGAGCAGAGCCCAGATGAGCTCATGAATTATATAAACAAGGTTTAGAAAAATATTACACAAACACAATGCAGAAACACATGCTACTTGCCAGCTACAGAGATCAGATCCCTACCTTGAGAACTGTACGAAAGCCTGTTGTTACTGTGAAATTCTGATGAAACCATGACTAGGCTCAAAATCCATGTCCACGTCTTCCAAAAAATTTCCATAATTTAGAAAAAACAGAAAGTTCTTTTTTCTTTCTCCTTGGAGAGCTACCTGTGTGCTATAGAGTTAACTTCACTCCAGAATTGCACCATAACAGGTATATTTATTTTACACTACTTTCAAATTAACTATAGGATGTTCCACTTTTTGGACAGGTACTTTCTTCTCTAGCTGCAGTCATGTTCTCAATTCAAAGCAAGTATTTGTAAGATTCCTTAAGATACGAGATAGATGTTAGATTGGATAGTTACTGAACTTGCTCCATTTCTTTCCCTGAAAAATAGAAGAATATGAGTCAAGGCAAATTCTTTCTATTAAAATAGATCTATGCTGCAAAATACTAAGCCATCATAGTAAACTACATAGGCAATATTTTGAGATGATATTCAGTAACAATTTTATGGTCACATCCAAAGTCACAATCTTACAAAAAGAAAAAAAAACATAAAAAGAGTTACCATTAACCTTGGAAAGCAGATCCATACAGCTTATGATGCACTTATCACCTTCATGTTATTTTTATGAATTCTTACACCTATTTCATGTTTCTTGTATCTCAAATACTGTGTTCAGACTTGTTCCATCTATAATCAATGCTATGCACTCATTGATTTCAATTGCTAAAAACATGTCCCAGTATACTGGTAGATAAAGGAAGAACCTGGGAAGGAATCCAGAGTACAGTTATCTGATCTTTCTGAAGCATGTATCTGGTTATTACTTGGGCCAGGGTTCTGCTTATGCAGGCAGAATTCCCATTCACTTAAATGGGAATGCTGCAAGTTAGAATACTAAAAAACAAATTTCTAACTTCTAATTTCTATTCATCACACACATTCGAATATCTCAAATATTTGCTGTCAATTTTTTTTTCATTTACAATAGTAGTGCAACAATAGTAAAAAGTAGCTCTAGGTGCAGTCAGGAATTAAATGGAAGATCCATGCAGTCAAGTAACAATCCAGTATGGTGGGATACCAAACTATGTGTCGTGTGAGCTGGTACTCATCAGTCTACTTAAACACTCACAGCACACCTGTGCATAAACTCTGCTGAAGCAGACAATTAAGAAACAGAACACCTGAGAAGGGGAGCATATTTAAAAACCGATTTCCACAAGCATACAGTCACACATCCACCAGATAAATACGCCTTTCTAAAATTTTGGGAATGATTTACAACATTCACTCAGACAGGTAATACAGCTACAGCTAATGGATTATTTATGAAGGTTTAAAAAAGAGCTGTAACATAAAATCTCAAGAAAAAAATCAACATCACCCAAATCCTATTTACCAACATTACAATGAATATTTAGGTAATGACTTACCCAATTTGAAACCCATCTAATTACTAAGGTGTAAATGAGGTTAATCTGACCTTTTAAAAATCTTTCAAGACAGTAATCAGGTTCGTAAAGAGACTGAAAGATACTTTGCAAACATACTTCGTGCTTAGTAGTATTTTTTCCCTGGAGAAGCATAAAGACTTTGTGATGCCATTCACATGCGACAAGGCCTCAAAGCACATTAATGAAAAAGTTCTCTGTTTGCATTGCTATGTAGAACCTTTATTTCCCAGCTAATATTTAGTTACAGTTCTTGGAATTTTGCAAGTTTTGAAGAGACATAATTAACCCCATATTCTTTCAGCTACATTAGTACAATAAGTAAAGTGCCTTATTTCTAATCTGAGAATGTATAGTTTCAAATTCTTGTCACTGAATCTTGCTTTATCCCTCTTTGCTAATGAGCTGGTTTCTTTTCCTTGTGTGCATAGTTATAATCTGATACAAGCACCTCTGGACACTTCCTGATAAGCAGCTCAACCTCTTTGGTTTATCTCATTCTGTATAATCCAGTTTCCAAATGACTGAATACTTCTGCAGTTTTCCTCTGAACCGTTTCCAATTCATCAACATCCCTTTTCATCTGCAGACACCAGAACTGGGCACTGGAGTCCAGTAATGGCTTGTTACCACCATATATAGAGGTAATACTGCCTTACAGCTTCTACTTAGCCAAAATATCCTAACAGGGAACTCATGTTCAGCCTGATACGCTGACAAGTTATCCTAACATTGAGATCTCCTGAAACTGCAGTACCTAAGGAGCTAGATAGCTCAGAATACTGGACATAAATTAACAGTACCCATTACTTAGTATCATTCTTTACTATTCAGCCACCAATGGCCCACATGATGGACCATAACTACATGTTGGTCAACAGTGTCAAACAGTCACTCGTGTCTAGTGCTCTTGCAGAGGTCTCCCTCATTTCAAGCTTCACAAAAGACAAATCTCCTTTCATATCAAGCTTTCTGAAAGTTTCAGCAGAATTTTTTACCTCTTCAAAAATATTGCCAGCTTCACAATGGATACAAGCTAACCATATGAGGCCATATTAATGTTTCCAATTAAAGGGTGGTAATGCGTGTGAATGATAAAGCACTCAGGTAACTTCAAGATAAAATACCGTAAGTATGACACTTGGTAGGAACCCCAAAGTCTGGACTCTATGCCCCTTTTGTTTTATTTCCACCTTTCTGGCAGTGTATTTTCACTGTAGGTTGTTGTTAAGATGCAAAATTTGGTCAACACTAAGCTTACAGCAAGAAACTTCTAGTGTGTCATGTGGTGAGCTACACATTCACCCCACTGGTAAATGTAGGGGCAGCACCATGTCCTTAACCACCACCTAAAACCACAGATACCGTCTAACTCCAAGAGCTCTGCCAAACGGGAAAGGAATAGTATAAGACGTTTTCTGAGCCAGTGGCAAAACAGCTGCATAGCACTGGCACTTTTGTGAAGGCACTGATGATAACTGTGGCAGTCCTGTCACCGGTGTCACGAGGTTCCTACCCAGTGACATTCAGTGAGGAGAGAAAAAGGCCACAGTTCTTGGCGCACAAGTCTTATCAGATGTGGCTGAGGGAGGGGTGTTTAGCTCGGAGATAAGGCGGCTCAGGGGAGACCTTATCACTCCCTACACCTGCCGGAAAGTGTAGCCAGGTGGGGGTCGATCTCTTCTTCCAGGCAACAAGTGATAGGAGGAGGGGGGTAGTTTGGGTTGGACGCGAGGGATTAAACATTGGAATGGGGCGGTCAGAAAATTGGTGGTTACAATCCCTGGAGGTGTTTTAAGGAAAGCCTGGACATCGCACTTGGCGCCATAGTCTATTTGACAGGGTAGTGTTCAGTCATAGGTTGGACACAATGACCTCAGAGGTCCTCTTCAACCTACATGATTCCGTGATAAAGTGGACTACAAGGA
>WBMY01012570.1:131113-152648 GCA_013397315.1 Donacobius atricapilla
CCCGCCAGCCCCAAGGCGCCCCGCCGGCCGTGCCGGGGGGGGCAGCTGTCACTGCATCCACCGAAAAAGCAACACCCGCCCCCTCAAAAGAAAGTCAGCAGGCTAGGAAAATACATGGCTGCACACACAGTTAAACACATACACACATGCACATTATCTGTACACGTCTGCACACACAGAGAGTTAAAAATACTGGTACTGAAGAAAAGTGGAAGTCATCAGACACACATCCCTCAAAAAAAAACTCAGAAGGAAAAAAAGGAAAAAAAAACCGTCCTCCCTAGAGAGGCTGAAGGGAAGGTCTGGTTGCTGTGGTGGAGCTGATCCTAAAGTTAACTTTCAGCAGCCCATTTCCAGACAGCAGCGCTGAATCTATTTGGATAAAACGCGTGTGACCCAGACACTTGGCGTTTGGCCCAAACGCGTTGCACCGGCAGCCCAAATAAAAACAAGAGTCTGACTCTTTCCCTCTCTCTCCCTTCTCTCTTGTACAACAGTGAAAGAAAGTAGAAAAGACAAAATCCGCACACACATCGCCGGGGAACGAGAGCCCACTTACCTCCTCCCACCAAACAAAGTCCCTTTCAACCCTGGGCGACTGCGGAGACAGACATACACCGACAAACACGAGTCCGCGGGGTTAAGAGTCTGGCAAATCCCAAGCGGCTCGGAGTAAATCAAAACCACACGCTTCCATCTTCCTGATGAGCCCAGCGAGAGCCCGACATCCCCGCCAGCATCGCTGCGGGACGGCGGCCGCGCCGACCCTCCAAGCCCCGGTACAAAGTGTGCACTTGTCTGACCGCGGCAGCGTACACCGCCGGACACGGCACGGCCGAGAGCGGGGCTTCCTCAGCTCAGCAGCAATCCGGAATAGCCTTGGGTTGTCGCTGGGGTTTGGGGGCTGCTTTGGTTTTCATCTGTTGTTTGGTTTAGTTTTGTTTTTCCTTTTCTGCTTCTACCAACGACTTAGTATTCAAAGTATAAAAAATCTTTTTTAAAGCGCACTACTCGAGATGGTACTTCATCAATCACCTTTCTTACCGGTTGAAAAATCCTCGCACCCCCTTCCCCCATCTCAAGGTTTCTCTCTGAAATTACTCCAAATGCACCTCGCCTAATGCAATATAAATCTCCCCCCGCTCCCCAAAGCCCTGCACGCACCATTATTCGGGACACAAGAAAAGCAAAAAGTTTCATTGAATAGCGTGAAATCTTCCTTACCGTTCTCATCTTCAATTTCTGATAAAAAGTAAGTTTCAAACAATAGAGATTGCACAGGACGATTCCCGTATTCCTCTCTGCTTTCCCCCTCTGTGCAAGCAACCATCAGGGTTATATTCTCCAACAGAATAAAATTCTCTAGCCTTCCTAAAGGGGTTTTTAGAAAACGGGTTGGCTTGGCAGGAGGAAGGATGCCATCAATTCACCCAAGCTATCACCCTGCACATTTTGTCTTTCCAACAAAAAAAGGGGGGGGGNGCTGGTCCCGTGCCCCCTTACGGGCGGTAATGAAAGGAAGCCTCCTACACCCCATTTCCAGCGGAGGGGAGGCGGTGTCTGAAGCCCGCCCGGCCAGCGGCAGCCGGGCCAGCATCGCGCCGGGGCCGGGGGTCCCAACCCTGCCCGCTCCGCGCTTTCAGTTTCATTTGCGTCCCGGGGCCGGGGCCGGGACTGGGGCCGGGGCCGCGGCATCACCTCCCCGTCCGGCGGGCAGGAAGGTGCGCCCGGGAGCGGGCGGCGTGCGGGCTGCGCGTGGCCCANTGCGGATCGCCCCCGCTCCGTGAAGCCGGCGGTGCCGGCGACAGGGTCACACGGAGAGAGTGGTCTGGAACTTCCACTCGCCCTGTAACCACCAAGTTAATTTCGGATTGCGGAAAAAAGAGAGAAAGAAGGGGAAAAAAAAATCCTTCCTAAATCTAAGTTCTGAGGTTTCAAGCTTCTGCTAACTGTATTTCCCAAATGGTGCGGGTGCGGGTTTTCCTCCCCAGCCGGAGGTAGGAGGTGTAATTGCACCTTCTGGTGAATCCATAGTATCTGACTCGATGGACTGTGGAATGATTGCAGAGAAAGGTCCAAGAGCACAGTTACTCCGGCACTTCTCCGAGCATCGAAAGTGCAGGATCGGCCTGCAAAGTCAAAGCAGCCAGCAGGACTCTGATGGTCAGCAGGGGCTGGCTTTGTGCCCTGTGAGATGGTGAAATCAGAGCCATGGCTGGCTGGCATTCATCCTTTCGAATAAACTCTACACAATTACATTTGAATATGAAGACCTACTATAACTGAATTACATTTTATGTACAAGTATGTGAAATTTCTTTTAACTGCAGCTCTAAGAAAATAAGCACAACGTCCCAAATAGTTACCTTTGCCACCATTAATTCTGAAACAGCACCAGTGAACACTTACTTGAGAGATCATTTTACCGTCGCCGGGCAAATTAATGTAACGATGGTTACGGGAGTAGTAGAATGTATCACTGCACTGAAAACCGGAGCTATAGAATCAATGCTCCTTGGAAACGGGGGCTCTCAGAAAGAAGCGCTTTATTCTGGAAGAGCATCTCCAACCTGCTCCCCCCGGGTTAATTGCTCATACGGAGAGCGCCATCCTGCGTCGGCGAGCGCGGGGAGCGCCCGGGACGTGCAGGGATGCTCTCTGCCCCGGGACGCCCGGGGGGACAGATCGCCCTTCTTGCTCTTCATCCTCTACGTGCGTGAACAGTTGCCGCTGTGCGCTTATGTCTGGGTACGTCTACTTCACTGAAACAGCTAATTTCTAACAGTGAGAAGAGGGGTTTTTTTTGTTAATATTCCATAGTTCCTGCTCCCGCAGCAAATCATTATGTGCGATGTTCGCGTGGAAAAGCCACGGAGCACGACCTGCTCAGATGCAGCCAGATGTACCTGAGGCACATCACCTATCTCCATGGACAGGCTCTGTGACAGGTTCTGCTCAGCCGTTTCTGCAGACTCGGTGGTACATGCAGAGAATGGGACAGGTTATCCTATTGAAAGGACAGACTGTGAAGAGACTTTGCTTTACACATTCTGCGTCAGAACCAAAGTAACCTTTTGAGCAGACGAACACACGTCACAGCCAATTGACTCAGTGCTGTGGTATCCTCGGGGGATTTGGGAGACCTGCCTTCAAATCAGACCCTGCCCGAATCAGACTCAGGAATGTTCACGTTGCTGTCTGAGGGCTGAGCTGGGGACTATTCTGGTGTTGAAGACTGGCCTCTTCGTGGTTGGATCTGCTCCATGGTGTATAGCTGAATAAATACTCATCAAGCTAAAAAGAAAGACAGCTTATCACTGTCTGGTTAGGGTCCTCACATGGATTCAACTCCCTGCTCTAAATCTAGAAAAGCAAAGCAAAGATATATGGACTTCACAAAACCCAGCTGCTTGCTGAGACCAAGAAGTTATTTATTCCCTGTTCCAGACATTTTCTTGCCTAAGCCCACTGGTGTATATATACCAGTCAAAACTGGTCTATTACCGGGGAAAGCTTTGGCTCATCTTTAAAAATTCCTGTCAGTGATTAGGATTTCTGACAGAACTACCATTACAGTTTGACTTTCCTGTTTTGCTTTATTGTATAAAGCAGTATTTCAGAGTGAACCTCATTCTGATAAAAATAGTGAGCTCATTTGGTGACTTATTTTAGTGTCCTCACCCCAAGTATTATCCAAATATACACATTTTTATGAACTGCAACTTTTTAGGGGAAAAAAAACCCCAAAAACTGCACGGGAAGTTGTACACAGATTCTAGGTATAAATGTTTCTTTGATGCAATTAGAAGTCTTTCTGGGAGGGGTGGTAATTTTAGTCTCAATTCTAGTACTACGTATCAAGTGTTTGGGCAACTGTGTCTCAGAAGCTCCGGGTGGAAAACTGATTGAGCGCAAAGCATATTACTCTATGCTTTAGTGTTTGATGGCCATGGAATTAAATAGCTAAAGCAGTCTTGACTTCAGGCCTTTGAATTTTTTAGTATGTTAGCCACCAACTTTTAAGACTGGAAACAATCTTTTTTGTTTAAACAGAACTTCATATTGAAGTTGAATTTAGAATTGTGAGATGTATTTGGAAGTAATTGTGGTTAATTCCAGAAATTTTACTTTTTAGTGAAGTAAATATAGAAAACAAAGGAAGAAGGTAACAATTATTTTCTGAAATATGAGCTTTTTGTTATCTGAAGATTTGGATGTATCTATTTGACAGTGTCTTTGTTTTGGGGTTTTTTTATTTGGTTTTTGTTTTGGGTTTTTTTGTGTTGTTGGGGGGGGGGTTGGGGGTTTTTGTTTGTTTGGTTTTTGTTGGTTTTTTTTTTTTTTGGTAGTTTTATCTGACCAGTGAAGATCTAAAACCTGTAACTTATCTTACATAGAAATAGCCCAGCAGTGTTTGTGGAGAGAATAAACATTTTTAAGAAATAAAACGATGTTATAAATTAATAAATATAGTAAAATTTAAATACAGTATATAATTAAAATACTTCAATTGACCATAGAGTTGAAAAAGCAGTAATGATAAACTTGCTTTTATATGTGCTATACTTTCTCTGCTTGTAAGGAAAAAAGTTTTTGATGTGCAAAAGGGCTTCATTTTTAGTCTCCTGAAATAAAAGTTTCTAGGGGTACTTAAAGGTGATGATGCTATTGAAATACAGTATCTTTCACGGACTTTTCCTTGTAAATAGTCTGAATTCAGACTGCTTACAAATCTCACCTTCCATTGCAGGAAGAGATCTAACAGCCATCTCTAGAAATGACCCCGGGCTATGTCTGTTCAATTGTGCCTGCTACGTTGCATTTCAGAGGGAGAATGCATATCAAAGTGTACTTTCAGTTGGAAATGCATCCCTTTTGAGTTGAGCTGTTCTTGATTGCCCTCTAAAACAAAATTCACAGTGATGCATTTGGCTTCAAGTAGGGCTTTGAGGCTACTTCTGCTCAGCGATGCAATATTGCCAATAATGTCTTCATTTAAATAAGAAGAGCCTTGCCAAAGGCATGACCCCCACTTGAAGATCTGTGTGTTATGCTGATGCAGGGCTTGTCCTCACCCAAGCCCCCTTATGTCTGCAAGACCCTGTGAAACACGGACTACCCGATTATTTTAGATTTAGAAGTAAAACTGGAAAACTTAATGTCAGCTTGACATCCTCCATAATGTCCAGCCAGTTTCCTCCGTGGTGAACACAGATGAGGCAGGGCAGAGAGACCAGAGAAAATGAATGCGGTGAGAGTAACACCCAAAACTTGCTCAAAGATGGACTGTGTAGAAGGGTAAGATTAAGTATCTATTAAAGCTGAGATGAGGAATCTTAGATTCATCAAATTGATTTGGGAAATCCTATAGCAGAATGGATCGCTTCAAATTTTGCAGGCATATCAGTTGAAACAGATGCTATCCTCATTAATATTAATGCAGAAAATAAAGAAAACAAATCCAATTATGTTCCACACAACTACAGGGACAATAGTAAACAGAAAAACAAAATAGATAAATCAGATGAGGTAGTTGGGTTTTTTCAGAGTTTTTCCTGCTTTGTGTATTTCCAGCTTTCCAAGTCAAGAGAGAGATACCAGAAAGATTAGGTCAGTAGGCAAGTTTAAAGGGAGCACTTCCCAGCTATATGTAGTATAGTTTCTCTATGTATTCTCATTTTGCTATTTTCCTGTTTCCAGAGAAAATTGTTCATAAGATCTGAACAATCTGTAAGACTTAGCGAGTACAAATCTGAGACAAATTATACAATATGTGGAAAATGTGTATGTGGAAAATCTCTATGAAAAAAATTGGCAAATGGTGTTCCTCAAAGATTAGTGTACACAGAAACATATAAAAGCTGTGCAGAAAATCTTAGGAAATACATAAGAATTCAGTTATTTTGGTTTTAGAATGAAAAATCTGGAATTAACTCATAGGAAGACCTGGCTATTACCATGCAGAACACTGCAGCATTTTGCAGTCTGGCACTCAGCTCCAGGAATGACACTCCTTGTGCAGAATTAGGCATCTTGGTCTCATGTGCCTGAGTGGCTTGTTTATTGTCTGAATTGAAGGAGAGCGCGGATGAGCATCACAGACTGCTCATTTAGTATCTGCCGAACCATGTAGTGATTCCCCTTTTCTTAATATGCTTTATATAAAAACGTGGACACATACACCAGTGTCAGAGATTGTAAAATTGGATTATGAAATGAGTCCAGATTTATTTTGAATGGAAAAAAAATGTACTTTCCATATTCCTGGATTGTATAGGTGGAAAAGATTTATTAAAGATTGTGGAGCATACTGTACATACTGCTTTGGACACAGATTACATCTTTGTCTAATTTACGTGGTTTTCTGACATTCTTTCTATCTCACTGTCTGGCAGTAGTTTATAAATGGAAATATCTTTCATACATGCTGTTAAGACAATGGTTTGAGGAAGAATTGAAAAAATCCCAGTACTAACCTATCCCCTCGTAACTTCTCTGTCACTCCAAAATGCAAAAATTTATTTTGAATGCTCTGAGATGTTATGTTAATGGGGTTATTAAATGTGTTTCTTTCCTCTTACCTCAAAAGTAACTTCATTGTTCAGTTTTTTACAGGATTATCACAGCACTAACATCCTGTGTTTATGGGAAATAGTATTCTGCTTTGAAGGAGTTTATTGAGATCTCTTGAAAAAATCCAACATTTCTCTTTTGTGACTTATCTAGGGTTGGCTGGTTTTACATAAAGCTGGTCTGTGCAGTAGTAAGTGCTCTGACCCTCATCTATGAATCTAACCTGGAAGTGATTAAACACTGCAGGTTGGTGAGTAGAAAGAACTGCCGTATATGCTTGTCCCATTTTTTTTTCCCAGTTAACTCAAGTTATCTCCTTGTAGGTGATCTTGGAGTCAAAATCCAGGGCCAGATCAATCTTTTGGTATGACCCAGCTGTTGGTTTTATGATAAAGCAATCCTCAACTTCTTCTGCACAAATGTGGGAAGAATAGCTCAAAACCACTTACCCCTTCCTGACAGGTCCCACTGCAATCCACTGCACTTTTGACTTTCACACTGCAGCAGCTCAGGAGCATACCTATATTGTGTTTAGCTTCTCTGCTGTGAGACCAGTGATCTCCCATGAGAGAACAGTTACAAAAAGAAGTTGTAGAAAAGAACAGTTACTGGTCCACTAGTAATGACCACAGCTTTTTGTCAAATGAGCATCTCAAAGGCCTCTGACATTTAAATGAAGCTTGGGGAGAAAGAGCAAATACCATGATGCTTGAGATTTATTTAACACCTTCATAGTATTATGAATAATTAGTGCTATGAATATTTTGTTATTCCTCTAATTATTCTTGAAATACACTCAGTCTTGCATATATTTTTGTTTGCCATTTGGTAAAACAATACAGCTACAGTCTAAAGATAAAACTATAGTAAAGGACTTGAAATAAAAGATCAAAGGTTGCAATGTAAGTTTTCCAGCACCAGAAGTATCTTTTTCACATATTTTTTACATTTAAAACTCAGCTGTGCATTAAAATCACAAACAAAATTTTGATTCTAAGGAGTCAAAAGATTACCTTTCTTAGCTATGGGCTTGTTTTCTGGGCACAATCTATGAATTGAAATATTAACTGGGTTTGGCATACTTCTGTTCCTGCTATAGCCATTAGGGGATTATTAACATCAATATGCAAGTTATACTGCAAAAGGTTAAGATTCAGTTTTTCTCAGAAGATTTCAAGACGCCTAATATCATGATTAAAGAGACTTGTACAGTCTATGCTATCAGTTTGACACGCTAACATGAAATAATCATAAAACCGTTCAGAGATACGAAGATGATGTTCACAGATGCTTGGGGGGCAAAGGAAGAGCAACTTGTGCCTGTGTTTGTACTTACACACACTTACACGATGAACCCAGATCAAAAGAGACCTCATCCTCTGTGGTCATCACTCCAAACTCTGGGATGGATTCACACTGATTCTTGCATCAACCTTCTGAGTTCTTAGAAGACTAACTTCTTCTAACTTCAGTTTTTCTTTTAATCAACACAAATGAAAACAATCCACCACCACCCCCTCTCTGTATTCCGACCATGCCTGACACACAATCAATGGTAATAACTTCTGTGTATTATTTTTGTAAACTTTTAAATTAATAGTATATCAAGAGATTTCTCAGCCAGAATAAAAGTACTCAAAGCAAAGGGAGTAACATCAAAAGAAATTTACAAGCTTGGAGAAAATTCTGGACATTTATCTTTAGCTCATTTCATCTACAGTTGCATCTACACAATTTTATCCACAGATGAGGTTATCTGGCAAAAAATAGAGTAAACGTCTATATAAATTATTGCACAAACAGTTTTCTATATAGATTTAATTATACACTTTACACAACTCTTCCCATACTGATCTTCTGTATAAAGTTTGGCTATTTAGCCAATTTAAAATTGCATTTACTAGAAAATTCAGGTAAAGACATAAAGGATACAAACACAGAGATATCCCACCTGCAAATATGTATGTATGATGATTTTTTCCTGCTGTCTTTTAAAGCAAGTCTTCAAGATTTGCCTATTTCCCATGCCAGCTAATGCTTGAGTGGTGCAGAAATGAAAGTTTAGTTTTGTGCTTTACCAGGTATCATTGATGTTTCATAGCAGATCAAGTGGGACTGCAAGGGAGGTGTAATTAAGCATTATTTTTTTTTCATCATTCAATGATCTGCATAATTCAATTAAATTTGTGCAAGAACCCATCTTCACTACAATTGGTACTAATTTTAAGGCCAAAGTATCTTTTGGTAAATATACTAAAATGCAGTATATTTTGTAAAAATATTTTCTACAGCAATTTTATTTATTTACAGCACTGCAGGGCTGCTTATTCCCTTAGCACTGGCTCATACTTCTTCTGATGCATTATTTTTAAGCATCACCTGTGGGTATAGCTTGTCCTTTCTATTTAAAGTCTAGACACAGGGTATTTCTATTTCTCATCCTCCAAAAGCTGTCCCTGGGCCCTTCTTTCTCTGTCCTCAGATAGTATATCTGACTTTCAGAGGTGAGAATTGGGATTCTCTCTGAATAGCCTTGGGGGAGGGTACTGGGATAACCTTTGCTCCTGCTCTGCCCCAGAATCTCGGCTTTGTACATGAATGCTTTTCTATTGGGGTCTTTCTTTTGGGGGGTGAAACAAAAGAAAGAATACCAGGGATTTCACTCTGTGCACTGTCTCTGCAAAGGTTTTCTTTGAGGCTCCATGAAAAAAAAGAAATTCAGAAGCTTGAAATGTCCAGTGTAAAACCTTTCAAACAAGCAGGTCAGTGCAACATTCATCACATTGTAGTCTACAGTAAATCACAAAAAAAACCATTTTCAAACAAAAATTACTTACTAGCCTGGTTTCTTACCAAAGATGGGATGTAAAGTGCATTAGTGTAATTCTGATGTACAACTATAATTTTGAAGATTAAAAGTTATCTGTTGATTGCTGCTCTCTAAGAAGGACAGAACCAGTATATTTTTGGATTGGTTTTTTAGGGTTTCCTTTTTGTGTGTGTTTTTTGGTTGGTTGGTTGGTTGGTGTTGTTTTGTTTTGTTTTAATTGAAGAATTTGGGGAATTGACTGAACTGTGATGTGCAGAAAAGAATGTTTTTATCTTGAGAACAGGACCCTGGATGACAAAATGCATGCTTTACTAAGTATAATTAGATACTAGGAATGTTTTCATCAAAAAAATCCTCATTCTGTTTGTGCCATAAACATGATATACTTCCTAGTAAATGTGTCTGGATGCAAGCATTGTTACCAAAATATCTTCTGCCCCCCGCTAACATTTAGGCCTCTAAGCTTCTCAGAAGCTCCTCCAACTTTTTCATTATATATTTTACACAAAAGACAGGAATTAAACTTGGATGGCTCAATATTAAAAGGCTGTAGAGAAGGATACCATTTTGTTTGTGTTTTCTTGGCTATAACGTATTTAATATTACTTATGAAATCTTACAGTATTTTCAGGTGAGCCAGTGACACTGATCAGCAATACTGACAATAAACAGCCATCAGCACTGGGATCAGCAGTATATCATGGCTATTCTCATTGTGGCTCCCTCTCTGATCCTGGCTGAGGAGAAGGTGAATTCTTCCCCTGACCTCTGAGGCATATTAAGAATATTAATTGTAAATACATGCATTACTAGTGGTATGTGTATCCAATCCAGTTGTTCTTACCTCTTAGCTTGTTAAAGAACTTGGCACATACAAAAACCAGTTTGCTGTGGATTAACTGGCAAGTTCTTGTGGTTTACTGACTTCAATATAAATTTATGAAATGAATTATACTATTTTAATCAGTTATTAAAAGAACTATACTATTTTACTCATATAGATTTAAATACAGATTTTTCATTAAATTATATTTAAGTAAAAATGTAAATTGTACTTACGCTAGTATTGGAAAGGTAGGCGAGGCTACTCTTTAATTATTTTATTTTCTATAAAATGTGCTTTGCTATATAAAAAAACCCACTAAACCTGATCCAGTCTTATGGCTCAAGTATTGTCTTTAAAGATTCCTAGCTTTCTAAAGATTCCTAGCTTTTCTCATCTTTGTTTTTGGACAGGCTTTTTCTGAAACATTCAGATGGTTTGATAGTAATGAACTTCTAAGCAGCATATATTTGCAATTGAGAAGTCCTTGTAGCTGAGAATGGGGAAAAGGCTCTCCCCTTGCTGATTATGCATGAAGATTCAGCTTTTCTGACAGGTGCACAGGCCTTTGAGATCTAGATTACCCCAGTTATTTTTTTAAACACAGTCAAATTTATCTTGGAGTAATTAACTGTATAGTTGGAAAGTAATTTGCATGATTAATGAACATTGCTTTATACTCTTTTTAGAAAATATAAAAGTAATTAAAAATGAATTACCCTTTTAAAATACAGGAAGTGTGTGTGTGATATACTTCTTATCCATCTTTATTCCTGTTATTTTACTAAATTAAACACACCTGTTTTTTCATAATACTGGTAACAAGATCAGAATCTCTGTACAAATACTACAATTTTGTCAGAATAGGTAATTTTTATTTTCCACCTTCACTCTTGGTCATCAGGCAATCATCCCACATCAGGCAGCATAATACTTTAAACCTCTGAGCTATAAAGTCATGGACTGGCCAGCTGGAAGCAAAATAGGTTTCCCCTTCCCCATTGCCAATGCTTCTGGACTCAACCAATTCCCTGAAGAAAAATGACTATATACTTGGCACGGAGCAGCTGCTAAATTTAAATTCCTCCTGCCTCTATATACTAAGCTTTCTATCTGATTCAACACTAAACTCCTATGATTTGGCCAGCTTCTATTCGGAAAGGGATCTTAGCCATAAATAAATTTACTGAAAATTATTCTTTGCTTTCCTTTCCTTCACAATACTAAAAGGAAGTTTCAGTGAAATAGCAAAAGTGGCAGATGCAGCCAACCTAACATGCCATCAACAAAAATTTCGGCTATTGCCTGCACCTCTCCACATCTGATTGCACTGCTTGATTTCTGTTATGAATCACAGGTGTCTGTAGCAATGTATATATTTAACCAGCAAATCTTAACTGAATGTGCATATTTAACCAGCAAATCTGAACTGAATGCAGATTTTCTAGAAAGGTTTGGAAGAAGAAAGTAGTCTGAATAGTTACTTCTGTGAAATGAAAACAATTTATTTAGGTTCACAGCTATTTCTGGGACTACATAAGATCCCTCCATCATCTTATGGAAAATCATTGTACCCTTCTCTTGTGATTCTTTAAAGTATCACTAAAAGGAGGAAACATCTATGTTATTCAGCCGACATTTATTTAATCCACAAGTTTAGGAGTTCTCTGATATCCATAGTCTAGAGAAAATTTAGTTGCAGGATTAGTATCTTTATCTCAGATTATGTTATAAACAAGCCATGTGTGTTGCAAGCCTGACGGAAACTGGGTAGCAAGTGAATAAATATCAATAACTTTGACTGAAGAAATCAGTACTGAAATGCAACTGTTATAGAAGCAGAAACATAGTTCTCTGATATTGTGAACAATGAGTTCTTACTCTATAATTACTGTATGTGCAATACATGGACTGAGATTTTAACATCATAGCAAACAACAGGTTTTTTTTTTTAAATCAGATACTAAAAGATATGGAAGTGCTTTTGTGTATTGAGTAATATATAAAAAGAGCAGCATGCCCTTTGTACATCATTATGCATCACCATGCCAAAAAGGAGAAAACAACTTTCTAAAAATGATCACATCCAGTCTTATCCTTTGTCAATTTTTATTATAAGAATAGCATTATAAACAAACCCAATCTACTTTAATATCTAGTTGTCATATGAAATATTAATAAAGCATTGTGATGATTACTTACTGTTTTAGTTGAAACAACCTCCACAAAAAATGAAATTTTGAACTCTTCTACTATTGTCAGGAAATCAAAGGATTTCCTTATCCATGCAAAAACAGGCATAGATCTTTGAAACAAAATCATTTTTGGGGAAAATATATCACTCTCATTAATATATTTAAAATATTCTCTTTAATCAGACTGATTTTTGTCTTACACACAACTGTGTAGTTTGCTAATAATTTGCCAAACACCCACATCTGAAAATGTTTTTTCCTATAAGCCTGATCCCTGCCAGATATATGCGTATGTTTACTGGAAAGCCTCACATTAATATTATTGGGTTTTGCTTCTTAATTTGAGTTCTGAACTGCAACCACAAGTCAGTAGTTTGAAAGAGTAACACATAAGCTTGAGTTCAATTATTTCAGTGTCTATTTTTTTTCTAGTCTCTTGCTTTTTAGAATTGGCACTGGGTTTGTGTCCCCTTGAGGAATTTTGTGCATGTTGACTACCATCCAGATTGTATTTTTTAATAGAAGCAGCTTGAAAACAACGTTGCTAAAATGTTGCAAAGATAACTTTGTTCAGCAGTTATGATAATGATTCTTTGATGCTGCAATACTCCTGTGGGATGGTTTCATCCCAGATATAGCCCCACAGACAGTCTTATCTCCAGTGGAAAAGAACTTCAGCAGGAATTAATTTGTCTGAGTAGAATAACTCTCTCTTGATTTAAGGTGAAGGCTTACATCTAACTCCTGGTAGTTCTACATGGAGTTAGCCAATTTGGTTTAGGACATTCCTGGCACAAGGAACATAGGAGATTTCTTCTTGTAAGCACTGTTCCTATTGTAGATCATTCTGGGGCTCTGTCTGTCCTCCCCCAATTTACTTTGGTTTATGTGACTTGGCTTTCTGAGAAGTGCTGCTTCTCTCGCAGTAACTCACAGTTGATGTAGTGATGTAATATTTCATGAAATTAATATCTGTGTTACATTATAAAATTTGAATGCTGCTGCAGCTACACTTCTCTTGATGTAGAGCAGACACTGTTCACTGTTTGACTGAGTCAAGACACAGTTGTTATTCTCAGCTTCAGTGTTCTTGAACTGTAACTCATACATGAGAGCTTACTTTCTGAGTAAATCATCTCTTAAATTAGCAGCCCTGAGACTTGAAAATGTTTTTTAAATTCTGCTTCGTTGTTACTGCCCACATCAGTTCTAGCTGTAAAGGGAAATTTACATTCAAATTTGTGTTCTTCTTAGCAGAATTCTGCTGGGATCCTCATATATGCAATTATGGTATTATTTTTATACTTTCACCTGTTCTTCAATATTTTGTCTTCCCAAATAATAGATTACAGGCACTGTTGCCAGAATACTGTCATATACGAGGAACTTTGATGCAGTTACAGAATTTTTGTTAAGCTTGCACTCAAATCATGTATTAACTGCTCAGCCTTAGTCTTCATAAGCAAAGAACATTAAAATTAAGCTCCTGTTTGTGATCAGGACTTGTTCTGAATTTAGAGCCATCTGGCAACTACCTGATAAAGTCTAGATGAATTTTTAATTTGCAAAACAGGTAGGAGAACTATTCTGAACAGACTAACTAACTTTAAATTCAGCTTAGCTCAACAGTTTCACCTCTCTGTTATGTAACACACATTGCTCCCTTTCTATTAAGCAGCTTCATTCACATTAACCTTAGTCTTTGGATTCTCCCTTTAAATACAAAAAAAATAAACACCTTGTTTTGAAGTGTGGCAGTTCACTTTTGTAGGACTACAAGTAATATGTTTTCAAATCTAACAAAAATACAACTTTCACTGCAATGAGTTTGACAAAACAAAACCTTTCACTTTTTAAGAGTGAAATAGACACAAATACTGAAAGAAATTATACTGAGATAAAAGCATGCTGCCCATTCAGATAAAAACTTACACACCACTACAATAGGTTATGCCTACACAGTAGCATTGTAAGCTTGTTCTTTTGCAACATTTAATATAAATTATTAACTGTAAGAGTTTTACTGTCAAATACTCATAAAATTAATCGGTCTGTTAAATAAAAGCACTAGAAGTAGCAAAGATTAACCTTTATGACAGATACCAGCTTTGAGCACTGTAATTTGTTTCTGTGGATAAGTTAGTGTTCTAGTAAAGATGTGTCTAGATCATATCACCAAAAATAATTGCTTGTCCCATCAATAATCAAAATTGCCCAGTGTTCTATTAAAGGAAATAAAATACAACCACTTTATAATCTTAAGGAAACTTGAGCAAATAATTGTCAAGGAAATTAATAGACGATTTTTTTACCAAGGAAACTGCAACACTAACCTAGTTTAGTTTGTATTTTAAGTTTTTCTAACAGAAACAATCTCCAGCAACTCATTTAATGCAACCTAAATTAAAACTAGAATAGGAATACCACCAGAATTACATTTGTCTTGGCTAGCTATAATCAAAAGCTCATTTGCAAGCACCTGCAAGCAGCATCTGTTGCCAGATAGAGAAGGCAATATTATGTTTCATTTGACACAATAAATTTTCTGAAGTACAGAATTTGAAACGTTTGCAGAACAAAGAACTTCTTGTAACCATGACTGATTATAATTACGAGTAGTTCGGCACTGCTGAGGTACCTTGGAATGCTCATTGTTTAATCTGGAAACAATCTACTAAAACATGGTGTATTACCTGAGAATACGCACAAAATAAAGAGTCTCATTGTCTTAATCACTAGAATGTCATGCTTGGAAATAAGTAGAAGTATTGTGATCAAGCTATTTTGTGCTAAAACAGTTTGAAGCAAAATAAATAAGCAAATAAAGTAAAAATGCAACAAGAAAAAAAACCTGCCCCAAAAACACCAAAAAACCCCTAAAAACAAACCAAAAAAATCCCCAAACCAAACAAAATACCAGCTGCCCCAAAACAGCAAATAAAACAAAATCAGAACCAAAACAAACACAAATAACCCTCACAATCCTTCCCCCTAAAAACCACACTCCAACAAAACAAAACAACCCAAAACAACAAAAAGCCCCAAAACAAACAAATGAACAAACGAAACAAACACACACATAAAAAACCCCACCCAAGAGTAAATCCAGAAAACCAAACCAAAACAGTGAAAACAGATAACTTTTTCTCAGAAAAATACATGGACTGGCTATCTTTTGTGAATACATAACTACAAAAGATGACTTAAAGATTTAAACAGTTACAAGACTGCTATCACATGCTTTCATATCAATCTAAGATACAGAAAATATAGCATCATTTTACCAAAATAATAATGAACATTCAAGAATTCAAGATAGGCTTATTTTTCTGAGGTTATGTTATATGCCTGTAACTAGCTACAGCAGTCTTCATTAGCATCACCTCTCATAACCATAATCAAATCTCATGTATATTTCTGCCAAAACTTTACATCAAGAAACTTTTACACCAAACTCTCAAAATCACATTTTTTCCAATGCAGCAAAATGCAGATAAATATAGCAGCTGCATTTAATGCCACTATCAAAAGTTGAAAATCTGCAAAACAGTTTAGTTATTTCACTAGGAAATCAACAGTCCTTTGCAGATTTGAGTTTTTGAAGGCAGGCATGGTCTGCTCTCCCTTGTAACCTAATAGTATGTGCAAGAAGGTCTTCTTGTTGCTAGATAATTTCCTCACAATAAGAAGTTTGCTGTACTGACGTATTCAAAAAAAGCAAGAAGGGCTGGGGGCTCTGCACAGCATGCACATTCCAAAAGAATCATTACTGTGCAATGAGTCATATTTTTCCTCTTCATGTAAATGTCAGTCTGATGTCTAGATCACACCAAATCTGAATGGCAAGTAATGCTCCCTTGGGGTGAGATTTTCTGCTGAAACAGTCACAGTGGAAAGCACCAGTCCCCGAGGTTTGGTATCTGATTCAGCAGGTGACTGAATGAATTATGCCCTGGCTGGTGACACAGTTGTGACTGACATCTTATTCTTAACCATACCAAAACCACCAGCTCCATAGTGGAAGAATATGGTATGTGTTAGATGGAGAAGCTGCCTGCTTATCTAGTGCAGAGGCAGAGCTGTGAGAGGTTTTAAGCAATATTCCAGAGATATGGGCCTAATCAAATAGCCTCAGCCAAGTACAATACTTCCTTATTAAGTAATGACTGAAATCAAAGACCTGTCCTTTTGCAGGTTATCATGACATCTGTCTTGACCTGAATGGGTTATAACACGCAGGTTTAGGTTTACCAAGAAGCCTGATTCTCTCTAGACAGGCATGGCTGAGTAGGGAATTGCTGGCCAACTAAAGGGAAAGAAACAAAGGCACAGGAAGACTGGCAGGATGACCAACTCCAACTGGCACTGCTCTTTCTATTGCACCCGGGGCACCATTACCCTTCTTGGCCACAAGGACACACTGCCAGCTCACAGATCAGTTTGTCATCTTACTCAGGCTTGGTAGCTCTCAATGTTCATTTAACATCCTGGCTTTTTATCGTATTACCTTTGTAGAGTTAAAAACTGACAGTAAGCTAAACAAATTCTTCGTTTCATAGAATATGAACAAATCCTTAATTTCATAGAAGATATTCATTTCATAGAATGCACATAGAGTCCCAATATTAGCATTTAATAGAGGTGTAAATTCCAAACAAACTATTACTTAGACTTGAACCGGGAGAACAAATGGAGAAATTACCCTGCTCTTTTGACATACTCCCCAGCATTCCTGATTGTGGGAAGTACTGATGAAAGAGCTTACTCCTAGCTTTTTTCATAAGGAGATCTGTTCTTCATCACTGCCTTGATTTGCTTCAATTCACTTGTCAGGATTTTTCTAGAGGCTAGCTTTGTTTCAGTCTAGACCAGGTTCTCTTAAAAACTGGCTAGGCATTTTAGGCATGAGAGAAAATGGGATTCTCTCTTTCTACAGCTTTTCTTCTGCAGTACTGATTCAAACAACCCTGAGGAAAAAGCTCTACACTGAACTTTTGGCTTCTGAGCATATCCAGGGCCTCAGCAGAAAGGCTTCAGAGAATGTGGAAGATACTGTGGAGCTGCACAAGGATTTCAGGGAATATCTACATGTATCTCCTCAGGGTCCAACCAGTAGTAGGATGGAGATTTCTGAACCTGCTTACTGCCAGTTTTCTTTAATAACCACACACAAATCTGAATTCTATAAGCTTTTTTTGCAAGTTTGTATGTAATCTTCCAACATACTTTATGGCACTGAGTTTAATAATTGAATGTAAAGCTTTATGTGAGGTTCTGTCATTTAAATCCATATTGGTATTTTACTTGGATGAGGTTTGGTTTTGGTATGAAAAATAAAGAATATTGTATCTTCTTCAGAGCACTTGTTTATAGACTATCCTGTCTCCTCAGGACTTTGGTTTGGGTTTGGTTTTGGGAGGCAGGTGGTGTGGGTTGGTATTTTTCTTCTTCTTAAACACAAGAGGCTACTGAGTTTAACATTTTTTCTCCTACTTACCGATGTCGCGACAGAAGCAGTCAGCCAGTGTCAATGAAGTATTTGAGCAGTATTAATAATAAGGTGAAAGGTCAGCAGAATAGAAAGCATTTAAACACAAACAAAGAAAAAAACCCAAAAGAGACAATGCTATAAATCTAAGCCAAAAATGTAGCTATTTGAATTCTTAATTAAAAGTATTGTAAGGTAAATGTGTATAGATTAATCAGACTCTAGAGCTTATAGGTGAATGAGAGGGTAGTTACACAATCAATATGAAACAAAAGGAAATCAATATTCATGCACAACAGCACACATCACAGTCTACATGCAGGCTTCATCACTAGTTGTGAGGGTAAAATAAACAACATTCACTCAAAACTACACAGGATGAATGACTTTTTGCTTACCATTTAATTGGTCTAAAAAAGGGCATTTATACTGGAACTTAGATTGGTTCCCCATACCTCTCCCATGTGTCCTTACACCATCTTTACAAGTCATCACATCAAATCACATAAACACCTTTCTAAAGACCATCATACAAAAACATTCTAATATAAAACTCATTCTAAAGTATAAAACTCTTTATTTTTCTGTCAATTGAAAAATCACAAAATTTCCTCCCTCAATAAACTACAACGTGGTTAATAAAGGAAAAACTTTATTTTCATGAAGTTTTAGTCACTACGGATATTCAAGAGCAAAATTTTTGTACTCAATACAATACAATAATTACAGCTGCAAGAAAGACTGAGATTACAAAGAATGCCAGCATTGAGTCAAAAGGTAATTCTCAACTGACATGACTTAGAAGCTGTGGAGATCAACAGAAGAGAGACCCATTAAAACCCTTGATAAGCTAGGTCTGAAAAAGTGAAGACAGATAGTGTAAGGCAATGTGGCATAACACAAAATGGGCCATTTGGGAAGCGTGCCGGGAAAGGCACAGACTTGACATCTGCTGCACTTTGCACAGAAAGATGTGTCAGCTTTCCTAAGTGTTTATCTTGGAGCAAATAAAATTGTTTGCAAAGGCTCTGAGAAACAAACAAGGCATAATACATTCTTGAGAGGATACCTCTCTGTGAGTTCCAAATGTTTACAAGGCCATGTACAGGAGTACTGATGGTATTCTGAATTTTGCCTCTACAGAGAACAAGAAAATACTAAAGGAAATTGAGACAACTTCAGGCAATCTAAAAAATCTAAACCATAGAAGTAAGGTATAAAAAGTGAAGTGTAATAATAAATGTACAAGGTAATAAAATGTAGACGTAATCAGTAACATGTATTAAATTATTTTAGAAGCAAAAAGGACTGTTAAACATCTTTGCCTATTACATGAACTGGCATCTTACAGAAGCAGTTAAAAAAACCTTCCACAATGCAAATCTTGATACAAAAAAATCATCCAACAGGAAGTGATGGTTGATACTAAGAATGCTTAGTATGAAACCTAAATATGTCCTGCTCCTGAATTAAGAGTGCTGGTGTTGTTTCGTTTTCAAGTGCATGTGTAGGTCACACTACTTGTGAAAAGCTTGGAGGCGCATTCTGTTTGGATCTTCTGGATGTCTCAGGGCTATTCCACATCGCAAAAGCAGCTCAATGTAAGGTGGCCAAAATGACTCATCGATGGTTATGTAAGGTTCATGTGGTGTCATCATTAATTTGTTTATCAGAATCTGGAAGACCAAAAGGATAAGATTTAGGAAATTAACAAAACAGCAAGATTTTTTTTTTTCTCCTTTAACCAAACTTATACAAATTACTGTGATGTAGGCAATATAAGAAATAAAGGACTAAAGAAGAAATACAAGACCTGTTCAAAGTAGAAGTGAAGTGAAGGACTTCCAATTAACTTCATAATATCTTTTTTGATGTAAAAATTAGAACCCGAATCCTCTTTTTTTCCCTGAATAAATATAGATTAAATGCTGTACCTAAATACAGAATTAGTTAATAGAGTTAAAAACAAAATCAGTTTTGTCATTCTTTCTCAGTTCATGAAGATCATGTTCATGCCCTCACAATACCGCTCATGGGAAACACCTTAAAGATTAAATAATCTTATCCATCCCATAGTGCTCTTTCCATTTATCCTTGATATTTCATCTTTCTACTCAAAGCTTTTAAATGCTATACAGTCCCAATTTCAGTACATACAAAATATTGTTTGCCCCTTAGTGCTAAAGATTAATTCAAAATCCTTACTACCAGATCTTATATTTTTACATCCACTGCTACTAGTAAAAGACCCAAATAAAAAACTGCTCTTCTTTTTTAGACCATTCTGAAGAAGAATTATTCCAGTTAACATCTTTTGTACCTCCAATTATGAGAATTTACTCCAAATGCATTATTCCAGATAAATTTTTACTTAGTTTTTTCTGACATCTGATACTCCAAAACAGCCTTTATGGCTGTAACTTTATCTGTATCTCAGAAAACATTTTTCAAATTTAACAGGGACTTGAAGCTAGAACAACACGACTCAGCAAAGAAAAACCTTCCAGAATACAAAGATAAGGGACATNGGCTGCTGAAATTCAAAATGAGTCTGAATTTTTCAAATAGTGTGTTCTTCCAAACAGAAGTCACACATTACTTAAATACGTTCACATTTTCAGGAGATTAACAGTATCAGAAAAATAGGAAGGGCAATTTTAAAGCATTAGAAGAACTTCAAAATTCTTGTTCCATAAGCACTGTGTGGCTACTCTAAATTCTGATCTGTTTTCAAGCTCTGCCTACTAACAGGTATGCTGAGACATCTGAAGTATGGAAAATGGTTTTTATGATGTAAGCCCAAAGCCTTGGCTTTAAACTATAGTACAATGTCAGTGATTAGCTAATAGTATCTTAATACCAGAAAGTTTTTATACACTATGTTTTGTCTCAAGAAAAAAAATTTTCCCTAGGGACATCTTGCATATAGACATCTAGAACTGTCTAAGGAGGAGGAACAGAAAATTTCACTTCAAATGCTACATTTCAGACAAGAAGGAAAATTATTGTTTGCATTTCACATTCATAAATTGCACTGTAATAAAAAATTCACACTAAGCAGTGCTTGTATACTTAGAAATGCATGAATTAACTGATTTACTTGTATGAGTTAATAACCCAGTTAATGCACATGACTATTGGTCCTTCGAGGCTATATAGTAATTAGTCCTTCTGTAAATATCAATATTTCAGAAATATTTTTCTTGAAACAGTAGAAAATAAAGCATGAAATGGACCAATATTTTTGTTAAACATGGTATTGTCTCTCCCAACATGAGCCACTAAGGCACATACAACTTCTTTGAACTAAACATTGTAAAATCAAGAAATAAGAGACAGCCATTCTCCAGCCTAAAGTATTACTGCCACACCTCTGGTAAAAATTTGGGGTTTACTTTGATAGGAATTAAAATAGAAAACAGACATAGATTCATAGAATGGTTTGGGTTGGAACGTACCTTAAAGATCAGCTCATTCCAACCCCCCTGCCATGGGCAGGGACACCTTCTACTAGTCCAGGTTGCTCAAAGCCCCGTCCAACCTGGCCTTGAACGCTGCCAGGGATGGAGCATCCACAGCTTCTCTGGGCAACCTGTGGTTGAGGGTGCCTCACCACCCTCACAGTA
>WBMY01012571.1:0-54376 GCA_013397315.1 Donacobius atricapilla
TTGCCCTAAACCAGGACATACACTTAACAGAAGGAGAGCATGCAACAAATGACACTTTGAAGGCTGATATATGAATGTCTTTTCTCTTTTTTTTTTTTGACTGTGGTTCTCACAAGTGCAATTTTTTCCAGAAACTAATAAATAGTAATAAAAAAATAAAAAAAAAAAAAAAGAGAGAGAGAAAGAGCAAGAGATACAAAACTGAGGCAAGGAAAAATGTATTTTGAACAATAATAAGTCAAATTCAAGCTTTGATGTCACGTCGAAATGCTCTCCTGCCTATCATACTAGGCTGAATATATAGAATCATAGGATATAGTAAGACTTTATTCAAGAAGGCTTACTAAAAGGCTAAAAAGCCAAAATTCTCTCTCAGAATTTAAGACCTGTAATAATTCCAGCACAGGGCTGGATTGCTGTGGGACCCCCTAAGCTGTGGGAGAGAGGAGCTCCAGCAGGAGGAAAGCCAGGATTGCCTCCCTTATCTGCAGGAGCTGTGGCGCAGCACCAGGGCTGTAATGGGGAAGACCATGGACAGCCTTGGAAGGCCATTGCTCAGCCACAGACTGTGTGTCAGGGTGAATTTGAGCCAGAAGGAGCCAATAGAGACAATCTGAAGAGTGTATCTTCAAGAACACATGGAGTGCAGAAAAAATTTCAGAGGACAGAAAATGACAGACATGGTTTCTGTCTTTAGAAAGGGAATAAAGGAAGCCCTTGACAAATTTGTAGAAGTCAGCATAATTTCAGCATCTGAAAAGATCCTGAAACAAATTATTATGTGATTATATTATTACATGTATTATATAGGCACCTAGAGAATAATAAGGTGATAAGAAAGAGCAGGGGTTTGTGAAAAACAAGTCATGTTAAACCTATCTGATTTCCTCTCTGTACAAGCCTGCAGGAGAAGAGAGCAGTCACTGTAATGACTTCAGCAGGACTTTTGACACTGCTCTGTATAATATTCTCCAACATTTCACAGCACAGTGGGAGGCGGCTTCGTTGAAATTACTGTACAATGGATATGTTTGCTTGAAAAAACATAGTCAGAATGATTCATATTCTTATCAACACTCTCTATCAAACCACGCAAGCATTTTATATGGACTCCTGTGGGGGGCTATCTTGGGCCAGTTCTGTTCAATAATTTCATTAGCAGTTTAAAAGATGGAATAGCATGTATACTAATTTGCTGATCACACCAAACTGCAAACCCTGTGGAGGACAAGTTTAGAATTTGAAATGGTCTTGACAAATTGGAGAAATGGCCTGAAATCAATAAGGTAAACTGAAATAAAGACAAGTACAGAGTACTGCACTTAGAGAGAAAAAAATCAAAGCACAATTACAAGCTTGAGCACATATACAGAGAGGATTTGGGATTACTCTGCAGAAAAGGATCTAGGATTACAATGAATCACCATTTTAACAAGAGACAAAAGTAGTAATCTGCTGCTCAAAAAGAAAAATGTCATGAGATGTATTGTCAGGATTGTCAGATAAGTCATAGAAGTTAATATTTAAAAGGAGTTAATAAAATTCGGCAATTTTCAGTGTGGCTGAAATACTGTGTCCAGCTGTAGTTCTCTCCTTTGAGGAAAGAGGATCCACAGAAAGAGAGAAATGCATTTCAGACACCCTGACTTCTAAGGAAAGGCTTAAATATATTATTGTTTTCTTAGAAAATGGAAGCTCGAGGGAATATTATAATGGTCCTGAAATATTGAAGAAAAATTGTATAGTGTTTAACTGTATTTCTTGTCTATTGAAAACAAGAGAAAAACAGCTAGATTCACAGTAATGCAAAATTATGTTCTGTATAATGAAGCATTTTCCAGTTTTCAGTAAGGCACTGGAATCTGAGGACAGTTTCTGTATGAACTTCGCTGGACATTTAAGAAGAGATTAGACATATCTTTTGGGTCATATGAAAATACTTGGTTCTGCTCTAAAGCATGAGTTTGGCTCTGGAGTTGTTTTAAAGTTCTTTCAGCATTACAATTGTATGATTTTTGGGAAGCTTCTCTTGATAGTCTGCCTCCATTTTTAGATGTGTACTTCATAATGTTTTCCTCCTGAATAATTCTTTTCCAAACAGATACATTGCCACCATATTTCTCACAAAAGCTCTGGGTGAACAGTGCTGGAACAGTACTGGAAATTCTGCTGACTCTAATAGGGTTTTCAGGAGGCCAGTTCAAAATATCTTTGCTTTAGTAAGAGTGAAAGGCTGAGCTATAAGCTTTCTTCAGAAAAAATATGATGTGATTCCCGCTACTTGGCTCCTGCTAGAGAGCAGCTGTTGGTACTAGTATCAGACAAAGCTGGGTTGAGCTAACGCCTGTTAGAACTGCTAATGGTCCATTATACTATTTAGGGAGTGCAACAGAATGTTTATCTGGGGCTGTTAACCAGTCGTATTTCATCTGCTAATCACATCAAGTAAAAAAAAAAAGCCATATTTTTTCATTACGCCAACTCCCTAGGTTCATCACCTGCTCCAGACTAATCCTGTTAGAGCTGCATCTTGGCAGAGGCACTTCTGGCAAGGCACAGTCCAGAGACAGGACAAAACTCTGTTTGTCCTGCCAAGCACGGTCTTGGCTGTGATTACAAGGTTATTAAAAACTGCATAAGCAGCCACCAAAGTGCAAATGTCCGCTCCACAGTTTTGTAGATAATTGGCTTTCTGGTGTCCCCGGCACAAGGAGGGTCTGGATCGTGCACAGTACCCAAAACAACAGTAGGAGACCCCACAGGATTCCCGCACAGTGATAGAGCATCAAACTTTGTCTGCAGTCAAATTCAAAATATAATGTGAGTAATTCCAGCAAGAAACTAGAGCAGACACAGTAATTCAGTAATTAACAACTAACCATCTTGCAACATGTTAGCTATTAGGAAATTTTTTCCTGTGAGAGTGGTGAGGCACAGGCACAGGTTACCCAGAGAAGTTGTGGATGCCCCATCTCTTGAAGTATTCAAGGCCAGGTTGGATGGTGTTTTGAACCACCTGGTCTAGTGGAAGGTGTCCCTGTTTGTAGTAGGAATGTTGGAACTAAATGATCTTTAAGGTCCCTTCCAATCCAAGCCATTCTATAATTATATGAGCTCAAATAAAACTTGGTTGCAAAAAATGAAAATTCTTCATCTATATACTATACATTCAGAAGAATCAACTTGTCCTCAAGTCTCAAACGCATTTGGGCCCAGAAATCTGCAATTTTCTCCACCAAAACTGACTTGCAGTAGCTACTTCTTGTGACACCTGCTGCTCTGCAGAAATAAGTGCAGGCTCGTGTCTGCCCTGTCGCCAAGTAGAGCTCGGGGTCAGTAAACAAGAGTAACAGTGCTCAGGATGTTCTTGTGAGCTGGTAGACTACTGCCTGAAATTGCCATGACATCACTAATATATTGAGTCCTAAAAAATTTGCAACTTTGTTTTTATCAGTTCCCCTAGGCCATATTCGCCTGGGAGGGATCTGCATAAGCAGCTGCTACTTTGCTATATTTCAGATGTGTCTCCAGGGAACCTGAAATCCCATTTCAGTCAAGCGGGTTTTGGCTGTAGAACATCTCCTTTCCCTTTCTGCTTTGCCAGAGGAGAGATGTGCTAGTCCTCTGGGCATATAGCTTAGTCTGTCTTTTCCTGAGGCTGAAGCTGACTGCTGAAGGTTTGGATTTAATTTTTATCAACTCACCATATACATATACATATACATATACATATACATATACATATACATATACATATACATATACCTATACCTGTGTGCATGTGTGTATCTTGTCTAGAAGATCTCACTGCTCCTTCTGTTTAACTTATGGAATAAGTAACCCTAAAATTTTATATGTAAACACTGTAGATCCAATAGTGATTTGGACAGTGAGGCTGCAGCTTTTTTGAAAGGAGATGGTGAAGCTGTGATTCACCAGTGAGCCTTGTAGTTCTCAAGACCCTGGGCTCAAGGATACTCTGGAAACATGCTCCCAGGACTGATACAAGCATATTAATGGTTGGGTGTGCTGAAATCAGGATTTTGGAAAATCAGATCTATCTGTGTTTGTTGGAACAACAGAAATACGAGGCTGTACAGCCCATTATTTTTATTCTTATGTCTGTATTCAGAAAAGCCTGAAGAGGCTTGGTGACCCTGTGGGGTTTTGGGCAGCCGCATGAGGCTTGTTGGTAATAGGGCTACACAGGCAGTCGGGGCAAGAACCACTAGGATATGTGTTTGTGTGTCTTGTAGAGCCTTCTGTAAGCTGCTCAGGGGGGTGGATGTGTGGGATAAGAGCATCCTTCCCATGCACACAGACCTAGCTAAATCCTTGCTCCAAGCCCTTTACTTCATTAACCTTTGAGGATTTATCGTCCTTAGCAGGTTCTTGTAAATGAATGACTTGCTTTATGCTTTTTAGCAGCTAGCCGATACTATTTGTGGATCAGTTTATGGTGTGTCTTTGACATGCAGGATTAGCTTATCTCTGGGGGCTGAAGCTGTTAAGAAAAACCTTGGTTTTACCCTTAATCTAATATTTGCTTCTCCTGATACTTAGGTAGTCTTACTAATCACTCTAATTATATAGAGTGTACAAAGCCTGCTTTGTTAGCTTCCTTCTCGATGGTGCATTGTAGGTATAGTCCATTAAAGAAGCTGTGCCTGTTACTCTGCACTCTGCAACTAGAAGATAACTACTTTGATTACTTACGGTTGTAATTCTTATATATTTTGCATATTTCAGTATTTATTTCCGAATAAATGTGGCCTTAGTCCAACTCCATGTTTACTTTTATTCTTCCCTTAAAATACAATAAAAATAAAATTGCATTTATTCATACAATTTTTCTAAATATTCTTGTTAATGATGCAATCAAAACCTGATGTGGGGAACCATTATTTTCTGGTTTTATAGGAACGTGAAAAGTTGTCAACAAAGAAAAAGCCTATATAACCAATATTCAATTTTAAAAAAGGGGTGTAAGCAGAGAAACATCCACTGACATAGGTTATAATACCCAAAAAAGAGTCTGAAGTGAAGTGAACGAAATTACATCATTTCAGGATGACACAAGTTCATAATAAAAAAAAAACAAAAGGCAGTAGAACTTCCAAATAATCTCACAACATTGTTAAAACATCACATAATGAAAGTTGAAATTGAATGTAGGACAGATAGCTGCTGTTAAATTAACTGATAGAAATGCAAGGCAGAAGGCAGCTCTCTCTACCTCAGCACTACAGTACTCTAAATCAAATAAATCATAAGAAAGAACACGAACACCACCATGGATATTTCATTGAAAAAGTTTCAACAGGAAATAAGAAAGCAGATCAAATGAAAGTTAAGCTGTAATAAGATGGGGACAAAGAATAGTGCCTAATCAAAAGAACACCAAATGCACTGGAGCCCTATTAACTAATGTAGAAGGAGGTCTCTAGGGTGTATAGTTTCAAATACTCCAGCTAAAAACACTATAGCTGACACCAGAGAAGGGGATAATATTAAAAAAATGCATGGAATGCTTTCTTCTATATGAGGGAGCTTTTAAAAGTTAGGACAGAAAAATGAGGAAGCATATAATGCAGAAAATAGGGTAGAAATTGAAGTCTACTACTGATGCTTTCAGACTTAAGAAAGCAGCCTTGTAGATATCAGAAATTGGTCAAAGATAATGCTTGTCTGTGTATTATACAACTGTCATGTGGAATTCACCACCACAAACCACTCTTGAAAGCTTAGCAATAATTAGATACTTCTGTGCTCAATAGAGCAAGTGGGCTTTATCAGTCTCTGATGCACTGCCACATGATGGGGAAGGGCTCTGCAGTTATATCACAGCCCCTGACACACCACAGCTGCCAGCAGCCTTAATGAGATTAACTGTTGCCATGTTGGCCAAGATGGAAAATGTACGAGGCAAAAATGCCTTCCTGTTCTCCATGGCTTGCACTGAAGAACAGTAGTTGCTTAGCCTTCCTTTTGGAGCCACAAAGCTTAAGACCAAACATGCTGTGCAAAAACAGTTTGCTGCTGGCCATGCCTGGAGGCAAAAGAAACTGGACACAATTGGTCTGATTGCATATAGTGCAACTCCTCAGGTTTCTGCCAAGCACAGTTGTCATTTATTCTTCTGGGAGGGGATAGGAATATATAACCACTTAGTCATTGTGTATTCTCTTTGAAATTTTTTTCTGATATTCAGATTGCTGGAGACTGGTGTGAATTTTAAATTAAGGAACTAGAGGGGGAGAATGCATTTCTTTTTGTTAATGGCTTTTCCTTTCAAGCCACATTATTATTCAGTTGCCATGGTTTATCTGATTTTGTAAAGTACCCAGGGAGATGTGACAATGATTGGGTACTTAGAAATACACTGATAGATCGACATAGCCTATCTGTGAAGGGTAGAATATTAACATTTTCTATGTTGGTGACCACCTACTGCCTCGGTAAGCTAAAATCAGGATCCTTTTCCCTTTATGCGTTGAGCAAATTAGATAATTGACTGGTAACAAATGTTACTTTCTACACTAAAATTATTACTGCTACAATTCCTGCTTAAGCAGAAAAGAGCAGACACCCAGCATTCCTCCTTTGGAAACAGATATGCATTTTTAAAGGAAAACCCACATTTTTGACTTCAAATGTAAACTTCCCAGTGCTTGTTCATTTCTGTTCTTGCTTTAAAAGCTGCATTTGTTAACTCTCCTGCACTCAGTAAGACAGCAAGTACATGGTAAAGCTTTGTGCAGCTCATTTCCCGCAGCTGTCTCCAGAGCCCATTGGTCCACTGCAATCTCGACATCTTATTTACCAGTTCTTTGTGTGGGATAAAAAAAAAAAAGAAAGAAAACTCAAAGGAGGATGTTTGTGGTTTGCACCAGGATATGTATGTGGTACCCCAAAGCCAGCACATGTCCAGCACGCTCCACCCCAAATCGTTTTTCTCGATGCCAGGTAGACTCTCATCTCCAGAATACAGATCCTCCTACACCAAGTTAATGCCCTTGGCAGTCTTTTCTGCCACTATCTCACACTGGTCTCGTAGGCACAAAGATTTTCTAGACTATCATTAAATGTTATAAAATGAACAACAATAATCCAAGCTAGCGCAAATTAGGGCATGCGCCTGGAAGATGCTGTACCAGGCTCTGGCTGGCAGTGCCAGCTGAAAAGCAGCTCATTTAACAAGCTCAGTTCTTCATTTGGCCTTTTGCCTACATATTTTGAAGAATTTTTACCTTCCAAAAATGGTCCCAAAGTACATTTGTGTTTCATGCCGCCAATCTGCTCTTTTGCTGAGGTGGACTCTTACCGCGATGAATAACATGACCAATGGTCAAGCAAATACAGGATCCAGCCCTGCGTACACCTACTGCCCCATGTGTGTGTACCCCTGCACAGCAAGTGCGCTCCTGCAAGGGGCAGGGAACCCCAGTTCTGGTCTGTAGCTTTAGGCACTTAACTTGTGCTTCAGGTTCAGAGGAATAATTAGCATGGTTAAGCCATAAGCTTGTATTTTAGAGCATTACTGCTCCCAGCAGACTGCTCAGCTTCTGCAGGATCAGTTCCACAGGGGTGCAGGCTGTGCAGGTGAGCAGAGAGGAGCATAGCAGTGAGGTTGCACTGCATCCTCGCGTTTTGAATGCGAGCTTCAGCCTGCACACAAAGTGAAAAGAGATGATAACAATCACATCATTCCAAAATATTTGTATTACGTAGAAACACTATATGCTCTCGTAACCACTCTCTGGCAGACTATTAAGCATGGGTCTGCTGTATTTTTATAGGAGGGGTGTAGGCTGATAGGTGCATCCACACTAGTGCATATAAGGATTTTATACCTATTTTCATCCATCCATCCATGCATCCATTCATGCATCCATCCATGCATGCATGCATCCATCCTTCCCCATTTGAGTAAAAGAGCTAATCAGCTGCTGCTATGGTTTTCATGTTATCCTGTAAAACTATTAGGATGATCCAGGTTTTTTTACTTCAAGTAACTTCCTAGACATTGCAACTGCATTAATGCATTTTTATGTTCTTGATTTTTAATCACTGAGATTAAAATAAAAGCAAAGACAAGTAAATGTAGGAATAGGGTGCATTATAATCAATAAAAAACAAGTTTACAAAAATGTCTCTACTTATTTGAATTTCTAATTAATTAAACCCTTTGTAGACAAGTAGGAGCAGCCTCACATGCAAGTTCCTCATTCCTCATGGGAAACTTCAACCACCCTGTGGTTGGGACCATGATATCTGGTGGAGGGACAGCACAGCAGAACATAAGCAGTCCAGGAGGATCCTGGAACACATTGATGATAATTTCCTTCTTTGTATGACAGAGGAGCTAACAACAAAAGAACAAGAGGTGCTAAGATGGACCTTGTTCTTAACAAGAAGAAGAGGTTGGGGGGGAACGTGAATCTCAAAAGGGCAGCCTTGGCTGCAGTGACCATGAAATGGTGAAGTTTTAAAAAGCCGTAGAGCAGGGAGAAATGCAGAGCACAAGCTTATTACCTTGGACTTCTGGAGAGCAGACTTGCCCTCTTCAGGGATCTGCTTAGTAGAGTGCCATAGAATAAAGCCCTAGAGGGAGAAGGTGCTCAGGAAAGCTTGTCAGTATTCAAGGATCACTTCCTCCAAGCTCAGGAGTCATGCATTCCAACAAAGAAGTGAGGCAAAACCCCCAGGAGGCCTGCATGGATGAAACAAAGGAGCCCCTGGACATACTCAAACATTAAAAGGAAGCCTACCGAGGGTGGAAACAAGGACAGGTCAGAGAGTGGAAACAAGGACAGGTAGCCTTGGAGGAATACAGAAAGATTGCCTGAGCAGACAGGGCTCAAGTTGGGAAAGATAAAACCCTAATAGAATTAAATCCAGCCAGGATATCAAAGGCAACAAAATAAATCTTCTGTAGGTATGTCAGGGGTAAAAGGGAAACTAAGAAAATTGTGGGCCCTCTTCAGAAGAAAATGGGAGACTCGATTACCTGGGATGCGAAGAAGGCTGAGGTACTCAGTGACTTTTTCCCTCAGTCTTCACTGACAAGTGCTCCAGCCACATTGCCCTGGTTGCAGAAGGCAAAGGTGGGAACCAGGAGAGTGAAAAACTGCCCACTGCAGCAGATCAGGTTTGAGACCATCTAAGTAAGTGCAAAAGTCCATGGGACTTGTACAAAGCATTTGGCACTGCCCTGCATGGTATCATTGTTTCTAAACTGGAGAGACATGAATTTGATTGATGGACCATTTGGTGCCGAAGGAATTGGCTGAATGGTCACACTGAAAGAGTTGTGGCAAGAATTTGATGTCCAAGTGGAGAACAGTGATGAGTGGTGTTCCTGAGGGGTCAGTATTGGGACAGGCACTATTTGTCTTTGTCAGAGACATGTACAATGGGAGCAAGCGCACCCTCAGCAAGTTTGCTGATGACACCAAGCTCTCTGGTGCAACTGACACGTTGGAGGGAAGGGATGTCATCCAGAGGGACCTTGATATGCTTTGGAGGTGGCCCATGTGAACCCCGTGGAATTCAACAGAGCCAAGTGCAAGGTCCTGCACCTGGATCAAGGCAATCCTAAGCACAAATTCAGGCTGGGCAGAGAATGGATTGAGAGTAGCCCTGAGGAGGACTTGCAGATGTTGGTTGACAAGAAATTCAACATGATACATCAACGTGAGCCCATGGCCCAGAAAGCCCAATGCATCCTGGGTGAAGAAGTGTGACCAGCAGGCCAAGGGAGGTGATTTGTCTCCCACTCTGCTCTCCTGACATCCCACCTGGAGGACTGTGTCCAGCTCTGGAGTGCCCCAACCCAAGAAGGACATGTTGGAGCCTCTTGTTGGAGCAAGTCCAGAGTAGGGCCATGAAGATGATCAGAGGGCTGGAGCACTCCTCCTATGAAGACAGGCTGAGAGAATTGGAATTGTCAGAGAGGAAAGGATTGGAGAGGAGAAGACATTGGGGAAACCTTAAAGCAGCCTTCCAGTACCTAAAGGGGGCCCCTTCTCACAAGGAAAGGCACTTTTTACAAGGGTGTGTAGTGACAGGACAAGGTGGAATGGCTTCAGAGTGAGAGTAGGCTTGCATCAGATGTTAGGAGAAAATTCTTTAATGTCAGGCTGCTGAGGCAGACATTAGAACAGGTTGCCCAGAGAGGCTGTGGTTGCTCCATCCCTGGAAGTGTTCAAGGCCAGTTTGGATGGGGCTTTGAGCAGCCTGGTCTAGTGGGAGATGTCTGTGCCTATGGCAAGGGGTTGGAACTACATGGTCTTTAAGGTCCCTCCCAACTCAAACCATTCTGGGATTCTAGGTTTATACAGGCATAGAGTCCTACAGGCTTCGATGACCTTGCAAAGCCCATGTTCATTCTTGGAGGAGGAATTACAGAGTTTGTGGCTGCCTCACTTTCCAAAGCATTATCAGGCAGTGCTCTTGATCAGACTTGGAAGGTGATCCGAGCTTTGGCCAGTTGAGCAAAAATTTACCTTGTTCTTGCTCAGGCAAAACTTGAAAAAAATAATGTTCTTGTAATCAGTGGTGCATTTCAGGTTCACATCTTTTCTCTGCCAAGTCAATTAAAAATAGGGAGGTATTGCTACATTGGAAAGAACTCAGAGAAAGACAACAAAGACTTATAATTACAAAGTAGACCCACAGCAAGGCAAAATAGAATAAACTTAATGCAGGACATAGAAAGCCAGCACAGGAAAGCAACTCCAAAGAAGCAGAGTAAGGTATCCAGAAGGTAATACCAAAAGAAAGAGCATGAGTTGTTTTGGGTAGCTGAAATCAAACCTTTGAAAAAAAGTGTTTCACTAATTCTGGATTGTTAGGGATGGAGTCATTTAAACAGAGAGCTGAAGGGATGATTTTCCAAGGCACCCTGCTGAGGCACTGCAACCAGGTGCTCCAAGCCCAATCTCGTAAAACACAAAATGTGTGACAGTAAGAGAGGGCTATGACAACCTGTAGTACCGGAAGGAAGCTGTTGACACAGCTGAAGTAACAGTGAATCAGAGAGCTTGTCATAGAAATTGAAATTTGAAAAGCTAAATAATGAATACTGTAGGAAATTTTTTAAAGGGCTTCTTAGCTAAATACTGATTTCTAGGGACATAATCTACTGTATAGTTTAATTAGGGATGTAAGATGGAGTCACCTTCATCAGTTTGAGTGCTTTGCTCAACTTGGTAGTATCCACCTACATCTTTTAAGTACTTGGTTAACATGCTCCCCCTAAAATCTTTTGTGTGCCCCACAAAGAACTGCCAAAAGGTAAAGCCTTGAAAGTGAGGAGGGGCACATTTGGGCCATGTGCAGAAACAGCAGCACCATGAAGCTGAGTGCCTCATGAGTGTTTGTCCTGGTTTAGGGCAAATCTTGGGAGGAAACCTCCGAATGGGATTCCTTTGAAAATAACAAACCCAAACAGCCCCTCCCCCACAACTGGTCTGGAAAAAGACTTTCTGGGAGAAAAGTGGAAAAAGCTATTTATTTAACAAAAGGAAAAAAAGGAAAAAAAAAAATTGCCCACAAGCACATTGGATGAATAGTATGGAACAATAAAACCTTTAGTTGAAGTGAGATGGCAAATTGAGAAAAGTCCTTGCTGTAGATTCAGTTTGTCTTTCTCAGTTTTTATCACTTCCTCCGGCACTGGAGAAAAACGCTGTCCCACTGTCCCAGGCCCCGGTGGGGGGGGAATCTTTCAGCTCTCCTCCGTTTTTCAGTCCGGAGACCTGTGTCCCACAGCAATCCAACTGAGCCGCTGCTGCACAGCAAGAGTCCTGGAGAAGAATGTGAGGAGATAACATAGTTTTCAAAACAAATTGCACTCAAACATTCACCTTAAAGGTGCAGAACACAATATACAGAACAGACGACTGGGGATACAGGCATCATAAAGTCACTCTAGGACAGTGTTATACCCTGAGCAGTACCTAAGGAGCTTCTGGGCACTGTGGGGCAGAAAATCAGAAAAGGCCCAAAAGCCAAGCAGAGAGTCAGCCGAAAGGTAAGTGGCTGAAGAAAAGTGCATGTGTATCTTTGGCTTTGATGCTCTGAGCCTGAAGAGTAGTCTCCAATCTGGATTCAAACCTGGGACTACTGTGCTGATTGCATGAACCACCCTTTCCAAGAAAGAGCTGCTGAAAGGGAGAGGGAACATGAATGTGTGAATAGAGGGAAAAAGCTGAAAGAATGGAAAAAAAAGAAATAGGGGAGAGTGAGAGGAAATACAAATCAACATTAATCTGCAGGTAAAGTGGTGAGAAATTTACCTGTAGACACGAGGTTTCTGTCCACCTAGATGAATGCCTACAGGGGTTGGCATTTCTGCGAGCATCCTAGCCACTGTGTTACAGAGTTATTCCTGAGCTTTGCCTCAAGGAGTACCTACTTCTACCACAAGCATTTCTGTGAACACCCAGGAGCAGACAGCAGGACTCTCTGGGGACTTTGCAGAAGAACGTTTACTGCACACTTCACCTGGCTGAGCATAAACATTTAGCGCCATGTGCCTGCCTTAGGCTTTCCCTCCCCTTCTTGAGACCTCTTGTAAGTCCTGTGCTGCATCTGCTGTGTGTGCATGGATGTTCTGAGGACACCCAAGGGGTCTCAGGCCACCACATCCTGCATCTCCAGCAACTGCTGGGAGGTGACACCAGCCTTTGTGTTCATGCAGGAGCCTCAGTGTGTCTGCAGGCATCTCTGACAGTTGGGCACACCTCACCCATGGTACAGAGTAAATCCAACAGGGTCACCTGACATAGGTTTGCCCTCATCAGGCTCAGTGAGTCTCAGTTCAAGAGAGCTGCCAAGGGCAAATAAATAGGTTGTCCAATCAAAGCTTTTGGCAAGAAGTGGAAAACAATACATCTTTTTGTTCTGATGTAAAAGTTATCCAGAAAAATCATGCCACTATCAAGATTGTCACATTTAATTGAAAAGCACTTGAGGTTTCTTAATGATCTTGTCTCTCTTCTGCACCCTGGGGAATTCCTGCTACTGTTTGCTCTCCAGTGCTGAAACTTATCAGAGCAATCACTTAACCCTCCCACTGCCTGCATGTCAGCACTCCAACAAATGGTGTATTTTATGAAAATACCATTATAGCCTCTTAGTGACTTTCAAAAATTAGGTCATTGCCAGATCAATGCAGCTATGTTTACTTCATTTCGGGGATTGATTTTGGTGCTCTAAGAGGATAAGCAAATGGCTGAGAGTAGTTGACTCTCTTTGGCACTGCAGCATTGAGCAGTTTGACTGTAGGCTGAACCTATAAATTGCTGGATCTTTCAAATTTCATTTCTAATCAATCTTAGAGCAAAATTTATGCTCCCAATCTACAATGACATTTTGCTTCTGGTACTGTTCTTTTATTTGCTGAGAACTCCCATTGATACACGGAAAAGACAATGTTAGAGTCAGGAGCCATGCTGCACATCTAAGAAATGATATTGCTCTTATGATGCCCTTACACAGGGTGAAATGCCTCTGTAAGAAAGTGGCACACAGCATTAGAGTTTACCACCATTCAGCGGCTTCCATAAGAGATGTGCTCCGGTTACAAACAAAACGTTACCGCCCCTGTGGGCTCACACTGGGCTCTGTAGTTCAAGCTACTGTCTTTCCTTCTCACTTGCCACATCTAGCCATGAAGTGCCATGCATCATTTCAGTTCTTGGAGTCACTTGTATACATCTGTTTTCCTGCAGCCCAAACGCAAAAAATATTAGGATTCAGAAAATGACTCAGTTGATGACGTTTCACAACAAAAAGCATCAGGCTAATATCCCGTCATGATGCCGGACCTTTTGGGGTAACAGGAATAAAATTGCAAAAAAACCACGTAGTTTTAACACTCCAGGAAGCACTGATGAGCCTTAAAAATGGGCTGTGTATATGGTTATTTTATACAGTTGCTTTTCAAAGTGGGGTAAGGCTAATGATTTCCATGTTATATCATCCTCTTTGGCTATAGCATGTGGCTATTGTGAAAGGTTGCCTTCATCCTGGGGAGATGAAGATTTCTGGAGAGCAGCCTACCCTTGTGTGGAGTTCTGCTGCTGTGGGGAGTCAAGCACTGCGGCCTTTGAGCGCGCAGGGCACCTCTCGTGGCAGAGCATCCCCACATGCAGAGACCTTCTTGCTGCCTTCCTGAACCACCATAAGAGGCCTATCCTGCAGATGTTTTATCCAACAGAAATGAGGCTTTTCATCTGATATGGTTTTGTTGTTATTGTTGTTGTTATTATTATTATTATTAATAATAATAATAATAATAATAACAATTTTGCCACATGATACTTGGAGGTTTAAAATACATTTAGTCAGAAAAAGATAGATCTTTATGGCATTCTGAAAAGTTTCCCATAAAAAAATAATTTCCCAGAAAAAATAAAAGTCCTGAATCTCATAAATCATCCCAAGACACTTCTGTTACAAAGTAATTGAGAATCCAGAGCCTCTTAACCTTCTTTTAGTCCTATTTTTCATCGTATCTCCTACAGCCGAAGAAAGCCTTGCTTGTGGTAGGATACCGTATTTAATACATTACGCTATATGCCCTTGCTGGACCTCAACACTCTTTCCAGTACTTTCCAAGGTAATACGATTTATGCTTTCTTTAAATCTCTTCCAGTGCTATTTTTTTTTTTAATAAACCACAGTCAGCCTTAGGAAGTCCAACTTTAACAGAAGTGATTCAATATCCTCTCAATTGCCTTGGGCTTCTCCAAAGAGTGCTTGAAAGGGAGGATGTGGTGAGACTGATAATGGGATATGGCGTCCTTCAATTCTGAGCTGCCAGCTTGCCACCAACACTCTTGAGGCCACTCTCACTGGAAAAACAATGTGAAATATGCTCACCTGCATTTTCTTTAAGCCTGATGTGTAGTGCAGCAATACTGCAATGGACAGAGTTGTGCTACAGCCTGAGCAAAAGGGCAGCAGGCGAAGATGAGAAGGGCTATGCTTGAAACCTGCTGTAGGGCTTGTGACAGTGCATATGAAAGAGCCCTCTGGTTTGGCTGACTCTTTATTATAAAATAAAATATGGTCCCAGAAAGGATGAATAATAAAGAAATTTTCAAACGTTTAGCATTTTCAAAATTTTAGTGTTTTGCAAGGTATTGTAACTGCTTTAGGAGACTGCCTTTGTTTTTGAACATTACAGCATAATATGGGAGGAGAAAAGTATGGAGACAGTTTTCTTTAAAGAGTGGTGCTTGTAGATCAGATGAGTAAAGAGAAAGACTTCTGTAAAGCAGTGTGGAAAACCTGTGCTGAACAGCTTAAGCCATAGGTGCTCTGTGAGAATAACATTCATGCTGCTCCCAAACGTCCAAACAACCAGATGGAGTATTTGATGCTTTGGGGCTCCTGGGATAAGCAACACAGCGTGCACTGCACCTGCCTGTGAAAGGACAAACTGATTTTGTTGCACAAAGAGGATGCAGAGCCTTCCTGGACTGGCTGTAGGTCCAGGTCTGCCTTTGTGGCAACACAGAATTTATTTGCCAATCCTGCCAAAGTGACACCTTCAATAAGCCTATTCAGCATTCTAGAGCTGATGTAGAATTTAAGGGACGTGAGAGGAAAATTACAATCTGAATGTACTTACAGGTTAGAAATTTGTCTCATTTTATGCCTTCAGTAGAAGGATCTTATTTCAACCAACCCTCTCCCCTGGTAATGTTCTTCCCATCCAGCAGCACAACAGATTATTTCTGAGATGGCAGGAGTACATGGCAGGAAAATTCAGCATAGCTAAGGAAGCTGTGCTTGTTAGTCCCAAGGGTTTAGCGTCAAGTGAACTGCCCTTAACAGCAATATTCTGCTGCCCCCCAGGGGAAGGAAGGAACATGTATGGATGGGCTCCGAGTGACCCGAACCACTTCACCCCCAGATTCAGAGCTGAACTTCTGCTCCTGGACCTACTTTCTCCAGACTTTATGCCTCTGGGAAACAGAGTTCAGAATGGCAGTGTTTAAATGACTGAGCCAGAGGCTGCAAAGGCAGTGGGTGCTGCAAGACTCTTTATTGCCATTTCACACAATGAAATCTGATTGCTTACCTGGGTCTGTGTCAAGGAAGGCAAGGTAATGAATATGTATAAGAAACCCAACTGTTTGCAGAAACAGCAATACTAATGTCAATAGGCACAAGAATAACTTTCCATTGCCAAATAACTTGCATTATTTAGCATTAATACATGTGCATAAATAAGAAAGTTCAGCAGCTATGTTTGTGCATTCTTTCCTTTGCTTCTGAAAAATATTTGTTAATGGCCCAATAAAAATGTTGTTCATGAAAGTAGACAAGGCCAATCTACTGCACAATTATCTACACGTTCACATAAAAATGTAATGTTCAAAACCATAGGTCTGCTCTGCTTAGGATCACCCTAAATAAATTATATCTGAAGGCTCCAATAGATGCTGTGCAAACTGGAGCTTTCATGGCTTTCCAAGAGAATTCCTTTTTTTTCATATAAATCCCTGCTATTTGCTCACATGGCTTCTTCTCCGTATTTAAGAACATCACGTTGCCCAGTCCAATGTTAAAAGATTCTGGAAAATTACTTAGGTCAGTTTGATTTACTCCTCAATAATCAGTTTCTTTATCATAAGTATATACCATGACTATTATATATAATTTGCATTTGTCTGTCCTGGTTTATACTGGATCATGTTGTTACTCTGCTGGCAAAGGTCTGAGAGCTCTGTTATGGGAAAGCATGAAGAGTGAGAATGTGAGCTCTTCAGTCCTTACAATTTAAATTGAAGCAATTGGTAATGCAAGTCAGAAAAAAGGTAATGCCTGACCCTTGGAAGCAATAATAAAACAATAAGTCATGTTTTATGTGATTATTCCTCCTCCAAAGAGACATAGACTCATTAATCTGTGTTAGACAGACTGTTTTTTCCAGTTTCACCTGAAAAGTGAAAGCACCTAAGTAACAGCAACACAAACCAAACCTGAGAAAATCCATGCTCGCTGAAATTCCTATGAAAATGTAAGACTTGGAAGCTACATTATTTGTGTTGCAGGTAAGAAATGACACTCAATGATAAGGTTTCAATGCTGGGTTCCCAAGGTTAGGGAATATATATGTGTCAGGGGTTGAATTAGGGTTATTGCATAATTCTGAGTATTTCTTTGCATTTCTGCATTCCATGTTTGTCTCAGACATCCCCAAGGAATGTACTGGTAGGTACCGCAGCTGCTGTAAGTGCCCCCCAGCCCCTGGCGAGCTCTGCACAGCCACTGGCAGGCAGGGCATGACAGCGTGGAAGAAGCACACCCTGCCCACAGCCAGCAGGCTCTCAGAGGTCTTTGCTGCTGGGGGCTGGTAAATCTTCCATGAACACCCATGGGCAGAGCTTTCCATGCTGTCTGACACTTGGTGCACACTCAAGGAAGCTGTCACAGGGACAGAGAAGTGCATATCCCTGGCATGAGTGTGATCAGATGCCAGACCCCAAGTATCTGCCAGAAAGTGTGAAAAACCTTGTCAAGAAACTACTCAGGATCATTGATTTACTTTCCTTAGTGTTTGCAATGATCTTACTCTTAGAACCGTTTAAGTGTAATTTTTTTTTTTTAAGTCAAAAAGGTAAAATGGGGCTGCTGGCTGGCATAAAAAATGTCATGGCTGATTTGCAAGTAGATAAGACCTGGTCCTTTGGTAATCAGATATGGTTCAGGGTTGCCCTTACTGCAGGGAATACCTTCACTCCTTGCCCCTGTGTGTTTACATGCAGCCCTTTCCTGCACTTGGATCTGTTTCCAGGTCTCCATTGAGGTGATCCCAGGATGTGGTCCTGCTGTACAAGAGAGCCCCTGCCTTGGCACAGCCCATGCCGGCTCCTGCTGGTGACAGAAACCCCCTTGTACATGGGTTTATTGAAACTATCAAGCCAACGTAGTCTTTAAGTCTTTCATAAACATCACATTCAAGATTCCCTCCTGCATAGAAGCATAGCTGCCTGTCCTATAAGGACTCAGGAAACATCATCTTTCTGGTGCCTCAAAATCCTTCTTGTCATACTTGTTAAGACAAGCTGTGTCTAACCTGTCTTCTCCAATGCAGTGTTCTTCAGAGCAGAAGGATATATATTATGTATGTGTTGAATTAGAGGTTTAAGCCATGTCTAGGATGGTGATTATTCATCCCTGCCGTCTCTTTCCAGGAGATTTGCAGGACTGCATGGTGTCAACATGCTTGGCTTTGGTCTATTAAAAGTTCTCCTTTATGCTAAGAAGATTTGAAAACTCTTCAGCCTAAGCAAGTAGGCTTCCTGACAAGATTATTTCATATTAGGTACACTTGGTTTTATCCGAAGCTGATTGTAATTTGTTAAGATAGGGTACACAAAGAAATTAAACTATAAACTTTAAAGCATCCATCAATTACAATTTAATTTGTTTAAAAAAGCTAAATTATGGGTTAACTCAGAAGGTAATAGAATTTAGAAAAAGAGTACTTGTGATACAAGGAGTCCCTTCATACATTAATTTTCATTTTTGGTGAGATGAAGTTTGAAATTAGATTCAGATTGCAAATTATAGCTTTGTATGGGCTCCCTATTGCTAGCTCATGAAATACTTAGATTCCTGAGGATGAAGCAATTTTGCTTCCCATAATAGACTGCAAAAGTCTTATTTCCCACTGGTAAAATAATAGGTCTGCAGCTTAAAGTGGGAGTGAGCCATGTCTTTGCTCCTTGACTTGGTCACCAACAGGGATACATTAAACTAAAATATATAACTGAAGAAGAAATGGTGACATAAGGTGAGTTTGTTTTGTTTTTGTTTTTTTTTTTTTTTTTAATTCAAAGCTTATCTTTTTCAGTTTCCCACCACAAATAACATTACAGTCTGAATTCTGTGAAGGAGGCAGCTCACAACTTCGTGTCATATCTTATTTACCTTTCCCTATATACTGCAAAATTCTTGCGTTGCACCAGTTTTTGAGCTCCACAGCACTCACAGACATAGGAGAAAGTCATTTGTCTCCGGGCATAAACTGATGGACTCATTTAGCAGAAAAGATCCACTACATTTAGGGAAGGCAGAAGAAGTAACACTTATGGCAACAAAGCAGATGTGCAACGATCTGTAACCCTGGAGGTAACATATTAAGTCTATAAATTGTCTTCCTGTGGTCCCTTAAACATCCACGGTTGTATTAATCTGTTATTATCCCCCTTCTAGGAGCAGCAGGGAGGAAGGCTGGGTGGAACCACACCTCAGCAGATGCTGGCAAGGGCCAGGTTCATAGTTAGGCAGAGGTTCATGACCTGAAATCATTATCAGACAAAGCTTAAATACCAAATGAAACTGTTCTGCTGTCTTCTGCAGCTTAAAGCAAAATGGGTACAGTGTGTGTACAAGACCAAAATTAACTAGGAAAATTTCCCAGAAGAAGAATGGGAGCAGATAAAAAAAAATACAGTGAAATTCTCTAGAAATGTGGAAAATGACTGGAGAAGGTTTGACTTTGGTGTCTGATGCAGAAAAAGACTACAGATGCTAAGAGACTAAAAGACTGCAGTTGTGACTTTTTCTGGTTCTGAAGCATTTTCTGGTTTTAATAGCTTGCAATTAACTCAGACTGATAATGATATTGTGTTACTGCATTAAAAAAAGAGGAATAGTGGTGAAATTGTCAGATTTGCTTCCAGAGTACAAAACAGACTTTGTGTGAGATTTTTGATTGTGTATCACATCTTATAATTTTGGCAATTTATATTCCTGAGCAGAGACATCAAGATGGGGAACTGGAACAAAAGATTTAAAGCAAAATTCCAGCAAGACACTGGATTAATCCTCAACAGAATAAGCTTAGATTTTTCTAAGTAAAATGGAAGTTCAGTCTGGTATGAAGCCTCCAAAATGTGTTACCTCTTTGACAGCCAAGAGTCACATATGTTAATAAAAAGGAAGCAAATCTTGAAGCTGGAATCTTCAGAAATCCAGATGTCCTGGATTTCCACAAGCTATGACAAGGTCTGACCTTTGGAAAGTAATGCAAGAATTGTGGCAGAGTATATTGTTCAGTGAGAGTTTACAGAAAGCCTCTATAAGGGTGCACAGACTATATGGGAAAAAAACAAACAAACAAATAAAAAACAACAAACAAAAAACCCCCATCAATTTCACTGAAAACCTTTGTACAATGGACACCATACAGGGAGATGGAGCCTGAAAGTAAGAATTCTAATTCTTTTTTAAGTGAGTAAAACCAACATAGTGCTAAAAGCAGTGATACACACGTTAAAAGAAATACAGGGAATAGAAGGCAAATGCCTAGATTTCAGGATGGAGGTTGAGAAGTCAAGCATCTCTGAAGCGGAATGGAAGCCACAGGTGAAAAAACAGTTAGAAAAAAACCTACCCACAAGGGAAATGTCTGCATTCCTCTGATTTCTACGTGTCTGTCCCTTAGTCTCTTTAAAATCATGCCCTCATTTGAGAAGCCAGGAACCAGAGACACAAGGAGATGTGAGAATGTATTCTGGGGAAGGAGGGATCTGCTAGCAGAGTACAGGGCAAACCTGGAAGGAACATCTGCCATGTGATTTCTATCTTTAAGGCCGTTATTCTTATGCAAGGCAAAAGTAAGAAAAGAGGATGGTTTCATTACTCTGGAGACCTCAGAGCTGAAGAATCAGAAATATAATGCTTAATATATGTAAAAAGACATAACTCTTCATTGATGCATGGTATCAGAAGGATTTAAACCGGTATGTGCACAAAAATTTTCCTCCAACTATAACACTTGAACAGCTGAAAGAAATGGGAGGTATTTGTCTATGCTTCATGCATCAGGACAGCGGCATTTTCTCACTAGGTATCCTCACTGGACTGCCAGTCAAAGCCAATGAGTGTCCAGCATGCCTTGGTGCCTGTTTGTGCAAAAACTGAACAAGCCACTAGTAAAAGTAGTCAGTGTAGCCAGAAAGCTAGAAATAGTAGGTTAGACATGGGTACTGAGTAATAGCTGAGATGCCTTAGGGCATCTGGTCCATCTGCATAAGGCTGTTCAAAATAACACAAGCTTTAGGTGACATCTCACACCAGTGAGGGTGCACTGTGTGGGCTATGACAGGAGTTCCCAAATGGCATTTAACACTCATGAGCAGGCCACTGTACTGAGCTCTTCAATGTCTCTCTGGGAACTTAGACATTTACTGTGCCTGGGAACACATTCATGCAGGTATCTGCACTTTGATGTGGTAGCCTTGAGTTTTGTTCTGCTCTTGGTGTCCTATATATAACATACCTTCGGAAAAAGGAAGCAGAGTAAGGATGTGTGGGGAGCTTGTAGGCCATTTAAGGCCATGTCTAGTAAAATGATTTTACAGGACAGGGAACATGTCATGGTTCCTCTGAGTGGTGAAACAAGTGTGGACACCCAGACTAACTTAGCCTTTGATGACCGCCAGTATTATTAACATCCAGTTAGTGCGAAATACCTCTGCCTGAATTAAGGCGCAAAAGAGACCATTTGCCAATGTCAACAATAGGGATTTTCTTAACAATAAATGTAAGGCAGAGAGATAGAAAGAAATAGAATGGAGGGGAGAGAGAGAGAGGGAGAGGGAGGGAGGGAAACGAAGCAGAAGATAGTCACCACCCATAGATACAATAGCGTCCTATTTATCCTTCTCTACCCTGGGCTTCTCAGTGGTGGGTTTCCAGGAGCTGTTCTTCTGGGAGTATCACCTTGATACAGTCCAAGTTCTGGGTATCCACAGGGTGGTCTCAGATGCCGTTCCCATTACCTGGGGTGATCTTTGTCCGGTGATATGTTTATAACCAGTTGCTTCCTTCCCCACAGTTTAGTCAGTGGGAATTTTGGTCATATGCATTAAGCAGGTTGTGCTAAACATCCCACCTCTGTCAGGCCTGGAATTAGTCCTCTCCTGTCACAAATTCCTCCCTTCTCTGCTTATCTCAAATTCCCACTGTGGAGGCTTATCTTATGGCAAGTTACTTCTATGGCCTTGACAGTGTTTGAGATGGGGAATTGTGCTTTTTAAGTCCTATAAGTGTGCAGGTGTGGGATGGCTCTGATGTGCAGCTTCTTGTGAAAAGTGAAAGAAAATGATGGAAGAATTCAGAGCTGGAAAGCACCAGAAAGTTGTACGTGGATGCCTCCATGCAGAATATTTTCACAGCCTCTTGAAGTTGTGAGGTCAAAACTAAAGACTGGTGGTTATTGTGCTGTAAGTTCTGCCAAAAACAGGCTGTTGGCAAGTTCAAGGAGGAGGTCTTGGATTTGTTCTGTAAGTTTTCATGTCTTCTTTTATGTGAGCCACATGTTGCTGAAACTGATCATAAACAGTTAGTGCCAGCATCAAAAAGAGACTAACAACAGCTCAAGATCTGAGGAAAAAGGGATTAATTTTTTTTCAGGACTAACGTACTTTTGTCTGCACATCATCCATCTCAGAGAAGAACTAGAAATTATACAAAAATGGGCAGGAAGGTACAAAGTGACTTCCACAGGAGGAGCAGTTAAACAACCAAGAACTCCCGGAATCATGAACATAGTTGAAGACGTAAGAAAAAATGATCATTCATAGAATCAGAATAGTTTAGGCTGGAAGGGATTTCTAAAGGTCATAAAGTCCAAATCCTTAGTTAAAGCACGTCCAGACAGACAATGTTGTTCAGGGAGTTTCTCAGCTAAGAGCTGAAACTTTCAAAGATGGAGACTCCACAACTTTGCTGTGCAACATGGTCCAGTGTTTGACCACTCTGATGATGAACATCCCATATTCCAGCTCGTAACCATTGCCTCCTGGCTTGTTACCATCTACTCTCCAGCAGACTCTGTCTTCTGTACCCTTCCAAGGTGTTTGATGAGTATCCCCTAAGCCTTCTCCAGGTTGTATAGCCCCAGTTCTCACATCTCTTCTTCATGTCACAGATGCTCCACTCCCTTATACATCTTAATGACCCTTCATTCAACTCTTTCCTGTTTGTCCGTGTCTCCCTTCTACTGTGGAGCCCAGAACTGGACACAGCACTCCAAGTATGGCATCACCGGTTCTGAGCAGAGGTGAAGGAAGGATCAGCTCCTTTGACCTACTGGCTGACTCTTGGTTAAAGTGTGCTGTATCCATTACCACGCTCAATAAGAGAGCACCAGTGTACTGCTCATGCAGCTGCATTAATGCAAGCAGAAGGAAGTTCTTTTTCACAAGCCACACAACATAACTGTGGAACTAAACAATACAATTTATTTTAGAAGCCAAAAAATACAAATTTGTTTAGAAAAGGACTGAATGGTGAAGTAGTTTAACATCTGCCAAATACAGTTCCAAATAAGCCACTCCCCTTTCCTCCTCCCCTTCTGGTCAGAGAAGACCAAAGGCGGAGACCTTGGGCTCAGATAACAATTTCTGAAGGCAAGTAGCAATGGAATAAGAATGCACCATGCCAGCAGCAATACTTATAACAAAAATATACAAAAAGAGACAGTGCTTTCCCCAGAAAAAGGGGGTTACTACCTCAGCTTAGCTCCTCATGGGCACCAGAACAAAGACAAGATGGTGGACACATTTGCCAACCAACTGCGTTTGTTGTTTTTGGAGCTGTGTTCTCGGAGAACCAGGAAGGCACAGGCAGTGATGAGAGACGGCAGGGTCTGTTGGTGCTGATCCCTGCAACCCCTTGGAAGAAGAGAGGGAAACAAAATTACACACTTCCAGGGGTGAGCTCAGCTCTTCTTCACTCTGAAGCCGTGCCCCCAGCAATGATGTGGGTGGTGTAGAAGAGCAACTTTAGGCATATCCATATGCTCCACCCCTGCTCTGCGACCAGAACAGATGGGGGTTTTGCCTAATTTTGCCTATTAAACATCATAATTCAGACACAAGCTCCAGCCCAAGATGCTGCTAAACTGCCAGGGGGAAGGCACACACCTCCCTGCTGCCTTTTCTCTTCACAATTGCTGTGTTACATCATCCTCACTGAATTACCGTGGAAGGATGAGCTAACATCTAGCCTGCAAACAGTGAGATCTCATAGAATTGGGGAATAATAAAGCCCAGGTGTATCAGTGGGGATCAGAGGTTCAGTAGGAAGTGACAGGAGGAAAGTTCTGAACAGAGCATGTCTGACAGCACTACCACCCCTTGGAGCTGTTCAGTGATGCTTTCCTAGAGGCATGAAAGTAAAGGGCCACAAAAATAGCTCCAGGGTTGACAGGTACAGGTTGTATCTTTTTGTTTCCCTGTATGGCTGACTGCATAGGGCTTTAAAAGGAATATGAACACCAACAGGGTGAGGGGAAGAGGGCAGCCAGATTGGAGAAATTACATTTCTATGCATTGATCTGTGTTAAGATATTCTTCATAATACTGAAATATGTATAGTGAGGGGCCTTCCAACACACACTGTGAAAAAAATACGCAGCATCCCCGAATGCTTTGGCAAAATGTGCTGCTGGAGGCAGGGGGGTAGACTGGCTGGTGGCTGCTCTGACATCCTGGGCTAGGAAAATTCTTACACAAATAGAATACAAATTAGGGAGGATTTGGGAAAGACAGACCCAGTAGTAAAGCACTTGACAGAATAGCAATGGAGCCAACACTTAAGCCAAACAATGTTCAAGTCAATCTGATTTCTTAAAAAAAATCCCCAAACCTGTCTGGTCCCAGCCAAAACATGGATGGCTGGTTGCCAATGCTGTTGTAGGATGAGACTATAGAGGGTGATTAAGGCTTCTAGCAGGTGTCGGGGGTGGCATATTCCCAGACTTTTTATTGATGTAAAAAGAAGCCTTGAAAAGGAGATAATTTGGGTTGAAGGCAACAGAATGCCAAATATTAAGGTACTGTAAAATATTTTCTTGAGGAAAATGTGGAAGTTATTATTTCCATCTTTTATATCAGGCTTAGATGAACAGCAATGTAGAAAAAGTTGCTCCAGTTTACTGCATGTGCAAAGACAAGAGGTCAAGACAGTATTAAATCCTGGACTGGTAACACTGGAAAAAAACAAAAATCAAGTCCATAGTGCAAAGTACATTTACTTGTGCTTTTGGAAAAGTATAACCCAGTTGTCCAAGAACTGCTTCCCTCTGTTTCCTCTAGGGCTCAGCTAGCCAGTATTAGCTGCTTGGGCCACAGGTTAGAGGCAAAACAAAAAGCCAGAATAATTGCAATTTTTAGAAATTACAAGAAATCTCTGTTATGCCCCAATTCAAGGGAAAGTGAGAAACAAAACTGCCACTCATTCAGACTGGGCACAGAGCCTTTCCCACGGAGTAGCCTCCGGGAGCAGAGCATAGTCAGAATCCAGTGCCTATCCTTATGGCTATACTTAGCAGCAGCAGGGAAGCACAAGTTGTCCTCTTTTGTGTTTCAGTCAACAGAAAATTGAAAATAAGGATATGTGCCAGTTGGAAACCAATGCCAGAGCCACAAGGAACCTGAAAAATAAAATGCAAAAGAAAAGTGTGGGTATGATTTGGAATCCCAGAAAAGCCCTTCTCTTCCTCAGAACAAAACTGTGTGGAACCACTATGGGAACTACAGATCACAGGGAACAGCAGTCTCCCCATCACCTGTGAGGCTGCTGAGCATATTATGAAGAAATGATTGTTACCTTTTTCTAGCCCCAAAGGGAAAGAATTAAGAGGTGTGAAATTACACATTTTGTTGCAAATAACTCACAAAGCCTCCTCAGGCTAGTACAGACAGCAAACATATAATTCAGTCCAAGAAAATAGCAATACCGATTGCTGCCCTGATACCGTGCAGAGGCAAAGGAGAATTTTTAAGCAGGACTTCACAAAATATGATAACAATAATTTTGCAGTTCTTCCAAAAGTGTGGGAGAAACCAAAATATCATGTGTTAAAAACCAGAAAAACGTGAACCCTGATGAAAAGTACTCTGCTTCACATGGCTTTTTATTTTTGCTGTTGTCTTGATTGCACATGAATTCCTTCTCTCTGTGTTAATCAGTTTATCCTACTTTATTTACATACACTTCACCTCCTCTTGTTTTGATGTGCCAGTGCTCCTCAGCCTGAAAGGAGGAAGGCACAATTAACAGAGCTGAACCTTAACATGCAGCTATCTCTCTCGAAGTCTCAGGTCTTGTGCTGAGGCATTGTGCCTTTGCTTCCAAACAGAATCACAATGCAGGTGACCTCTAAGGAGTGAAGATGTCAGGGGTGCAGAGTTTTCCTCAAGGATAAGCACCATGGTGCTACTCCAAGGCCTGGAAGCATTCCCTCTTGCCTGGGTCTAGTCTGCATTTCAGCTCCAGGCCAGGTCTCTTTGTTACCCAAAGCAGACCTCTGCAGAGCTGACAACCAGATTAAACTGCAGCAGACAGCTCTCAGGAGATGAGCTAGTTTTTTAAGGCTTACTAAAGTATCTCTACATTACAATGCAAACTGCACTGTGGAGTTTGACTCGCTTTATTTACACATATCCCTGATCTTGAGAAGAAGAAGCCAGAAGGCATGCAAGGCAATTTTTCTTGCAGAAATTGTACCAAAAAGAAAATCCTGACTTCCCAGAGGTCAACTTTGCTTTAGGGACAGATGCAAATCATCAGCTCTAGCAGAGAGCAAACTATTTTGCTGCTCATGCAATTCCCTCTCCCTCTAAGCTGAATCTGCATAAAACCATCGCATAACTTGAAGCTCATGGTCTTAAGAACAATAACTTGAAGACTGCATTTAACAGAACAAGTGTGTGATGCCTAGCATAATAATATATTTATTCATGAGCTATTTAATAACTGAGGAGGCATATTTTATCATAATGCTCTGATACAGAAAAACAAACACTCTGTAGTTCTGCACTATTTTGCTTGCTTTGGTATATTGATAGAGCTAATGACCACAGTTTGTGCCTTCTTTGCTAGGCACAGAAAATCCCTGCTTTGATAACACTGTGCTGTGACAGAATGATAAGAATGAGGGTGGTGTGCCAGAGAGCCTGGTTCCTCAGCAGAGTGACTTTGAACTGCAGCACTAGTGCAGCAGAGAAGTGTGGGGTCCCTAGAGTCCCAAAGAGCAGGCAGTGGGGCTCTGCCAGGGAGCAGCCAAAACCATGGAGAAAGCAGAGGATCATGGACAAAACCCAGGGGTGACATAAGGTTGGAATACACATATATATGCAAGCTGCTCAGGGCCAAGGGAAATCTGATAGTAGCAATTATGCTGAGCCCCCACTCCCCCTTTCTATTACCCTGTGATAGTTCACCCCTTTGGATTAAGGCTGTTACATGTACTGACACCCGTCTGTACCATTTGGATGGGGACAGTGGACCATTTCTGTATATGTAAAACACATGTAAGAATGGGCCAAGCGTAGTATGTAATTTCCCAAGAAAATTATCACTGGAGGAAAATTTACAGTTTATGATGCATTTAATTCCTACATCAATAAATTCTTTGCCAGAAATGCTGGGCTTTACCTTGACACCCCAGGGACCAAAGACATTGTTCTGAATGGGAGCAAGTCAAAAATATTTTAAAATGTCCTAACCACCTGGAACAGTCATTCCCCTCAGATCAACACGCACTGTGCACAGGAGCTTGCTTTCAGAGCTGCAGGAGGAAAAAAATCTGCATGATGTATTGATACGAGCTGCACTGGAGAAGCAGAGAGGCAACAATGGATTAGACTGGTATATAAAAACACCTTCCTGAAGATTAAGAGAAGTTTTCCTCTGTGTTGGCAGTGAATGAACAGAATTCTCCATTTGCTTTCCCAATAGACAGGAGCACCTGAGGTAAAGGTTTATTACAAATTCACCCCTTGGGAGACTGATGTTGTGTTTTCTGATAGCCCATCAGCTTTCTACTTTCCCTTGATTTATTTGAGCTGTGGTGTATGTCTATCTACAGGGTGCATATTTAGAGAGACTATCTATTCAATTATTACAGGTAGAGATCTGGCTGCTTGGAGGTACACTCTCTGTTTACTCCTAAGCATCAGTTTGGATGACAATCTCTCAAAGTCATGGTCCAAAAGAAGTCACAGACGATTCATTCAATTTGAATCTTATCCTTGGTTTCAAGTGCCTGTATGTCTTACTCCTTATCTAATTAGCCCTGCAAAATCCCAGTTTGTAAACAGTAATTGGAAGCATGCAAGGGTAAGTGTCCATGTTAATCCTCCTCTGCATTTTTGATGTATCAGGTGCTACAGGCAAATAAATCTGACACCGGAAAAAAGACCAGGAAGTTTTACCTATACAATTGGAAAATTTCAGCCTGTATGTGAAAAGAAAAGGGTCTTGTATTAATGCCAGTTTAGAATAGAAGCCAGGAAAAGTTATGGACAGGCTGAAAATTGCGGGTAGTGAAGGGGACAAAGTGATAGTAAAACCACAATTTGTAGACCCTATAATTAGCAGTAGTAGGATAATGCAGACATAAATTAATAAAAATTGTTAGTGGAGTGTCTGGCTCAGGGGACTGATAATAAGACTGTAATTTGAGCTTAGTGTCTCTTGCCAGAGAGTCACTGATTCTGAGAATGCCAGTAGCAAAGATTGCTACTGTCCGTTGAAGAATTAGATTACTGTCTCAGTTTAGTGTTTCATGTAGGCTCTGTTGTTTGCTGACTCCAAGAAATGGCCAAAGGCTCAGTGGATGGAAAATGAAAACTGCTCCTTCCCAGAGAAACTGCACCTTAACAGAGAAACACATACCTCAACAGGTATGGAATAGATTAAGAGGCAAGTTTTCATACTTCTACCTATAATAAATGTGATTTTAAATATGCAGTTGACATTTCTAGTGCTGTCAGTCAGAGCTTTTGGAGAATTATCAGCAAAACTAGGCATATAGCAACAACTAATCATTGGGAAGTGCAAAATATAAAATTTAAACTCATCGTATTTTTAAACATCTGGTTGATGAATTCTGGCACAAAATACTAGAAAAATAAGCTCTTGATATGGAGGCATAGAGAAGATATATTCTGAAAGAAATGTTCCACGTTACTACCTTTACATTATCAGCTTTGTGCAGGGGTATCTCAATAATACTAAACTGTATTATAAAGGACATCTACCTATTGACATGGGCAACCTGTCTTTTAATTATGAAAAATACATGACAGTGAGGATACTTCAGCAAGTAGAGAAATTATTTCAATCACTGCTGCATTATGCAGGAATTATTATGCAGAAAAATTTCTGAAAACCAGCCTGTGCCAGTGATCTGCTAAAACTTGTGGAGGTGCGATAATTTCATATAAGTTTCTATTAAGAACCAATTGAAACTAAATTTAATGTGTCCCTCCTTCTTATCACAACTTTGATCAGTGTCTTCTGTGGTATATAAAGCTCTAATATTCTTTCATCAAACATAAGATTACTCTTTGGTTGAATGGCACCTCCACATCACCTGGCCTATCCTTTTTGTAAGTTCTACTTTTGAGTCCATAGTTTTCTTGGCTGTGTTGTGCTTTGGCAATACCAGAGATACAGTATCCCTCCTGCAACAGATACAGCTCCAAAACATTGGTCTTATAATATATCATCCCAGCAATCTTTATTGAAATAAATATTTCATATTTCTTTTCTTTCTCCTACAATTCCCTGTTCTTCCTTATTGCCCTTTGCAAGCTTTAACTACAGTTCAGGTCTTTATGGGCCAAAGTCTGATAACACTTTGTGCTGGACAATTTTTCATTGATGATTCCTGATTTACAGCGGGATAAATAAAACATGACCTCAGACCTTCTGTCTCACGATTTCTATCTTTTTCATCACTAACACTTAAAAATGTTATTGGGTGATTTCTGCTGATACATTCAGCTCAGATGCAACACTTTGTCCTCCCCCCAGGCCTCCCACATTCCCACATTAAAAAAACAAAGAAGAAAAGAAAAGAAAAAGAAAAAAGATGCATTGACTTATCTTCCTATGAAAATGCAAGAAGCTGAAGGAGGGGTTTGAGATGCTTTGAGGGCATTAAGAATGGAATTTGTCATCTCAAGTGTAGAACTTAGTCACTGTGAAATCTACTAACCATAAACCACACAAACTTCACACACATTTTGTGTTATTAGTATTACAAAGCATTTATATGGTGCCATACATTTCCACGGCCATTTCTTCCAAGCAGATAAAGCACATTCCCTTCCTGAGACAGCCTGCACTCTACATAAGTCAAAACAAATATTGTATGTGATAAAAATAGAGGACAAAAGTTCAGGAGGGATTGATGTGTGAGACAGCTGATAAGGAGAAGAGTGGAAAGGGAAATGATTAAAGATTGTTGTTTGAGATCTGTTCAAAACTAGGGAGAGGCTGCCAAGGGCTGCTGGATGCATACATCTGGGAAACCTGCTGATCCTGGGCAAAGCAGAAAATTTCTCAAAGACTGTGGCTTCAGGATCCGTATCCCACAGATGGGGATGACTGTGGGGCTTCCCACACCCAGCCTAACCCAGGGGGTGGACATGGCTATAACGTTTTTGGGACATGTGGTGTTTGTGGGCTACCTTGTGCTATGGTAGCCACCTGGAGATGCTCCAAGTGCTGGTGTTTGTGGGAAGTTTGTGCCCCAAGGGAAGGCTTTTACCTGAACCCCCTTCTGCCTGCCCTACCAGACAGCCTGGCCCAGGGCAGGAACCCACCAACTCATGTTAGGGTCTTTGCCTTGGAAAGGAGGCTGCACTGCCTGTAGCAAACCACCAAGGGGCAGAGGCAGATGGTGCAGAGCCAGAGCCCAGACCTGGAGGCAGAGCACCAGCCCCAGCATGCAGAGGGTGCCCCCAAGCCTGTACTGTCAAGCAGCCTTCAGCTTAGTGGCCCATGATGTCCTCCGAAGCTGGTGCTGCCATACTCACCTCGCTGTTGCTGGGGAGACTGCCCTCAGGAAACTCATGATGGCTTCACTGCTCAAGCAGGGTCTCACTGAGGGCTGACACTGATTTCCAACTTTGCTTTATTATTAATATTAAGACTCTTTCTGTGACTTGCTTGAGGCAGCATAAGCAAAAGCACAGCTATCCTCAGGGCATCTACCCAAAGTCATATGGGTTATTCAGAATTTCTGAATACCTACTTAAGTGTCCCAGATGAAGCAAAACTGATGAACATGTTGTAAGTTTGTAGGCAGGCACTCATCTATAAAGCTGTGATACTTATGTCAGTGCATACTATAAAAAAGCTTTTCCAGGGTACATAGTTTACAATAGAGATTGGGAAGCAAAAACAACATAAGCACAGGAGAAAGAGGAATCTTGCAGTTAAGTTAAATATTCAGAAACAAACAGGAAAGGAGGACGTAAGCAACATCAATGCACCCATAATTTAAGAAACATTGTGTGAAACTGCACATTTCACTTTTAAAAACACTTCTAATTATGAAAACCACAGGGAGGAGAGGAAGAAAGAGATGTAAAATAGTAGCTTTTGATTAGGCCTGCCTAAAAGAAGCAATATTTAAGTGCAGAACCTCTAAATGTGCTATTTTTAACATATTATGCATATAGTAAGGATTATACACAAAAGACACAACTAGAACTAGCCAATACTTCAAAATATATCAGTATAAGCATAGAGGCTTGGGACCTCCACCTTCCTGACAAGCGAGACATTGTCTAATTGCGTAAAATGCTGATCTCTTCTTACAAAATTCTGATTACCTTCAGCACACCACAGAATAAAAGGAGTCAGTGGAAACTGCAGCTAAAGGAACAAAATAGTCTCCCCTTAAATGGGAGAGAGTTTTTTCAAAACTGCAGGAAAACAGTATTTCTCAAAGCAGCAGGCATGACAAATGGGAAATAAGTGCCAAGTTTAATCCATTCACCTTCTTTTGAGCAGCAAGCCCACAGATAGAGGTTAAAAAAAAGAATGAGCCTAGAATTAATTTGCTTTAAGACTGGAAACAAAAATAAATCACACATTTTTTTAATTAGTCATTCTTGTTGGGAGACAATATGTCATCTTAATGTGGAAAAATAAAAATAGCATTTGGTAGAGATGCAGTTTATCATTGTTTCCTACTTCAAAGAAAGACCTCCCCTCAGCTCAGATTGCATCCTAGTGGTAGATATTAGGGGTATTTCCAGTTTCTAAATCTTCTTGGAATTATCTTCAGCACCACAAATTTTTAATGTGGCAGTCCAGTTCATACTCACTTCTTTACAGGTCTAATCATACCTTAGAGAAAATCCTGCACATGATGACTGAATCCACTGCAAACATGGAAAAATCATACTGGGGAAAATGTTTTGAGATGCAAACGGACATTACCAAACCAAGATGCTGAGCCACTTCCTGGATTTCTAACTCAGTAGGCTGGGCGGGGGGNGAAGCAGTCTCTTCTTTCCTCCTTCCACAGGAAATATCTCAAGGGTGTTCTAGTCCTAAAGAGAGACTTTCGGTACTACTTTTTGCAATATTACTGGAGAGTAGTCATACCTGAGCTAGTTGGAATTTGACTTTCTCCATGAAAAAAGGCTGGTCTCAGGATCACTGACCTTGCAGAAAGAGGAAGGAGATGAGGGACTCATGAGATGTTCCCTTTTCTTGCAGCCTGAGGTGCTGTCAAAGGAATGTTTATGATGTGCAGTGGAGGACTATGCCAGGCATAACATTTCCATCAGCTGTTGTAAGCATGGCTCCTGCAAGAAGCTTGGCTTCTGGAAAGGCATGCATTCCCCTCTCTTACACACCTGCCATCACAGCTGGAGAAGCACAAAATAGTCACTTATGGTGCAAGCACCATGAGCAGCTCCAACGGGTCCCAGCCCCACTATGTTCATTTGAAAACTTGTGTATTAGGATGTTTTGCTCCTGCATGCTCCCCCAAGCTGAATCAGGTTGTTAATGGCATGGAGCCAAACAGGAATTTGCAGCTGTGGATAAAGTGGAGGTGTCTTCATGAGAGGTGTTTTCTGTAGGATCAACTGATATGATTAGAATGAAACAGAAGAGAAAGGGGGATGTGGAAGTCTGTTGATTTGTTTAGATATGTGCTTTATTATTAGAATTGTGCTCCCAGAAGCTTATTTGTGGAATGAGAAGCAGAGGTACAGGAGTTAAGCTGGATGCTGTAAAGGGCAATTAGAGAAGACCTTAACCCATGGGAACAAGTACAAGGACATCCACATGCATGAATGGTCATGATGTGGCATTCCCATGGCTTCAGAGAGGCAAATTCAAATTACAAAAGAGTAACTCATCTGCAATATCTTCCTTGTAGGGTGGGGGGTTCAGTGTCCTTCTGTCCCATTAGTGGGCTACAAGGCTTGTAGTGGGATACCAAGCTGGGAAGGATTGCTCCCATTTACCCACTCCCTGTGTGATGGGTTGCTGCATGCTCTGGCCATGGGGCTGCTGCAGCCTTGGTCCAACACACTGCTGCAGAGGAGGCCCCTGTGAGCCTGCACAGCTGGGAGAAGTTCCTGGGGGGAAGGCAGAACAAAGGAAAGGACAGGAGCTGGGCACCAGACAAGCTGCAAAGACAGCACCAGGTTTGGAAGAATTTTGGAGTGCACATATTTTCTAGGCCTAAGTTTAGATGTATGCTTGACTGTACACCTAATTTTAAGTATATGAGTAGTTTCACAAAGCTGAATTTAGATGAAATGTGATTTGATCATTTGTAAATAATATTTTCTTTATTTTTGCTTCTTATTTATTTATTCTGTCTAGAAAACAAGAGATGCCTCAGTTCCAGTAAAGGGGAAAGCTACGAATTGATACAATAACATTTTGTCAGAGATGGATGTCTGCAGCTAATACATTTCATATAGTTCCCTAATGCCCTCAGTGAACATTCAAGAAACAGAAATAAACAGACAAATAAAGAATTCATTAAATATAAAAAACAGAAAAAATTTGACACTGCACTTTGGTCCATCTTAATTTAGCACAGAAACTATTTAATAGATTTTGCAATCTTCCTATAAATATTGTGTGCCTAAATGAGCATTTCCTTTTGTGCTGTAAAGACCTAAGGGAAGAAAATTAAAAACAGTTCATACAAATACATTTCTCTTCCTCTTGGAGCAGGATTTCCCTTCTCACTCTGCAGTACCTTAGGTATTTACCAAGTCATAAGTTACTAAGATGAGAGAACTCATCTCCACTCCACACCTTGGGGGTTGCCGCAAATGTGGTCAATCAAACCCTACTGGGTATGTACACATCTCGAATCCCTATGTGACGGGATTTTCACCCTGTCAACCCCCTAATTAGGGGTTTTCTGTTTTCAAAGTCCTGTACCAGGGTTTAAAAAATGAGATGGAACATGTGGCTCGGTCTTCAAAGGTGTTTATTCTATTTCTTATCTGAAGGTCTTACAGCAGTCTCAGTGTGCTGAAGGAGAGTGGCTACAGGAACATGGATGGATGGTCCAAGGTAGTTTTTAAAGATTTCTAATCCAATTAACTCTAAAAGCGTACTATATTTACAGTTTATGCCAGTAACTATCACCTATTCTAGACGTGCAATTTCTACATCAAATTCATTCTACCAATGTCTCTGTGCCACCGTCACAGCAGAAAGTGGAGTAGATGAAAAAGAAGAACATGAGACAACGCCCAAAATTCTCCATCTTGCTCTGATCTACTTCCATACTAAAAACCCAAAACTACAAATTTGCACCCTGTGACAAACTAAACTACTATTTATTTTAAACCTTTGTTGTTTTCAATTCATCTATGAGTGTTGGAAGTTTTTCCCGTGGACTAAGGTCAAAGACAATGTTTTCTTGGCTTCCCAGCCAGGGTCTCAGACCCCCAGGGCAATTTGAGGAGTTTTCCACATGCCCTGGACTCCAACACCTATGAAACGCAAAAATTAAAGAGCCATTTTCAGAGCACACCACTGCAGCCCTTGTTCTTCAAAAGAAGTGAAGCACCACCCACCCGACCACAAACGCATTAATGGGTAAATTCAGCGTCCTGACAGATTCTCCCATTTTTAGCATTCCCTCTGAAAAATTCTGAATAACAAGAAGGAGCATGCAACATCAGGTCACAAATCAAGCAGTCTCTGTGTTCTGAAGGACATGGGTCACAGATTTTCCCCAAGACAGGGAAATGGGATCTACAGTGTTGCAAATGAAATTCAAGGAGGCACAGAGGCACAGCAGCTAGGGAAATAATACACGAGAAAGGATGTAAATATCCATGGTTACTGGTACTAGCAATGACTCCTGGGGGTCTGTCTCCCCAGTCTTCAGCCAAAGCCAGCTTCCGCCTAAAAACTGCTTTGTTTCCTGCCTTGGTAGGAGACAAAGGCTTCATAAGAAGGTCACATCCCCTTTCAGGAAGGGCTAGTGAGGAGTCCCACCACAGTCTGGAGTAGCACCCACTGTCCCCATTCCTCTCCCTCTGTGTCTCTAAAGGAGCTTGCTTGGGATCTCTTGGTGTACATGCCAACTTTAACAAAAAATATATTGATCAGATTAAAAATCTGAGTAAATAAAGTACAGTCATACACTTATCAAACACAGAGCCATTGCAAAGCCACCTTCTTATCTTTTAGGTTAAAATTGTATTTTAGTAATCAAGTTCTACTCAGACCAGTAATGGTTTAAAAGCTGGCTGTGCTTTGTACACCTTGTTTATACTGCACATGCTATCAAGAAAAAAAATCATTAATATGTAATGTACACTTCCCTTTCCTGCAAGCCTAAACAGATCAGATAAAGACTTTGATGAAGTGAAGGAAAGGCACTAGGTTGTCTCTTCTGTTTGATATTCTGCATATTGCTGCTGTAAGTTGGTAGACGATCTGCCTGGGAGCAGACAGTGACAAATCAAAGCCACCACTGTCTGTTTGCAGAGGCTCATACAATAAAGATGCACCCTTTACAAGGCAGATGGGTCCCTCCTTGCACCTTAACCCTAAACTCTAATGGCAGCTTCGGACAGATGCTGAGGTTCCATGGGGGCCTAGAAGAGTAAGACATGGAGAGATAAATGCTCGTGCAGCACCATGCTCTCCATGTCATACCATTTCCAGGCCCAGTGTCCCTAGAGATGCAGGTTTTGTGGTTCTCTGAAACCTAACCTTAACACTAACCCTAATTTGCAGGCTGAAGCCCCAAGCGCTATGGGTGGCCCGGTTTAGATAGACGTGGAAATTAGTGTTTGTGCAGTGTTGTGCTGTCCTGGATATACCTTCTCCAGCCCCAGCCCCTGGAGCTGTAGCCTTTGTGGTTCCCTGAACACTACTCCTAACACTAACCTGTGACCAGTGTCAGTATTTCCCCTTTCCTCTCTCAGCTTTAGTATCCCTCAATCCAATTAGTCCTACTCAATTTCTCTATGTTTTGGTTTATCAGGAAGAACTTAACAGGATCATATATTAAAATGTTTCTTGTTTAAAAAGTCCAAATAAAATTAGATTTTACAATTCACTTTGAAATCTCCATTTCTGGCTGCATCAGGTAAGTGATAAACTATTCGCCTGTATTTTATGAAATTTTGTGTAATGAAAACCTCAAATCATATTTATAAATGATAAAGTGATTAAGATTTTATGTATCTCAGTTACATGATGGTGGTAAATCTTTTCATGAATATAAGATGTTACAAGTTTAAGAATTCTTTCTGAAAAAACAGTATTCACAGAATTTTAAAAACCAGCTATATAGCTACTCTTCTCCCCCTGATTATTTATCTCCATCCAGATGCACAAAAACAGTTTTGATTCCAGAGCAGGCTCTATATTTTGGTAATAATAGAACATATGGTAACAGCGGAGCTCTGGCTGAATCATTCCAGCTCTTCTCCTGTTCTGGCAGGCCCTTGATTTCCATGCATGAAATTAATGACTATAAGAGGCAGAAAGGAAATTCTTCATGGTGCACACTGTTACACTACTGTGACATGCAACACTTGAACTATAGCTCATTTTTCAGACACATTAAATTTAGGTCCCTACCTTGCTGCGTAGCAGATGGCAGCCTGTCTATGTTAGCCCATACTGCAGCGCTAGTGTTTCTGCAGCAGTAAGTGACCATCACTAGCCCAGTCTTGGCTACCCAGCACTGCCTGTCCCACGTTTTAGGACAGGGTCAGCTTTGCAGAAAAAAGAGGGAGTGGTGGCACGTGGTGAACGCCAAACAAGCAACAGCATGCCCTTGCTGCAAAGACAGCTAATGGTATCCTGGGCTGCATTAGGAGGTTAAGAGAGGTGATCCTTCCCCTCTGCTCAGCGTTGGTGAGGCCCCACTTGGAGCGCTGGGTCCAGTTCTGGGCAGTACAGTATACAAGAGACATGCGCATGCTGGAGAGGGTCCAACAAATGGTCACTAAGGGGCTGAAGCATCTCTTACGGGAAAGGGCTGAAACAGCTGGAACTGTTCATCCTGGAGAAGAGAGTTCAGGGAGGATCTCATCAATGTGTATGAAAACCTGAAGGGGAAGTGCAAAGAGTTCAGAGGAAGGCTCTTTCCAGTGGTGTTTGGCGAGACAAAAGGCCCAAAACACAGGCAGTTCCATCTGAATATCAGGGAACACTGAACACAGGGCCACCCTGAGACTGGCCAAGCACTGGCACAGGTTGCCCAGAGAGGCTGAGAAGTCTCCTTGGAAATTCTGGACAACAGTACTGGGAAACTGACTCTAGGTGGTCCTGCATGAGCAGGAGATTGGACAAAGTTATTGTCAGAGGTCCTTTCCAACTTCATCAGTTCTCTGGTTTTGCGAATTCAGCAGTGCTTTAAACCACCCATGAACTGCAATATCCTGTTAATGGTGAGAATACAAGATATCCTATTCTCATTACTTCTTCACGTCATACTCTTGTTTATGTTTTTGATCTTTTGAGCTCTTACAACTTTCTCAAGCAACCTGTTGATCAGACTCCAGACGGCAGTTCAAGGTCATCAAAGAGAAAATATTGTGGTACAGTCGGATGGCTTCAATGCAACTTTGTTTCCTCACCAAGACCTAGCTAAATTCTGTTCCGGTGATCCCTAAAGTAATACAAGGTATGCCGGGCAGTTAATGATCACCCCCTACTGTGTTTCTCGTCTTTTCCTGGTAATTTTGTGTCAGAGTTTCCCTTGCTGGACCAATACTGCTGCCTTCTCTCTGACTGCCTCTGCTCTTCCAGCAGGTTCCTGCAAAGATAGGGAGACCTTCACAAAAAGTAACCAGTTAAACATGGTCACTACCATTTGCCCTGCATACACCTTTGATCTGAATTGAAGCACAGATGTATCTTTAAAGCAGACTGCTGTAGTTCTAGCTGCCTTCTCCCCACTGACATGTCAAACTTCTCTGAAGTATTACAGAGTGGTTACCTGTCTCTATCATGATCCAGAGATGTATAGGAGATCAAACCCACCTTGTAACAAGGCCTGGCACACTGCACATACCAGATCAGTTTGTGGTTTACAGTGTTGAGTTTTCCTATTTCTGTGGAAATGTAATACTGAGTTAAAACTTCTCCTCACCTCCTCACTGCTTTGCTTGATTTATAGATTAGGAAAAAAAGCACAGATCTGTTCTGACAGATACCCCTTCTCACAGATTTTATAATTCAGAGTCCTATCATGCAAGTCATCAGTTTCCTAGTAGAAGACTTTATGATGAAATATGGAGACCATTCTGTTAGAAACGAGGAGTGCATTTCTGCTCTAGAGCCAGTGATGCCAATCAGGACTGCGCATCTCCTTTGAAGCTGATAAAATAAAAATGGCTAAAATCACAGAAAGAGGTTTTCAATGAGAGAGGCCCAGGAATTATCCCAGATTAATTTTAGGGTGAAAATTCCACCCTGTTGCACTGAATCTATATCCAGTGTAGGAAAATCTAGCACTGTCTTACCATTACCAACGGTAAGGTAAAAGATAAGAGTTTCTGAAGTATTAAGGTTGCAGTATCCTTTTGGATGAACTCCATGGGGAAGTTTTTATCCCTCCTGAATGCAGATACTGTCATACACCAATGGGCTGAGCTGCCCCACAGTACCATGGCTGAGCTGCACTCAGGTATGGGACAGACTGGCCCCGTGGTTCAGTCCCCACTGGTGGCTTGGTCCCAACTTCACCATCTCCCCAGCCCCTGTAGCACCACCTGTCTGACCATTAATGCATCAATGGGTAAATTCGGTGTCCTGACAGATTGTCCCATTTTTAGGATCCCCTCTGATAAATTTTGAATAACAAAAATAGCCAATTTTAAAACCAATTTTTTTTTTTTTTGGTCAGGACTCCAAAAGATGCTTCTTTTCAGGCCAGGATGATAGTAGCAGAGTCAATTACTTGTTTTGGGATTGATGTTGCTATCAAATAAAATACTCATCCTCCTTTCTCTTCAAACATCCTCTCTTATTAGAAAATCACAATAGTTCTGCTGATGCACTTTGGAAAGGCCATGTCTTCTGAATAAATGTTGCAGAAGTTGTATGGTGCCTCCAAGATGTCATGTTTCCAGTGAGCAAAAGGTCAGCAAGCCTCACAGTGGCACTGCCCAAGACTCCCAGGTACCAACCTTCATTTCCACACAGCCCTGCCTCTCATTACCTCATCCTCACGTTCCCATCACAAGTGGAGCTAAGTCACACCTGTAAAATGAATTTACCATTTGTCATGCAAGAAGTTTACGAGGATCATGTAAATCAGCACCAACCACAAAACGATCTGTACAGTTGCTTTCAGGAGAGGAAAATCTAATATAATTTTTAATGGCATAAAGTTATTTATCTCATTATTTCAAATGAAATGCAAAATGAGGAGAGTTGATAACAGAACATGGTCTTTCACTTCATCAGTCTTTCTGAGCAAGTATTTTCTAGTCCTTTTTTATGCTAGCTATTTAGCCTGCTTTTTGCTTGCAAATTATTTGTCAACAAACTTCAGTCTTAAAATATGGTATTTTGTTGTTCCAAAACAGTTTTACAAACAAATTTCAGTCTCTTGAGTTTTAAATTTAGGATATTTGCTATTCACTTTTCATCCATACCCCACCATAATTTTGATTCCCTGACCAGACCAGAAATTCAGCCTGTCAGCCAACTTCCTATAAAATAAACATATGTGCTACTTATTTTTTCATCTTCTTCTGCTTTCCTTTCATATTTTCTTATCTCATTTCCTTTTCAGCAGTTTTCCCCCTACCTCTCTTTTTAAGTGCCTCTTTTTCTTTTTTCCTTTCTCCTTGTCCCTATTTCATTCCATCCTCCCCCAGTCTCCCATCCAACAGTTCCTCATGTGTCCTAGAAGCTTAGAAAAATGTGTTTTCTGCAAGTTTTGAAACAAGTTTTCCAAACTCATGTGAGATTCTTCCAAGAAGAGAGGGTTTCCTAAGTAAAGTGCCTTTTCTCTGGAGGCTGCCACAAGAGCAGAGTTGCCAAGAAAGTCCAGAAAGCAGCAGCTAATGGTTTCAGACACACCAACGCTGCACACAAGTGTGTGCTATTTTAAAGAATGTAATAAGCCTTTACCAGCAGCTGATATCCAAGGATATATATTTACTGGTTACCTATAGCCAGCCAAATGTGTTTAGCACATGAAAATTCTTCTGTTAGGAAGCGCTCCCTACAACATACTATAATGAAAAACATTTTGGCAGTTTTCTGAAAACTGCTGGGTCATTGACAGGAGTTTGTCAGAGAGGAAAGGTCCTGCAGAGAACCTCAGAAAACCTCAGTATGATATTAATGGCTCTGGTAAGCAGTCTTTTCCATCCATCGAGCTGATGTATCTGAAGTCAATAATGAGTAACACTGCAAGAGTTGCAAGCAATAATTTATTAAAGCATATATGTCATGGGAAAAACAAGCAGTGATCAGCTTTACTTTCTGATCAATTAACAGCACTCAGACAAGTAGAACTCAAATTATTTTGAAACCCCAAATGAACCAATCTAATCATTAGGAAGTCTGTGGTGCTACTTCATGCAAGCAGCTGTTCATTTTATCATATTTACTTTTACAAATGACTGTTATCATCCTGCAACCTTAGCTTTATGGCTCTTTGGAAGCTACCCAATGTTTGATTTTTAAGGACTCTATATGCAGTTTAATCTACTTCAAGAGAGAGTATTGAAAATTTTGAACAAATTGGAATTACAGGAGGAAAAGTTTTAACAGCTATTTGCAAGTAATAAAAATACGATGTAAGCTCCCAGTAAGTCCCTTCACAGTGATGGACTTTCTAATCAAGGAACTCAGTCCAACATTGCAGGCAAACCTCTGGGAGGAGGAACTGTCTGACAGCTGCTCCCATTTAAGCAGCCTGAGATCCTTACCTCAAAATGGCCTGCATAAACCAGTCCCCAAGGTCAAGCAATCTTCTACTGTAGGTGTTCCCCACTGCCTTCATGCTACCACCATTTGTTAAACCCACAGGTCCTCTGCTCCCTTCCTTGCTTTCCCAGGAGCCTGAGTAATGCCATGGCTTCTGCTTATTGTCCAATGATGATCACTGGGGATTTGACTTCTCAGAAGGATGGAAGAAGAACCTTTGGGATGGCCTGTGTTGGCAATGGGAGGGAGGTAAAACAAAACACAACCTCTGCTCTTACTACAGCAGTGCCTTAAAACCTAGAAAATGGGATAATTCAGTGCAGCTGGCCAGTGCTACCAGCATCCTGTTCCAGCAAGCAGCCAGCTGGAGAAGCCCAGACCAGCGCAGAACATGTCAGTCAGCTACAGGATGAGTCAATTGCACCCTCCCTTCCAGAACTTTCTTCCTTTTGTTTTCACTTTTATTGATACTATGGCTGTTATTTTAAGAATGCTAATGTGAAAGGAAAAAGGAAAATTATAGGAAAGGGCAGGTGGAAAGTGATATAATGGGCAATTCAAGTCAAGAGAAAAGGAGATAACCAGGACAGAGGCAAGAACTTGCTGTATGTTGCCTTCTCCTTCAGTAAAATTTAGCTTTCAGGCACTCCTGGATCCTTTATTTCCTACATGCATGTGGCTTTTTAAGATGGATTGCTTGGCATTCACAGGGGGGATTTTCCAAGTCTCTTCATTTGGCAGCACACACTGAAGATACTAATGCACGTAGGCCAGGAAAAACAATTCAGCTGCAGAAAAGTAGCTTGTAAGTCAATTGTGTTGTAGAGAGACAGAATCTTTGGGAAAGAACCTGCACTACTGGTGGTGCTCTGTTATCCCTTAGTGACAGCACATGGTGGGAATTGGCCTGTGTCCTTGGACACCAGCTCTGCCACAGGGGATGAAATATTAACCCCCTGAGAGCAGCAGTCTCTTCTCCCCTCCCCATTACAACTATCCTTTAGTGCCAGGAGCAGAGCCCTGCGGCCAGGCAAGTGGGTCTGTGCAGGCACTCAATAACACCTCAGTGCCCATCCTTATCCATTTCAAGTTCAGCCAGAGGCAGCAGCAATGGCAGGAGGGGCTTCAGCTGGGCTGCCATGTAACCAACAGCAAAGCACAAGGCAGTGCACTTGTTTTACTAGATATATTTTTATCCTGAAAAAAATACTTCATTTTTTCTCTAGCAAGTCAGCTGAAGCATGCTTTCTTGCACATGCTCTACTACAGATGAGGTTAATTCAATATTATCTGTATTTTGTGTGGGTAAAGAACTGGCTGCTGAAAAGACTAAAAGCCCTATGACTCTGGTGCTACTTTTTGCAGAAATGCTGGATGGGGCTGCACTTTGTTAAACAAGACAGAAATTATCTACCCAGGGGAAGAAGTCCATCTATCTGTCTAAGCCCAGGAGAGAAATTCAGTCTTTAATATGGGTCTTTCCTAAATTATTTATTCCTGTTAGGATAGTGTAATGTTTCCATAGTCACTGACTGTCTGTGGTTTCTAAAGCATGGCTCACTGCAGGGATCCTCACTATCTCATTTCCAGTTGTCTTGCTTTCCCTTTGTACAGAGGGATTTAATTGTAGAGAGCTGTTGAACGAACTATTGTAGTCTTACTGCCCTTTGGTCCTTATTTACTTCCTCAGCCATTTAGAGTTGCTGGGGGTCTGCAGACAGCTAGTAATTATTTCTTAGGTTGTTAAATTCCAGGAATATGCTTAGTGCCATGCAGGACACCTGAGCCACAGCCCCCCAAGCTGAAATCCCTCTCCAAGGAGCACTGGTCTCCAGACCCTGAACCAGGGCTGGTCTCACCCTGAACACAAACCCATCCACCCAGGGGCTCCTCAATCCCCCTGTGATGGATATAGGGCTGAAGTGGAATCCATATTCCATATGAAGTTGTACTGAAGTTCCTTTGCAGATCCTGATGGACAACAAGCTCTCCTTGAGCCAGCAGCACCATTGTGGCCAAGAAGGCCAGTGGTGTCCTGGGGTGCATTAGGAAGAGCGTTGCCAGCAGGTCTAGCGATGTGATCCTGCCCCTCAGCCCTGGTGTGGTCACATCTGGAGTGCTGTGTCCAGTTCTGGGCTCCTCAGTACACGTGAGACATGGAGCTCCTGGAGTGGGTCCAGTGGAGAGCAACAAAAATGACTAAGAGATTGGAACATCTCTTACGGGGAAAGGCTGAGGCCTGTTTGGCCTCAAGAAGAGACGCCTGAGAGAGGACCTCATCACTGTCTATCAGTACGTGAAGAGAGGGCATCAAGAGGAGGTTTCCAGGCTCTTCTGAGTGGTACCAAGCAATAGGACAAGAGGCAATGAGCAACAACTGATGCATAGGAAGTTCCACCTGAATATGAGGAAGAATTTCTTGGCTGTGCAGGTGACTTTGCACTGGCACAGACTGCCCAGAAAGGTTGTGGGGTCTCCCTCATTGGAGCTATTCAAGAGCCATCTGGACATAGTCCTGTGCCATGTGCTCTACAATGACCCTGTATGAGCAGGGAAGCGGGACCAGGTGACCCACTGTAGTCTCTTCCAACATGACCAATTTTGTGATTCTGTGAAAGGACATAGGAGAGGAGCCAGCAGGAAGAGGAGGGCTGGAGGGGATCCCACTTTCCTCTCTCCTGTACCCAGACAAGGGATCCTGTGAATGCTTCAGCTTCCTGTCACCCACGGCAGAAATGTCAGTGCCAAACCTCAGCAGAAACCTTGGCTTCGCACGGAGCTAGATAAAAGAAGAGAACACTAGGGACAATCAAAGAGCAACTCCGAAATGGTTTGTGTAGAATCCTGAGAGAGCTTTGACAAGCTTGTATACAAGGTTACATCGTGAAAGTTCCTGGATTAAAAACCTGTCTCCTAGTGCAATGGCCAGCATAAGACTTCTTGACCTAAGTGGCAAAATGCTGGCACAGACACATATATATTTATAACACTGTGTAATGGGTTAAAATTCAACAACCGGGCGGAAACACCAAAAGATGTAGTGGTTATCACATTCGCCTAATTTTCATTTTAGTGGAATAGGATTAAAAGAAAAGCAAANCTCAGCAGAAACCTTGGCTTCGCACGGAGCTAGATAAAAGAAGAGAACACTAGGGACAATCAAAGAGCAACTCCGAAATGGTTTGTGTAGAATCCTGAGAGAGCTTTGACAAGCTTGTATACAAGGTTACATCGTGAAAGTTCCTGGATTAAAAACCTGTCTCCTAGTGCAATGGCCAGCATAAGACTTCTTGACCTAAGTGGCAAAATGCTGGCACAGACACATATATATTTATAACACTGTGACAGGACCCCAGCTTGGCCTCAGTCCTGACACCTACATCTTATTCTTATCAAACCAAAGTCACAAAAAAGCTATAATTTATTAGAACATAATTTAAAAGACTTTGCATTTCCAACTGAGAAAACTTGGAGGGTTTGGTATCATTTTGGAAAGGAAAAAAGGTTTGGGACAGGATGGTGTGGGAAAAATATTCTGTCTGGAAAAAACATCGTTGCATCTATGTTTTATATGTTGGTCATGCAATTAGAGCCAGTCTCACGCAGCCCACAACTTACTATCTCCTTCACCTCTAAATAGGCAAGGGGCCTTTTGAAAGATTGCATCATCCTGCATCTTTAATAAAAGGGAATTATCCTCCCAGGATGCAGGCAAGCAACAATACATCTTCCTCAGCAACAAGGGCCATCACACAACAGTGTTGCTGAAATCGCATTTTCCAGCCACACAAAAAGATCCATGTGGGAGAGGCTTGGCCCCAAAAGCTATAATCTAGAAAATCCAGTGTCCTTCCAGGGTGTTGGGGGTTAGATTTGGGGGTTTTTTTCCGTAGATTTTTTTCCCACAAGGTCGCTAGGAGACTAATTACTGGGTGCTTATGGGTGCTTGACCAAAACAATACAAGTGGCTAGGAAAGCGTAGCACCAGGCTACACCCTTTTTTGGTCTCAGGGAGGTTTTTTTCTCTCCGAGGGAGAAAGAAATACCACGAGGTTTTGGGCAGGTAAAGGGCAGGCGTGGGGACAGCTTTGCTCTCTTGCACTCGGCATCGGAGAGAGAAGGGTCAGGCCACTCTTGCTGCTGGAAGAATTTTTCACTACCACCACCGGGTCCATTCCTGAGGAAATCTCCCATCATCTCCTCGTGTGCCCAGGAGCTCTGTGCTCGCCTCCTGCCCTGCAGGAGCTGGGCCGGCCCCGTCCCACCGCCGCCGCTTTCCTTCGGCACCACTTTGGATTCGCTGTGTCCCCGCACTGCCCTGCCCTCCCAGGACATCCCTGCCCTTCCAGCTACCACCGTGGAGCTTTGGTACATCCCACCCACCAGCCCGGGATTTTCCACCGTTCCAGCTCGGTGCTCTCGGAGCCCTGCAGTGAGACCAGACTGCCCTGGGCTTTGTGAAACAAAAGTCCCTCAAGGTTCCTGATTTTGTTTATCATTAATGCTGTAGCTGTTGTTGTTTGTTTGGCTTGTTATACATACTAATAAAGAGCTGTTATTCCTATCCCCATATCTTAGCCTGAGAGCTGACTTAATATCAAAGTTTTAATAATTCGGAGGGAGGGGTTTGAATTCTCCATTCCAAAGGGAGGTCCTGCCCTCCCTAGCAGACACCTGTCTTTTCTAACCAAGATACAGTGTTTGATAAAAGAGATGCAAGGACAGATTTGCCTGGACAAATGCTAAACAATGAGCTGAGGAGGGAAAGTTCAGACGTACACTTGCCTATCTTTTTTGAGAACCACCAGACCATTCCCCACTTCCACTTTCAGCTCATGCATGATTCACTCAGCACTCACTTCGCTACATTCACATAATGCTCTACTGTAACATCATGCATATGGAAAAGCTTTGAGCCTTGCCATGAGAAATTACTAAAAAATTGGGGTTTTTTTCCCTTACTTGGATTAGCTGATCATTTTTGCTCACAAATTCTGCTGGGTCTGGACCTCCTGTGCAATTATTTATAACCATGACTAAAGAGTGAACTGAAGAGGGAAAAAGTCCCAGAAATTAGCTGCTTCCCTGATCAGTCTCTGATTTGTATCAAAGGAAACATTTGTTGGTTCCAATAATTCATTAAGTCTCTATTGTTTCACAGTGCACACAGCAAAATCTTTGTAAAGTGTTTTACCATTAAATCCCTTGCTGCTATTTGTGGCTCTGCTGCTATTCAATGAGGTTTTCAAGGCTCTGGCTCACAGCCTTGTGTTCAGCTTCTTATAATGGCCAGTACTATGGGAATCAAAGACTCTACTATATCAATAGATGGTACCTGTCACTTTGTAACATGCTTTTTATGGCAGGATATTTATTTTTCAAAGATGCATTCCTCCAGCTGCAATCCTACATGTTCCTCCTTTACGCTTGCAATGTGCCAGGCTTTAAAGCAAAGGACAAAGCAGCTGAAAATAGGAGCCTTTCCACCCACCCAGCCCATTTCTTTTCAGATAGTGAGAAATTAAAACACAGGGCTTTGTGGATGAATTGCTGTCAGAGTCATTTGATAACTAGGATCCCAGAAGAAGCTTTTATAACAACATTAATAAAGATGTGCTAGCACTAAGATCCCTGCGCGCTGCATACCAATAACACCAGTTAGAATTACTGCCTTCAGATAACAAATCACACTTTTTTAGGAGACAAAAAAATTTATTAAATCTCTCTTCCCTCCGTCCTCTCCAGGATTCAGTAATGACTGGGTTTGTTTTTTTTTTTTTTTTTGAAAAAGGTGCTCAGAAGCACAATGCTGAGGCATCACTGCCAGCCAGATGGCTGCACTTCCTGAGTCCTGCTGTGGAGCAATTCATCTAGAAGAGGTTAAAAAAGCACCCCTCGATAATTTGACATCTGTTTCCTGCTTCACTTATGTCACCAAAACCAGGACAGCTAACTAGTGGGGCAGGTTTTGTTAATGAGTGGCAGTGACATGGGTTGGGGCTGAAGGCAGGAGTGCCTCCCAGCGTGGCTTGTGAAGGCAGAAAGGATGGCTACAGCAGACTGCAACCTGTCTCGACACTCCCAAGATGCAAGAAGTCAAACATGAACTATGACAGTCTGTGGTGGTACTGCCTTGCAGAGGAAAGGCCAAGTACATACAGCTCAGGGGGGTTCTATGATCTCTTCCTCTCTCTCCCTGCAGTTGAATACTGGGCCAAACAAGCTCAAGTGTTGCCAGAGGAGCTAACTCTGGGACAGGGAAATCCAGAAGTGAGGGAGAGGAGATTCCAGATCTGAATCTTGCACCCAGCTCCTGGACAATTTTATTGGGTGATTTCTGGGATGTTTGATATGCTGGGATGCTTTGCATAGCGCACACTCCACAGAAAGCTCGCTAGCTACTTGCAGCATGGAGACACAGCAGAGGACAAAGGCAGCAGACTACTGCAGCTCTGGGGGAGGGGTGCTTGGCACTTGTCTCAGAGGGATAAACAGCAGCTGGGTTGTGGATAAATGAGATTAAACCAATTTCACTTCTCTTCCAATTCCCACAGCAAGCCCAGCTCCAGGGATGAAGACCAGGATGGCTAAGTTTTAACCAACAAGCCTGGACGTGATATTACAGACCAGCAACACTGACTCTTCTGGGATATGAGACTCTCTATCTATTCCTAGCTTTATGCAGTGCCAGTCGGAGGAACATAGACCTGGAAAGGAGCTCCCGAGGCTGAAATACCAGTAATTTGTCAAATATGATGGCAAAATATTTTATAAGCTGACAAAATTTTGTTTTAATGATGACCAGGTTTTACATCACCACTATCCTATTCCAGATCCTCAGTACATTGATAAGAAAAAATATTTTATGAAATTCAGCTAAAGTGTATTTCCAGTTGTTTCTATGTGAATTATATTCTTTGCCTTAGATAGTTTTTCTTTTCCTGTTTCTCCAGAATTTAGCATCATGATGTGCTTGCAGGGAATAATTGCATCTCTTTGCAGCTCCAGAAAGACTAAACTAAGCCCTCACTTTTCCCTACCACATCCATCCCAAAGGCTGTCCTCTGCAGCTCCTCTATCCTTCATGAATGGGGATGCCACCAGCCTGAATGCTACTTCTGCTCCACTGGAAACAAATCATCAGGGATATCCTCAGCCTGGATTTGCCCTTCATGGTTGGATCACATTGATGACAATATTCATCCTGACTGGCTCAGTGACCTAGTGCTTTCTACTCATTTCCAGCTGATAAAGTCTCTTTTTTTTTTTTAGTGCAAATTCTCCACACTGGTCTTTAAATTACATTGCCCTTCATTCCACTGATGTTTATCACATTGTTTGCCTCTTTAGGACAGGTATTTTCTTCTGCTCAGTATCCTCATCTTCTCATATCAAGGATGCCTCCTACTTTCTTGTCACCCACAAACTTCAGAAAAACACTCTTACTATTAGTTTTAAGGATCATTCATGAATCTCTACCCCAACTTAATATTTCTATAGTACATATGTTTTGCCATGTTAATTGAGAATTTACTTAACTAGGTATTTCCTAATTTTTTTAAAGAAGAGCATCAATATTTTATTCTGTTCCTTAAAGAGCGATGATTGCTTTATGTCTACGGTTATTTTAGATTTAGGTCAATACAGCAGTTTATCCTCCCTGTTCTTAGTATTAGCACAATGTTGCAACAGCCCTGTTGTTAGAGGGTAGAAATGAGCTGAGACACAGACTTCTTGTTTATCACAGTATGAAAAGGGTCCTGGTCCATTCCTCTTTACAGCTCAGCCATCTTGACTCCAGCCATTCACTGACTCTGGCTGCAGCAAGCTCCTACTGTAGGTTTCCCTTGCAGCCTCTGACTGCTGGGTATTTCCTGCTAAACTATGACTGCAGGTATTGGTTTGCAGACTCTGAATGCAGGCTTTTACCTGGCTACACTATGGCTGCAGGTTCCAACAACAGGCTCTAACTGCAGACCCAGACCGACTTCATAGCAGTGATTCTCTCTCCCCAGGATTCTTCTCCTTCTTCATAATTCCTTATATTCATGACCCTTCATGATAATCCCTTCACCAGCTAACCCACTCCCTTTTATCACACTAATCTTTATTGGATATAGTCGTGACTCATCAGGGTGAGGCTGTACTGGGTGATTAACACAGCTGGTACTTATCAGGGACGAGGTCACCTGTATTCCCTTCTCCTACAGCACTTTCCCTCCGTAATATCATCCAGCCTCTCATCGTCTGTACTTCCATTATAGATTGTCATACTGTTGCTTATTTAATTTTTCTCTTTTTTTACATTAGATCCTCAGGCATGGATATAAAATAAATCCCTTCCATCCAGCTCCTTTCTTTTTCCAAGTTAAAATTCTTATCATCATTTATGTCAGCTTTGAGCCAAGAGGATAGTGCCCCAACTAACAGGCAGCTTTCTACTTCTTGCACTGATACACAGAATCAGGCACTCAGCATATTTTTGTGAGTAAAAGACATAAAAATGCACCCAAGTGGAGTGGGTTTCTTTGATTCTTTGGGTTTTTCTTTTAATTCTGGGCACATAACCTAGGAAGACTGTAAAATCTGTACCATTTCCCTGTGTACCACTGTAAACATGACCACAATACAGTATTTAATTTGCCTATGGAATCAAGCAACTCTCAGTCCTGATGAGGCTTTTTTGCAACAGCACCAAAAGGAGTTTGAGGGGATGCAATGAGAGAGGAGCAGTATTTATAGTGCTTATAAAAAAAAAAGAAAAAAAATCCTTTGAATTTTTAGACAGATGAACAAGACCCCTGTGAAGCTCTGGGGTTGCCCATGTGTCATTGGTGGGGTTAGCCCAGGCTGACAACACCAGGTAAAATGGGTGTGAATGTGGATGGCAAAGAGTGGGGAGCCAGTCTTGGGTGACAGCATCAAGTCCTGCACACCTGCATGTACCAGGGACTAAGATGTTCTGGCCAAACCTGGTGGATGGAAGCAAAGTAGCACCTTTGTCTCTTATTTGCATTGAGTAACTGCTATGCTATTTCATTGCTGTGACTATTGAGAGAAGAGAGAGAATATGTGAAAGAACCATAAACCCCACATGCTGTGTTGCAGACACGACTGCCTTTTGTTTGTACATATAGCCACTGTTACTCTTCAGCTAAAAAATTTGATTTGTAGCCCTTAATATCTTCAAAGTAATGCTCTTGCTAATGGCAGTCATGTTATTGATTTTCATAGGGGCATTTTACTCCATATGAATCCATTGCTTTTAAGACAATTAATCATGCATCGCTAACTTAACTGCAATGGCGGTTTTAATGTGAATATTCAAGTAGCGCTTCACTTCAGGGTTTGTCAACAGCTACCATCTGAAGACAATTTCAAAGCCTTAAGAAACTGCTTAATATAGCTATTGGATGCTTACCAGTTCATAAGAGCCTGCCCCAGCTGCCTTATATATTTTATGCAGAACAGAATCTTCTAATTAAGTAGATGAAAGAAAAGAATTAACATACCACCTAGGGGACTGAACATACATGATTATTAAGCACTGTAAAAAAAAAAATTAAAAGGCTTGCCCAGCTCAAAAAATAAGGGGATTAAAAATGAGCAGACTAGGGGAGCAAACCGTCATTGCACTGCAACAGGGAAATGGAAAGAGTTCAGACAGACATAATACCACAACTGATACTGCAGGGATGTACTGAAAGTAAGGTATAAGATTTTTTTGAAGTAGCTGTGTGTGCTTTTTAATTTCCTGAATCCACTTTCATTTCCCTTTCTGGGATACCATTCTGTAGATTTTCTCAAAGGGCCCCACACAGCTTCCTGTGGGCGCAGTGATCCCACATCCCTCCCCCACGTCTGACTGCTCCAATCCCCATTAGAAAAAAAGGCCTCCATTTTCAGTACAGGTACAACAGCTAAACAGGGCAAATATGTGTTCCCCTGACCTTCCACAAAGAGTCTGAGCAGCGCCTGTCCTGCTCTGAGCCTAAAGACTTCTACTGCTTCAGCAGCAATGTTTGCTACTTCATGAGTGGTACTTGTGTTGCCTGCACCATCACACCAACCTCCACCCTTCTCCAGCGCCGTGTGCTTAGGTTGTATGTCTGGGAAGCAGAGGGGTGATAAACAGAGACAGAACACTGATTGCAGCCAAACATAGGCACAGTTATAAAAGAGCTACCTGCCAACTCCTTTGGGATGGGGACCATGGGGAGGAGGTAATTTTATTTCAGGTTTAATGTGACAAACTTAATGACAGAAATAACAGATGTGGTTTATCCATCCCAACTTCCATTACCTCCAGCTTTCATTTCCTGCCTGCTGAAAAAGTTACCTTCATCAGGGCTTTTTCCAGCTTCTCCACAAACAAATATAAGTCTTTAACCACATCAAGAGACTTGTTTGTTCTTTAATGGGCAACAAGCACATTAGGGACATGCTCTTGCATACTGTTACACACACGGGGAGGGAAGTAGCCATCATCTCAGTATCAGAAGGATAGTCAGAACCAGAGTTAGTCCATGCTAGACTGGGCTCAGACAGTCACAAGTTTGAGAGTGGAGATCTTAAGCAAACTTACACAAAAGCAGCTTGGAATAATTTTTGAAGAAAAACTAATTAAATCTGTGAAGATGGATAGAAGTGATGCAACATACATGTCAGATGAGCCTAGCATCTTTCTTAGAAACTATAATTGATATTTTTAACTATTATTGCTATGCAATACTAAGACCAAAATTTCATTTATCTAAACATCTGTGAAACATCTGCTATATAGCCACATATGAGATAATTTTATTTTGAGCACAAGTACCAGCCATGTAGTGTAAGGATGCTTGAAGGGAAAATGTCAGTGTGATGGGCTGGAAGAAGATGATGAGCAAACTTTTTCAATAAATGGATCTGGTTTAGTTTTAGCAATATTAATAGTATGAAAAGTGGACAAGTGATAACAAAACTTGCCAGGTACACTGTCCTCAGTATGGAGGAGACAGTCACACAGGGAGAGGGAGTTATAAGGACAGGAGGAATCCCAACAGGGTACCATAACACACAAGGACATGCACTTTAGCAATAGTAATGAAAATGTGCACTGCAATCTGAGAGTTCCTCAGCTAGCAACAAACACATAAAACAATCTGTGGATGTGTGTGGATGTACATGAGTACTTACATGAACATGTACACTTGTACATACACACAAGTACCTGTGTATTCACAGGTGTCTCCACACCTTGCAGCCATGACAAAGGCAAGTGAAAGATTGTAGTGACTCCAGCAAAACACGCACTGTCCTTGGGGTCTCACATAGTTCCAGCCACTTACATACAAGAAAGCTGAATTTAAACTGGCCTAGGCACAGGAGAGAGCTTTTAGGATGACCAGAGATAATCACTGTGTTTAGTAGAGGGACTAGGACAACTTGGTTTGTTTCACTGAGCAAGATCTGCAGGAAGGACAAGGCTTCTCTACCTCAGATGAGTAAACTCTGGAAAGGGGAAAGCTATTTCAGATGAAATACAACATTAGTACAACAACAACAGAAGGCACAAACCAACCAGGAAAAAATAAGATTGGAAATCAGGAGGTTGTTTCTGACCACTGGAGCCAGCAAAAGCCACAAAGTGAGGCCAAGGCAGCCTCAAGGGAGGAGACAATGCAGAGAACCTTTCTGGATTGTACACATAGGAATGTCATGGGCTCAGCAGCCCATTGCAGATGATTTAGTGGCTATAGCTGGTAATGTCTAGGTGAAGGGTGCTTCATTCTGTGATGATACCAAGGTAAATTTCAAATTACCCCAATTTCATTGCAAACATTTCATGCAGCCCTATCATCCATAAATCGGTTAGCATACTAAAATACATTACAGGAAGAAATCTGTTGCCTAGGGCCTTCAATAAGACTTGTAAATGTACCCTCTTTAGTCCTGTTGCTACCTGTTTGAAATATATAAATCAATAATCAGTACATCAATTATTTCTATCTATTTTATAGTAAAAATGTAAAATACCTCTGTCAAGTACCCTAGTTTATTAATTTCTATGTGGTATCTAAAAGAGAATTAGATAACTAATAAAAACTATACTTACTATTTAACAATTATGTTGAACAAAAGTCTTGAGGACTCCACAGCAAACATTACACAAAATTATGAAGAGATAAGGGAAGGATAAATAGCGCTCTGTTGCAAGGGACACTAGTGTTTTCTTCAATATTAGGGAAATAATTAGGGCATTTTATCCAACTCTTTATCAATGTGGATAATAGTACAATATCCCTGTTGTGTTTGAGGCACAAGTTATCCAGAAACTGCAAATGCACCTTTCAAATCAGCCTTCTTGGACAGAAAGAGGTGTACAAGAATAACTAAGAGCTGTTTATAACCACTGACTGTGTCTAGCCCTCTAAAACATTTTTCCTCTGTTGTGAGCATGAATGACCTAATTATTTCAGCAATTCTTATTTATTATAATTTAGAACTGTTTCAGCAGGGTTGGTGAAGAAGCTCCAGTTTTACATCCAAGAATGAGAACATAATCAGAACCACTATTTTCAACAGAAAATAATCAAATTAAGCCTATTTCCTTCATATGAGTTATCCGTGAATGGATTTAAATGTCACTCTTTCACCTTTATTCAAAGTTTTTTAGGGATTTCAGTAGATCTGCTTCAGATCAAGGAATTCTGTGTGGTAATTTACCTCTTTCATGGGGGTGTCTAGACACAAAGCAATGGCAATATTCTTCTGCAGGCAGAGGAATAAATGGTACCTTCTAAATGCAGAAGGAGTGCTGTAATGGGTTAAAATTCACTAACCGGGCAGAAACACCAAAAAATGTAGTGGTTATCACATTCGCCGAATTTTCATTTTAGTGAAATAGGATTAAAAGAAAAGGCAAAACAGGTTCAACTTAAAAATAGAAACAGTTAGATTTATTAACATACTAAAGGGCAAACAAAAAAAACCCCAACAACCACGAAACCTTTTTAAAGACCCCCCCCCTCCCTAGCAACAATCTACTTTTCCACAAAACAATGCAAAGAGACAAAACATCAGAACTCTTAAGTCAGTAGCACTTAATAAAATAGTCTTTCATTCAGTCTTTTGAGAGAGACAAGTC
>WBMY01012571.1:54726-80937 GCA_013397315.1 Donacobius atricapilla
GGCCCTGGGGGCAGTGGGCCCTGAGCCGGGCCCTGCTGCTCCCCCTCCGCCTCGATGTTACCTCATGGCAAGCCCACAGCAAGAGAGGACATTCCCACTATTCCATCTGTATTTAAGGCGTGTGTCCCCAAGGTGTACACCTTTATCCAATTGGCCAACCCGGTCGTCAGTTCCAAAGAAGATCACCAACTGTTTTTCTACCATTCATGCCAAACCAATACAAGTGCCTACAAAATCTTTATGCCAACAGAAGCCCAAACACACCCTTGCACAACTATTGAACTATTTCTTCCAAATTACATTATTATTATTATTGTTATTATTATCCTTATCATTATAGTCACAGAAAGGAAAATATTTTTAAAAGAGGAAATTATTTTCCCTTAAATGAATAACTACACTTTGATATATATTTATATATATATATATATACATAGATGTGTGTGTGTGCATGTGTACGTGTGTTCAGTATCTTCTCAGCATGAGTGGAGATGCATAATTCATTGAAGTCACTTTTTCCTGACAGGTAACTTCTGGCTCTGTGGCAGCTAGTAACAATACTGTCCTCTGGAGCGTTATTACAATTACAGCTCTGAAGACATGATGATAACAAAAGTTTAAATTTTTTGTCTATATTTATGAAATTCTACTTATCTCTGTGGGTAGTAACATATTCTCAGGTACAGAAGAAAATGTCTTCAGTGCATTAATATTGATAGTATTATTTGTGTTTTAGAATCATGAATGCAGGATGTTTAAAAAAATCTTTAGTACTAGGAAGTGGTATGTTGCTTCAAAGATAATCCCCCAGGGATAAATCCCAAATTTCAGCATTATAAATCTTCACACAGAGCATAAACTTAAGAGCAGGAGGGCTGCAGGGAGCGGGGTAAAGAAGTTGCATTGTAGATACAACTTTGCAAACATGATTCTTGTGTAATTTTGTTGATTTATTTGGACTTTGCATTTTGCATCTTTCAGAGGGAGGAAGAAGTTGACATAAGACTTGGTTCCATCTGGTTTGATCTATAAAACTGGAAATGTGAGTGCACATGAAGTATAAGAAAGGACCCAAAAGAGATTGCTTTCCATCCTTTGTCTTTTTTTCTATCACTGAAGGACAATTCAATGTTGTCTGAGCTGAAGAACAGTGAACCCCTACAGTCATAAGGATCTTCTCACATCTGAAAATACCACTACTGCTATTTATTTTTCTCTACAACTCCCTGTTTTCCTGTTGATCAAGCTGTTCCACAGAGCCACCAGAGAGAAGTGTGACAGCTGGCTAAATTTGGACCACTTGCTGTTCTTCAGATGGAAAAAAAAAAGGGAAAAAATGTGCTCCCAAATTACTGTTTCCTTTTCCATGTCCTGGTCAAATGCAAACAGCTGCACACTGAGAGTCACAACATTATTGTGCACTATTATAGACTAACAGGAGATGCTGAGATCAGCTCCAGCGTAGCCCCAAGGAGGCTCACTCAGCAGCACACAGGGTGTGACTGCACAAAGCACTCCAGCCCCCCAGCACCACTGGGAACACTCTTGGTTGCTTTTGGGCAGTGACTGAGACCCAACAGCTAAAATCTCTAAGAAAGAAGTTTAAAAAAAAAAAAAGTTATATCAAGCTGAAGAGGCACTGACACAGTTTGGAAAGCAGCAGAGGAAGAAAGCATTTCAGAGAAACTGCATGGAAAAGGAATGATACTCATAAAAGCAGAACAGTGTCCTGAAAACATTTAGGAAAAAAAAGAATTAAAAAATACGAGGAGAAAAGGCACCGAAATATTAGATTGAAAACAAATAAACATATCTAGAAATATAGATTACTACTAAACAGGAAGTATATCACTCCAGGGGAGAGAAACAGTTGCAACAAACCCCCATCTTTCTAGGAAGCTGAATTCAGAGAGGATCTGAAGCTTAGATAGCCTTCCAGGCCAGGGCAAATAACCAAACACTGGTAAACTTGGGCCTTTTTAGCTGTATTGCAAACTCTTCTAACAGAGCAAAACAGAGAGTTCATGTCTCTGAAGGTTTTGTCATGGGGAAGTCAGCTAGGAGGACCCTGGACTGGACCAGGAGCAGACAGGGAGACCTCCTGCTCGGCACCCCCTGCCAGAAGTGAGGGCCCTTCCCAGCAGAGGCAGCATGCAGAAAAGCAAAGAGTATCAGCTGATGAACCTTCAGCACCCAGAAACAAGGGCAGTGTCAGCTGTAAGCTTGTTCATCTCACACAAGGACAAGCAGGAAACCCAGGAGCACATCCCCAGCTGGGGTGCCCCACAGCACCCTCTTTTAAGTAGCTTTTTGGGACAGCCAATACCACCTGAGTGAGTATCCAACACTGGTAGCACTAACCAGGGTAATGACTACCCTGATTAATCAATAACCAGGGAATGACAAAGAGACCCCAGGTAGATGACTTGGAGCATGGGGAAGAGGAGTGACCTTGTCGGAGCACTGCCAGGCATCACCCCACAGCATCCTCAGGCCATGTTCCAGAGCATGGGGGGTATGCCACTCCTCAGGGTGCACATGGAGCCCTGTGGGACACTGCCCTGGGCAGGATGAGGCAGCAGCTCTGGTGTGGGCATGGCGGGTGCACCCTCTGCCCCATAGGAGGGGCTGCACATGGGCATCTGCACCCACGCACACTGCCTGGGAGGGGGGCTCTTAAACATTGGGGCTATAAGGGCATGCTTAGAAATCTGCAGGCATTTATTAACATTTTGCAAGTGTCTAGTGCTGTGGTTTATATGACATCACTGATAACAGGTTAAATATGCACTTTCATTAAATCAATAAATTGCTTTAATTTCAGTTGGACTTAAACCATGTAAGCTGACCAGTTTTTCCATGCAGTAGGGCTGCATGTGCCATTGGTGCTGTATGAAGCCAGGACTGTTCTTGCCATAGTGGCAGCACTAATTGTGACACTGAGAACACTAACTTCCACAAGAAATTTTGGCATCTAACCTACCTTCCAATGTTTTCCTGATGGTGATCACTAGAACAGAGCTGTGCACAGTGCTCTTCGTGTCAAGCTCCAGGGTAATTCTTTCATAGCTCAGGTTTCAAAGAGACATGTTGTCTCTTTCCAGTTTCCTGGAGCGGTTGCACAGTATTGGATTATTTCAGATAAAAGTTTCAGTAGTGAGTAAATGAACTTGTGATTCTTAATGACAGCTGTGAAAGCTCACATCTTTGCTACTGTCATTGTGTTGCTGGACCATGACTGAAGAAACAACCACAATTTGATCTGTTGGAAAAATGCAGTGAAATGCAGAGTAACAGGGACTCTGTGCATATTGTCAAGGTACCTAAAATAGATGTGAGCCAGCCCTCACTCTCTGCTAACTGCTGGACAGCTAAAACTCTGATCTAAAGCAGAACATCTTCTAGATCATGAAATTATAATTTTCATACCAGAAAGTGTGGAAGAACACTGCCCTGTTCCTATTATGCAGCACAATAGACTGCTGATGCTGACACTCTCCTGGGTAAATGTCAGCATAAGCTCTGCATTGTGGACATATTTCAATGATGTTCTTGAGTATATTACTTAGGGAATTTAGGAAAAATACTACAAAAGAAGAATTCCAGGTCTCAGAATGTTATGTTTCTTGTCAGGTTTCAGAAAAAGAATCCCAAATCCCAGTGGCTGGTGATGAAAATCTCCATTACGGACCTAACTAAAATAAATAAGCAAATCTGTACGGTCCAGATCTGCATGTTTGCCTGAGTGAACCATCACAAATGAACTATACATAGAAGAAAAGCAATCAGAAGACTGTATCTCACTGAACACCTTATGAATATTTCTACCGCATTAAAAAAAAAAAAAAACCAAAAGAGAGATAGAGAGAGAGAGAGAGATGGAAGCTTGTTTTGCTAACTTAAATTCTATCAGAGGAAAATGATGTATTTCTCAGGGCCACTGTGAATTTACTGGAAAATTACAAACATCCACCAAACATACAGTTCTACATGGAATTGAAGAGTATGCCACATCCTCTGTTCTCCTTCCCAGTTCAACAGTGAATTTGCCTTGATTTGTTAACTACAAACCAGAAATGTTCTTCCACATCTCCCGAGAATTGGGAGCCGCTCTATTTGAGCGGTGACCCCAGAACACCCCATAGCTCCCAACATAGATCGACTCACTCCTTTGGGCCAGAGGTGCTCCCGGTGGCACTTCACAGATCAACACTTACCAGCTGCAACGGCTGACTTCCTATTCCATGGAAAGAGCAGCTGGAAAATCAATAGCTCTTTGCTGATTAATAACTGATTTTTCCACTGACCAAAATGTAGCGTTGGCCCTACTGTAGCAGGCAGTACAGGTCATGCATGGCTGCAGCCCCACTCTTCATGTGACAGAACTGAAAATTCCTTCCTCCCTCCCTTCNCCGCAGGGCCCCTCCGCGGCGCGCTTGCGGACAGGGTTTTATTCTGAGCCGTTTTATTTAAGTTCCCGTCTGTTTCATCTCGCTGCAGGCGTGAGGAAGGGACTGTCGCTAACTCCGGGAAGCTGCAGGGCGCCCCGCGGTCAGGCTTCCCGGGGAGGTGGTCACGGGAAGGGGACGGTGCGGCAGGTAACGCTGAAGATGTCAGGTCAGGCGGTGTGGGATCTGGCGCTCCATGAAAAAGTCTGAAAAGTGGGGATTGGTTCTCTCTCATCACAGCAGCGCCAAGGGCCTGGCAAGGATGCTGGCCAAGTGCTCCGGCGTCCTGCGGCTCTGAGCAAGCACCGCGGGGCTCCTGTGTTCGGAGGCCGAAGAGCGCTTTGGGCAGGTTGTCCTGTGGAGCTCGTCGCTTGGCAAAGCTCTGTGGCAGCATTTCATTAGCCCCGCTTTCGGAGGAGCCTGCCCAGCTCAGACAGCCGGGCACACGGAGGCTGAAGGCTGCGCGCACGGCTGCTCCCCGTCTGGCTCCAGGGCATCCGGCCGTGATGGACAGCCGGAGCAAATGGCTCGCTGGGGTTATAGTCAAGGCTGTTAGAACTTCTAATCAAATATTTATTTATTATAAGCCCTTTATTTTGCTGAGGGTTTCCTCTTCTGAACTCTAAATATGTCCTTTGCTAAAGTATGTTTTCTTGCAAGGTATCCCAGGATGGATAACCAGAAATGGAGTGCTCACAACCCACATCTATCAACCCACATCTGCATAAGCTTATTAGTCTTTGCCATTTCAGACATGCTTCATTTTCCATTTGATTTTGTTACATTTTATCCACCTGCCTGTGGTTCCTATGATACCTTTTCCCAGTAGTTCAAAGAGCTCTTTAGCACCCCGATTTTTCTTCTCATGAAGGTATATATAAGACAGCTCTGCATCTTTCTTATAACCTCATCAGCAGGAAGGCTTCTTCTGTGCTACAGGGCAATCCCTTTGAGCCTTGTTTCAGCTTCATGAGGCCTTCTGCACTGCTTACAATTTTTCAGCAAATGAATGTGACTGCCCTCACTTCTTGCAAACAGCGTTGGGAAGTAACTTGCCAAAAGGAAACATGCACTGGGATGTAAAATCAAAGGTCCTGATTCCTGTTCACACTGGAGACCTTTAACTAACTCTGGCAAATTACTTTTCATTTAGATCCAGTGTACATCTCCCCTAAAATATTGGTGTTGGAAAGGGGCCAGACTGTAAATAAGAGTTGACTCTCAATTATTTTTATTGACTGAATACCAAACCACTGACTGTACCTCTAGGGTTACTGCACTTTTGCTCCTTTGCAGTATTAGACTGGCACTCATATACCAAGAGTCATCTGTGCACACATCTTAGTATTTTATAGTGAAATACAAAGATTTATTTCCATCTTGTCTTATTTAGAGAGTGCAAAGGTGCAGTTCCTGAGGGGGCTGCTGCTGTGTTAGATTAGATATGGGAGACCTGGCCGACTTCTCTCCAACCCTACCTTGGCATAACTTCTTTCACCCCTTCAGTGGTTACACATGCCTGATTTATGTCAGCATTAATAAAATAAGAATCAGATCTGCTGCTTCTGCCCTAAATTTCCATTACCCCGTACCACCTGCTAAGACATCCTTGCTTCTGCATTCAGAAATTTCCTTTGTTCCCTTTCAATAAGCCATTAGTAACAGCTAAATAAGGGGGCTGAAAGGCGATAAATACATCTGCATTTCTAAGCATGGCTGATGCTTTCTTTCCTTAAAATTGCTAACATGTGGCATCCATTTGCCTGAGTCATTAATTCCCCTTTTATGGAGACTGCCTCTGTTATTTTTATGCTTTGTCCTTGATGTTTGCTTACACTGTCCCTGTTTTCCATGTCAGAGAGCACAAGGTGCTGTACCCCATTAAGGATGACTAATACACAGAGAGAGAGAAAAAGAAAGATTAAACCAGAAAGAAATGCATACTAAAACCATCACAGAGTACTTAACTGAAAAACCCTGCTGCTCACATGAAAGCAGTCTGAGAAAGGAGACTTTTACAAAATGAATGCACATGACTGAGGTGGAAATACAATTAAACCACCAGAGTAAAATAACAGAAAATATAGTAGTAAGGTTAATAATAAACTCACATCATGAAAGCACAAAGTGCAGAAGGGAAATTACACTGCCAGTCATCATCTCTTTACTAGGAAACTTATTAAAACCAGAGTAGTACCACTCCTTTTAGTGGAAAATTTGGATGGGCATGAGCAACACCAAACTGGTAAGAGGCAGCCATGTCCAGGAGAGCTCGACACAGAGGTAAAGAAAGGATGATCCTGCTGCAGATGCTAATGCAATATTTTCATTAATTGGTTTATGCACTTATGGTGCATGTGCATCACAAGCACAGCTTATTGCTCACTACTACTCCCTTGGCTTCCTTTTATCTCATTCTGCCTCTCCTACCTTGAGATTTAAAGCCCTATATTTCAATTTCATGACACAACAATCTGTAGCAAAATCTTTGCTCCTTTCTGCTTCAATCATCCTGGCTCATCTGATTCCTGCTTCACCAGTACTCTGCTCTCTTCATATTGCCTGTCCCAGTTTCATGGTTTGCACTCCAAATCCTCTCCTTAAATTTATTTTTTCCCTGCCTCTGCCTTTACTTAGAAGGTAATGCAATGCACTTGGCTTCTTGTGCAGCTGGATCACCTTGTGTCAGGAGTTGGGGATGTTAATAGATGGGAGAAATCAGGAATCTTGTGGTGGGCAAGAAGGGGACCAGGGAATGGGGGTATGCATAAATGTGGCTGCCTGCAGAGCTTTTGCCCAATGTAAAAGTCAATAACAGTGAAATAAAAATTTTGATGAAAACAACACACTTACAAAAGCATTTCAGGTCTGTTTTTTATTAAAAGCGAAAGCTCTGTCAATACAATTTGCTGAGGCTCAGAGACCTTTAAATAATTAGAATAACTCTTCTGCATCTAATTTGAAAAGTGCAAGGGTTGCCAAAATAGATGTTGTTTCCGTGTATTCCTCTGTGGGTATATATACTCATATACTCAAATATGCATTCATATTGGGAGCTTGTAATCCTTAGCTGTAATTCTCCAACTACAAATTCCCAAGGTAAGGATACCAGTGCAAAATTTCACAATAATTTTTTTTTTTCATATTTTACCATTACAATAATGTTTTAAAACAATATAGCTACAGTGCCAAATGACAAGTCATCTTCAAATTGCTTTAAACCCAAACGTTAAGCACCCAGGGAGGTTTGAAAATACAGAGTTGAGGCTGAGTGCACCATTCCCAATGACCTTCCTGGTCCTTCCAAAACCTTGTTCAATGCTGTGAAAAGTTCATCTACTTTGAGTAGGAGATTCTCACATTCTATGCACTTTCTAGATGTCAAAAACTAGTGCCTCCATGTCTATCTGCTGTACCATTCTGTACTTTCAGATGGGAATAAGGTCACAGGCTTATCCATGATAAGGGTCACATGCTGTGAGGTGTTCAAGCATGAACAGCCAGTGACACTCCAAGGTGTACCTTCTCCAGCATGGCCTCATCTTTAGGCCACATCCCTTCGGACGTACAACTACTGCAGCACGGACATTTCGGGTGTCCTGCTCCCACTGGAGCAGGGCACTGCTCAGAGTCTCTTCAACTCAAGCTCTCACCAGAATTCCAGCCTGTCCAGTACAGCAGCACAGAAACAGCAACAATGCCCTGGCCATCAGCCAGCCCAGGCTGTTATCAAAATGTTCCTAAGCACAGCAGAATAAGATGATAAGCAGCACAGCAAGCAGCGAGAGCAGAAAGCAGCCACTAACGAGCACTCAATTCTGATACACAGGCGAGCGAGCCTCATGGCAAGCACAGAAGCCTGCCCATTAATAGCTAAACAGCAAGAACAGCTACAAATTCAATCCAGCACATTCTAATCAAATCTGTTGCTATCATGGACACTTTGAGCCCCATGTTGGGCACCAAAAATAAATGTTGTGGTTTAAGCCCAGCCAGCAGCTAAGTTCCACGCAACTGCTTGGTCTGCCCCCTTGCCTCAGTGGGGTGGGGGAAACAATTGGAAGAGTAAAAATGAGAAAACTCATGGGTTGAGATAAAGACAGTTTAACAGGTAAAGTGAAAGCCCAACATGCAAGCAAAGCAAAACCAGGAATTCATTCACCGCTTCCCACGGGCAGGCAAGTGTTCAGATATCCCCAGGAAATCAGGGCTCCATCATGCATAACAGTGACTTGGGAAGATAAACGCCATCCCTCTAAAAGTCCTCCCTCGCCTTTTTCTTTCCACTGCTTCATGTACTACTTCATATATAGCATGACATCATGTGTAGAGTATGGAATATCCCTTTGGTAGTTGGGGTCACCCGTCCTGGCCATGGTCCTCCTAACTTTTTGTGCACTCTGAGCCTCCTCACTGGTGGTGTGGGGTAGGGAGCAGAAAAGTCCTCAACACCGTGCAAGCACGAGTTGGCAATAATGAAAACATCTCTGTGTTATCAACTCAGTTTCCAGCACAAATCCAAAACACAGCCCTATTATTGGCTACTGTAAAGAAAATGAACTCTACCCCAGCCAAAACCAGCACAACACTTTGAAGAGGGGTCCCATTTATGTAAATATATATATATGTAAATATTACCTATATATGAACGGAACACTGCATTCAGTATGAAAACAGGTAACAAGAAACATGGACGGTGGGGTTGAATGCACCCTCAGCAAGTTTGAAGGTGATGCCATGTTGAGTAGTGCAGTTGACTCACTGCACGGAAGGGGTGGCACCCAGAGGGTCCTTGACAGGCTTGAGAAGTTCCCCATGCAAACCTCATGAAGTTCAACAAGAGCAAGTACAAGGATGTTCTATCATTGGAATTGCTCAAGGCCAGGCTGCATGGGGCTTTGAGCAAGTGGGTCTAGTGGAAGATGTCCAGCAGGACACATTTCATAGCAGGAGGGCTGGATCCTTGAAGATCCCTTCCAATCCGAACTATTCTATGAACACCAGATGTGTAATACTCTCTTTCCAGTCACGTTTCCTGTCCTGAAGAGAGAAAGAATCTGAGTATAAGGATGTGGAAAGCCAACTGGAGCTGTGACCTCCCCAGTGCTTTCACCTCCATCCCTGTGCAGGCTGTTGAGGGAGTATGGACTTGCACACCCTACTGGTGTCCCAGCCCCAGCACAGCAGGTCTGGTGAGGAGGCTGCCAAAGGTTAATAAAACAACCAGAGCCAAGAGAAAAGTGAGGGAGAAATACATGAGAGCAGAGCTGTCATAGTATCTTGTTTTTCATGTGGGGGATACTTATACAGGAGGGGGTGAGGGTAAGCGGCAGCTTTGTTTCCAAGAGCTGCTTTTTGCTCCAGCTGTTTTTTGGACTTGCCACTGGCAGGATTTGGTCTTGCATGCTGTTTTTTTCTTTTGATTTTAACTCGCTGTGCCCCGGGGGGAGCCTTGGAGAGCCGCATCCCTTCCCCCTGCCTGCCTTTGCTGGTTTTCTCTGTTTTCCTGCAAATTGTTTTCTCTGCTGCTGCAATGGGTTTTCACGCTTTGAATTTCTTTCTAGGGTTTTCAAGGCCGCGATGGCCTCCAGTAAGAGATCTCTGAAAGCAAATGAGTTTGTATCAACTGAATGAGTTTGTATCAATCAAACCTGGACAAAGGGAAGTGTAATTAACACTTAAAGTCATCAACACACAGTTCATAGCGGCGTGGTGATAAAGCCAGGCCTTTAGTCTTCAGACCATCATAGGGCTTTGCTGTAGGGCTGAGCTAACCGAGCCCCCTCGTGGAGTACATGGATGCCATCAAGCTGTGTTCACCATGAAGGCTCTGGTACCAGCAGTGGGCCCTGCAGCCAGTGCTGTGGTCACCCTCTTCTGCTGCACTCCTGGCCAGCCTGGTCCCTTGAAAGGCTGGTCACAGAGAAATGGGTAGGGATGTGAAGGCACAGGGTGCCAGGGAATGATGCCTCTTTTTAAACAGACTGTAGTCATGTGGGCTATCTCCCAAGAGAAACACTAGAAATATTCATTCATAAACTAGGGGAAAGAACTAAAATGGATGGAGAAAGCAGACCCCATATGCCCTGGTGACCAGTGAAACCTCAGTTTTAGAGAGAAATGCAGAGTGAGCACCTCCACAGCCTGGGAGACATCTGGACAACACTTCCCACCATACCAAGTAGGAGCACCAGATGATAAGAAATCCCTTTCTCCTCCCTCTCTGGCACTGTGATTCCTGCCATCACTGCCATCCACCCACTGGCATCACTTCAGTCAGTCTACAGAAATCTCAATTTCTTTCCTCCCTTTGTTTCTGGCATGACTTGCATATATCCTGATGGAGAGGACATGCTTCTGGAAGGTGACAGAGGTAGGTTCAAGGCATCTCAGCTGTACTTGGACTGGAGGTAGTTGCTGAGTCCCTCAGCCAAAGAGATGGAAGAGCAAAATAGGTTCATTGAATCCTGGAATTGACACATGGGGATGCATCCCTACTTTAGGTGTCAGCAAGATGGTGCTGAAGCTCTAAGGAAAAGTTTGTGGGTGACACTGGGTAACAAAACTGAGGTTAGGAGAATCAGACCTTTCATAAATGCTAGTCCTAATAGTGGAAAAAGAGGAAGAATCCCTGCTGTGCACTCCAACTGACTGTATGGTAGCATAGCCTCTACATTTATTTCTACTTCAGTTAAGCTTAAGCTTTAGGAGAAACACTTAAAAACATGTAAATAAGAAGTGACAGAATGCAGACCTTAAACACCTCCTCTGATAGCCTAAAAGATGCTTTTAATAGAAGGGAAAGTAATCCTCTGACAGAAAATAAACCTTAGGGAGAAAAGATATGCAAAAGCTGAAATTCAAGGGATACAGAAAAGGGTATTCCTTTGGGATTGAAATAGGATCTGGAAATCAGACTTCAAAAAACAAACAAAAAAAAGCCCAACAAACAAACACCTCTCAAACCTAAATTGGGCTAGTATTTGCAGTCCCTGAACAGCTCCATCCTCCCTCTCCTGCGGTGGGTGAAGTTCTTACTATATGGCCTTCTTCACAATGAAATTTAAATTACTTAACTATAAATTGCTTTCCAAACAGTAGCACCTTGTATTTTAGTCAAAGTCACTGGTGATATTTCTAGGTTTCCTAGAAATGCATTCAGAAAGACTTCTATTGATTTAGACCTTCACACAGATCTATTATTCTCAGCAAAATTCTCTAGGGAGTGAAGTTTGTTTTTCAGACCATGCTCATGCCAAACAATCCTGCACCAGTCAGATAGGGCATTTGACAAAAGTGGCTTAGGGAACATAGAGACATGAGGAAAATAATGTAAGAAAATAGTATTATTCTGAATGTTTAATTTGATTTTCTTCTGCCTGATTTCACCCCTAGACCTTTTTCTGCTGCGAGGCTGGAATGGGTAACTGAGCCTGCCTATGGCACACAGTGGAGATGTGAATTATTTTGGCCCTAGCCTAACAGTGAACCTTGTTCAGGTCTAGAGGTCTGTCTGCATTTATTTACTAATGGATCCGTGCAAGGTAAAACCCAATGCAAGTTTGTGCAGGGAGCCTCTCAGTTACATGGGAGAGTCCTCAGCTGTTGGAGGAAAAAGTAGAGCTCCAAGGAGCTGCAGGGGACAGAAGTACCTACAGAGGCGGGAGCTCTTTGCCAGAATCTGTTGAAGCTGGAGGAGTAGAAAATGGGCTTGCTCAGGACCCACTTGACTGTTTTTTTTTTTTGTAAGACTGGTAGGACTGTTATTGCTTAGGTGCAGATGGATTTTAAATTTGCGGTTAATGAAATTCTATTGTCCTTTTATGCTCTGCATTAAACCACAGCACTGAGCACAAGTCTGTTTTGGGAAGGTTTGATAATGAGACCTCAGGAAAACAAAACCAGGGAATTGCAAAGGGTGAAGCTTCTCCTTGGGAAGGTGTTCCTCAGGCAAGGCTGTGTATCTGAGTGCTCTACACTCAGGTATCACCTCTTGGGTCACCAGCAGTGACAAAGCAAAGGGCAGCACAGCTGGGACCAGCACTGGAGCCCTGTCTGAGGAACACCCCTTGGGCCAGGGCTCACTGAAGGAGGCAAGAGACAAGAAGGAGGCAAAGCCCTGCCAAGTTTTGGGGTTTGTCTTCGAATATTTCTTTTTTCTGTGATGGGGGAAGGGTTGCTCATCAAGGGGAGGCAGATAAAGTAATTTGGTCTCCTGGATTTCCAGGCTGTACTCTGAGCCAATACTGTTTAATTTTTTCTGGGGGTACCAGGTAGGTAACTTAACCTCATGCAATCTTCTGCAAAGAAGCCTCCTGTCAGAAAAGTGATGGCACTGTCCCTAAACTTACTTTATTTAATCTTTATGTTACAAAATCTGAGAGACTGGACAACCTTTATTTCTGGGTTCTTTTTCTGCTTATTAAATATTTCACGTGTTCCTAATATCTCTTTAGTGTCTGCTTCTTTTTTCTTTGTTTTCTCTTAATTCTGATGGTAAGAAATCACACAAGTTTTATTTCCAGAAAGCTATAAGCAGCTGAAGAAAAGTTTTAATAATCAAAATGCGAGGTTTATTGCATTACTGTCTAGAGCAGCAGTTCCTAGAAGGTATAAAGAGCACATAGCTCTTTAAAGGAGAAAAGGTCTGTTAAATACACACAATAAAAAACTATTTAGCGTTAAGGGAAGTATCTTACTTTTCTGTAAGAGCTTAAAAATGTCTCAAGCTTCCTTTAGTTTTCTACCTCTGTGCTAAAATCACTTATTGTCTCTGAAATTTGATAATGCTGTGACTGGGGCTTCTTTATGCACAACCAGTGCTGTGAAACCTTCATCCCGGTGCATTCTGTACTTCTTGTTTCCTGAAAAGAAATAGTGAGCAAGTGGGGACAAATGCCTGCATTTACCCTGTAGCTGTATGAATGACACAATAGGAATGTTACGTGGAAGGCTTTGCATAAACAGTGGCTGATGGTCTGACACTGTTAAAGTCAGTGGCAATGCCCCCACCAAGGTACCAAATGGCAAAAATTTCATTTAGAAATTAAAATTACTCTTGACGTATGACCTGACATTGTGAATATGCACCTGTATAGAGAGCCTGTGTGTGAGCAAAAGGAGCATATCCAGGTGACGTTTTGCATCTATCTGAGAAAAAAGCTCTGGCATAAGAAGGAGGAGCTTTGTTTAAAAAAAAAAAAAAAGCTGCATAAAAAAATTAGAAGAGTAAAATTTACATCAGTCACAAAAAACCTCACAAGAACATGAGGAACCTGAAAAAATAGGGATGATCATTGCTATGTGATGCATTCAAGAAGAGATATTAACTGATTTTCAAAAGCATTTTAATTTTGCTTTCTGCCTTGGTAAACTTCATTCATGCACACTATAAATACAGGTAGAAGTGAAGGCCATGAATTATGAGGAGAGAAAGGACTAGTAAATACAGCTCTTCAAATAATATATATAATTTAATACTTAATCCTTTAAAGGATTCTGAGAAAGAGAAATAATTCAAACTTTAAATAGTTATCTAAAAAGGACGAGTCTCATGGAATGAATTTGGTGACTGTGACTCCATCTCTACATTGCAATCTAGTTATAATAGTGAAATCAACATATTTATCAGACAGAGCTCAGGGTGGAATTTGAAATCACTGAATTGTGTTTGTCCATGGGGATCTCCATCGTAGATGAGGTTTTCTGAAAAATCTACATAAATACTCATACTATTTTAAAAGCAGTATGATTGATGGACACTACATGGAGTTCCTTTTTTCCTTTATTAATCACAAAATGAAGTTAATTTTGACCAGATACATCCATGAAATTAATTTCAACAAGAGCACAAGATAGATTAGCTAGACACACTAGCTGTGTTCCTGTAAGCTGGTTCTGAGGAAATTTCTCCAAAAGTGTTTCAGGATTTATCCTGAGCAACCTCTCAGCTGCTAATGATCATTTCTGAAAAGTGCAGGTGGACAGGGAGTTTTTTACTGTGAAAAGTGAAAAAAACTCTATATTTAGAGCAAGGTTAGAAAGGAATCTATGGGACAAACAGTGATGGGTGAGTTTCACTTCAGTACCTAGAAATGCTCTCACTGAGCAGTCACTTAATAACCAACAAAACAGAAAATATACAGGTTTTTTAAGAGCAAATGACATGATACCATCCTAAAAAAATGTAAAACTAGAATAGAAACCTAGCAAAACCTTGAGGAACCACAGACAGAATTTATATTGACTGTACCACAGCTCTTGATAACCCTACACAATGTTTTCAGAAGCAAGCTGAAGAAAAATGATTCAGATAAAATTATGAGGTGTATGTACAATAGATTGCAAATTACTGTTTGAATTTGTCATTCAGTGTGCTCCTTTAAATGTGATGAACTAAGAGGTAGAGCCCTGCAGAAGTTTGTCCTGATGTGTTTGTTCTTCTCTGCTGCAGAAAAAGATTCAGAAGACGACAATAGATTGCAATTGGTGCTAAATATAGTGCTGCTGCAAGACATTCAAATGTCCTTCTGGGATGCATTAACAGGTATAAAATACAGGAACTTGTTCTTTTACTCAGCTTGGCATTAGTGACCTCAGCTGGAAAACTGTGTCCATTTTTGGGTTAGGTATTTTTAGAAGAATGTAGCTCCATGAATCACAGAGCTCAGAGGTGAACAACACGTATTGTAAGGCATGTGACTTCTTGGGAATGGCTGAAATAATTGAACCTGTAGTCTAGAAAGACAAGGATGATGTGAATCTTCACATGTATGAAATATGTGATCTTTCTCCAAAATCATCATGAAAACAAGTAATCTCATTTGCTGAGGGAAGGTAATATAGGTTAGACATTGTCCTTTTAGTTGAAAGGGCAATTGAGCATCAGTTACTGCAGAGGTGACCGGCATCCTCTACACTGAATATTTTTAAGAGCAGATGAGGATGGCGTGCATCTGTTCAATTTTGCCTCAAGGACGGGGATAGACTAAATCAGGGATGCTTGTTCTGATGACCATCCATAGATTACTTGGATAGTTTGCCCAGTACATTGCCAGCCAGAAGCCAGCAAGACCTGGCTGAACCTTCGGGTGTGGCAGCCTCTGACCAGCTCACAGTTCCATGGAAAGATCTCTGGTATGGTGGGTAAATGTCATCTTCCCTGACCAAGGAAAGACCAGAGCCATTTAAGAAGGGTGCTGGTTGAGAGCAGGCTGTGGCCAGTGCTGTCTGGTCAGAGCTCATTCCCTCCTCAAGGATCACTTTGAAAATGAAGGAGCCAAGAGCAAGTCATACGAATTATAAAGGTGGCAGCACGATACACCCAAATCTGCAAGAGGAGGTGGTAAGCAGATGTTCCTGGTCTCAAATAGGTATCTTGAGATCTTGGGATACCTGGTGGCCCAGGAGTCTGGAGTTCAGTTGTCCATAACTGGCTATAGAATTGAGATGAAGTTATCTCCCAGTAGCTAAAAACATGTGGAAATCACTAGATGAAATGACTTCTTGAGGTCATTTTCAACCTTACACTGCAGAGATTTCTATGAAGTAGTGGAATAATTTCACTCCTCTTTGGAATAACAGCAGGACTAAATATGGAATAACAAAAAATAGATTAAAAATGGTCCAGTTCCAGTATCCAGTATTGATAGAGCAAGTTCATGAGGCTCTTCTTTTATACTATACATAACAGAATATTGACTCAGATTTGGAAGAGCTGGTGTGTTAAACTGTGCTATTTGAGAATTATACTGTATTTCTTCTTTAGTGAAAAATTCAGGCAAAATGCTGAATATGTTAAGCTGGATTACTTGAGAATTACAAACAGTAATTTGAGAGGAAGGTTGTGACAGGTACAATTTTGCCTTATTTTCATGAAAAGGATGAAATGCTTTTTTCTTCTCAAATGCCAAAACTGGTTAAGGATTTCTGAAAGAACAATACTCCTTAAAATATGAAGTTCCACCTGCCAGGGAAGAAAAATCTCCCAAAGTTTCTGCATATAGTATCTCAGTGATACATACTAAATTGCAATCTGCAGGGCAAGAAATCTGTTTTGAAATACCTGATTTTCATACTTTGGGACTTCATGACTCTGAAAGCTTTGGTATCATTATACTGGCACTTGGGGTTGGATGGGGGTATGCTTTTATTTGGGACCTGTTCCTTGTGCCTATCAGAGAAGTCTCCTAGCATGCCAACATCTGGAACAGACCTGTTCTCTGAAGGAGGAACTGAGCTGTCTGAAAAAATGCCCCAAGTGCCATCTAAAGTTACAGCCCTACGTGCAAGTTCTGCAGAGCACAGCAGGGGTGGCACATTTCTAATGCGAGATTGTGCTTTCCAGCCCCAATAAATTGCTGTAAGTGCTACCACATTTCTGTATACAGTCCTCACCCTTAAAAAGATAAGAAATCAAAGTGTTTGAACATGGTGAATAGGAGTGTAAGCTGTTTACATAGTCACTGTTTACATTCTATTAGAGGTGACAAAATCATCATGCAAAAAAAAATGGCAGAGTTGATAAAGACTATATCAGTAAACAGCAGATTAAGCAGGACACAGAGAACCTTACAGACCAATTATACATAATTTGCCATGGACATGGCTTGAGAAAGAAATGCACACAATGACTTAGAGAAAATTGCTTAGCTTGGCCGCATCCTTATTAACAAAACAGAAGTGCCTGAGTACAAATTGTCCTTGGAAAAATAACTCCTGGGAATAATAGTATGTCCTCATCCTTTGCCTAGTGATGAAGAAGAGCCTTTTCCTCCCATTCCCCACCCCCTGAAGCTATCCTGAGCCTTTTCATGTCTACCTGACCCACAGCTTCCTAGACATCTTCTCAGCATTGGAAAGCCAGAATCTGTGTCACTAATCTGTCACAGGCCTTCAGCAGCTCTTTTGGAAGGACTTGTGCAGGAATTTGCTCCTACATTACATCCCAGGTACCACAGGTTTGGGAGATTGTGAGAGCTCTCCCATCCCTGGTCTGCTGTTTCATCCAATGAGCATTCCTGCTCTAAAGTATTACTCTCACTTTTCCTGCACTCATGCATCAACTGCAAGCTCAATGGCAAATCAGATCACCAGGGAAGTGAATGTATGAGCCTATCAGTAGCCTACAGAAAATGTCTCTGTTGATGTATTTTATTCCAGCTTTTCATGAAAAATGTTCCACCACACTTTCTGTGGTGATCCTGTGAGGAATTCACTGATCATATTTCCACCACACCTTCTGTGGTGATCCTGTGGGGAATTTGTTGAACATATTTCATATGTTTATGAAATATGTTGATCATATTTCATAAACATATTTAATATATTTAAGACAGTCAGCTTACAACAAGTTCTCAAAATCAGAACTTTTTGAGGAGGAGAAAGGCGATGACTTGTTCTCCACAGTTTGCAGGTACTGAAAAGGGGAGTTTAGAAAACCCATAAAATTCGATTAAATTAACACAAATATTAAAGATAGATTTTCAAAAATTATAGCCTAAATAGGACTGAATTTATCTTTCCTAAAGATATTAACTATGATCTATTGGCTAATAATCTTTAAAATTAATAACAGAAGAACAGGCTAGGAATAGGAAAAAATCTTTTAAGGAATTCTTGGATGACCTGAAATGACTCAAATTGCTCTTCCTGTGAAAAAATCACAGAAATCATTGAACATTTTGTGAGTTTTTGAGGAAAGGGGAAAAGTCTAAGGAAGAAGGACATGAACAAGAACAACCCTGAGAAACACAGCCATATGATCACCTTGGAAAGGAGGGAGTAGGATTATTACAGAACACCTGTCTGTGGAAGAGTACCATAGAAATGGACCTATAACAGGCAACAAAAATAATCTAATTCTTCCAATTATCATATGAAAGGCATGGATGCTAAATATTGTCCTTGACATGGCACTGATAAGATCTTGATCAGAGCAATATTTCTTGTATTGAAGTACACATTTTAAGAAATACACAGATGTAGCAAAAAGACCTTTACTGATTATGAATTCAAAAAATAATTTCTAGGAAAAAAAATGGTTTTGTAGAAAAGCATATATGAAGGCGAGGTATTGGTGCTAGTTGACTAAAATGTTGCTATAAATGGGAAAGTGGTCAGTTACTTTTGATTTGCAAGGAGACAGTAACCAATGAACATGCAGTAGCAGTAGGGCTTGTGTAAAATATCAGGAGGACTCTCTTAACCAGCAGCATATTTAGGTACTGCAGCAGGACATGGCTGGATTATCATCATGGGAAGTCTAGACAATTGCTCCTGGCTTGAGATCAGTGGTTGGTCTACATTTCCTTTTGTGTCTCACATCTTTACAGTTTGTTTCTGCCTAGCGATATACCTTGATTTTTAAAGCAATTTAGATTGTGCCACATTCAAATTCCAGCTGCAAGCTCTTTGTTTTTTTGGCCATATGCTTTCAAGCACAGAGCAATGTGCTGTGCTTGACGAGCTGGAAGGCTCCAGGGACATCCTGCTGGGACAGAGAAGAAATACTGGGAAGGTGAGTGAAGGGGGAAGGAGCAATATATTATTTCTGTGGCTCAGTGGCAGTGCTACAAATACCACCAACACAGAGCCTGTTCCACAGTGCCACTAAACCCAGCTAACCTTGAGATGAGTGTGTGAGCTCAGTGCAAGGGTACTGTTCAACTCTTATATTTACAGTATCATGGCCACTGCTAAGGTTCAATGAGAATTTCGGCATGGGAGAAGATGCCATGGACAGATGGAAAGGCAGCAGTAATCCACAGACATATTGACAAGGCATGCAGGCCAAATGGGTGCTGACCAAGACCATCTGTCCCTTCTTTTTCATCTAGAGCATCTGAGAGGCAGAGTTTCAAGTAATACTCCCAGCTCATGAGTTTTTGCTTGGTGTTGATATAGTGTGACCTTTTTTTCCTGGCCTGCCTTATCCAAGACAAGGATGCCATCTTCACTGCCTCAGAAGCACCACCAATCACAGTCTGCACCAGGAGGCAGCAAACTCCTCTTTCTTTTTTGTATTGGATCTGTACAGGCAAGCCTGTCTAGAGGAGAAAAATGTGAGCTTAGGGAGGAGATGATTTGAAAAAGTGCCTGGTCTTCCCTAGCCATAATAAATCCTTGGCTGTTTTGGGACTGCAGGTTTAGTGAACAAAGATCACACCTTCATATGTGCCTTTTCACATTGCCTGCCTAACGTCTCCCAGGATCTGATACAATTACTTATACAACACACGTAAGAGTATAAGATAAAGAGATATCCGCAGTTTTGCCAGTAAACTCCCCAAACTTCATATCTGGGGAGGCAGGTGTTTGCCCTAGGTCTTTGAAATGATGTGACAGTGTCCAACTGCTCAAACACTACAGTGCCATAAATCACTCAGAGATGCCATAAACCACTTATCACCTCAGAGGTACATCCTCAACACCCGTTTCAAAATACATCTTTATAAAAAACAGAGCAGTGTCAGCCAGTTATTTCAGTGTAGTAAAGGCCAACCCAGAATCAAATACTATGTTATGAAATCTAGCCAAGACAAGAAACTTCCCTATCTGCGGGTTCACAATATGAGGTGTCACCCGGCTGCCTTGCAAGGGAGTTTGCAAGCCTTGACATATAATACCCACTTACCATGGTGATTGCAAGCTGTCTCAGTGTTACTGCTGTCAGCCCAGATCCAGTTTTGAACAGTGAGATGGAAGATAACAGATCCATGAAGTACTGATTTAGTCTTCAGGTAGGGAGAATCATGCTTGCCGAGAAGTTTGCTTGCATCTGGCAGTACTGGTTTAAGTCCATGCCTGGTTATGCTTAAACTGTTCATTCTGTCAATAAAGCCTCAGGTAGGTCTGAAATATAAAGATGTGGGAGGTTCCTTTATGATTTCAAGAGAAACCGGAGCAGAATCTTTGACTTCTCAAGGACAAAAAGCAAACTAAACCAAGTCAAACCAAGCAGGAGAGGGAGGGATCTACTTGAAGTCCTTAGAAAAAATTACAACATGCTGAAAGAAAACATTTTCTTCCTGAGGAGTAGTTCCATAGTTTATTCTGAAACTGTTCCTCGTTTGAGGGCATTTCAGTAAGTTGCTTTTTGAAACCCAAAGAAAAATTAGCGTGTCTGAGCACTCGTCTGTTTGGGTTCTTTTTTGGTGTATCATGTAGTCTACCAGAAGATATGCCTCCTTACAAGCTCACTTGACATGCACTAGGACACTGCTGCTACAACAACATTACTTCATTAATATAACATTAGATTACAAACAAAACATGGAATAAAACATTCAACCTTCTTCTTATGAAGACCAAGGGTCAAGTAGCCTTTTTCAGTCATACAGGTTTTAAATTTCATCTCTTCATATCCAGGGGCTACTCCAAATATAAGCAAACTGAGTAGGTATTGGGACACAAGGAGAGCTCAGGGGCTTCTGATATGAGTTATGTGAACACAGGGGAGGGGCAGACAAACAGCATAAGAATGATCCTCTTCAGTATTATCCAAAAAGGTAGATTTAAAGAAGAGGAAAAGTTTGAATTTCTGCTAATATTCTTGTAACTTGGGGGGGAGGAGAGGGAGGGAACACCAGGGGGTGGGTTGTGCATGGATTTTCTAGGTTGAAAAGCAAATACTTTAATTTTTGTGTAACTGTGTTGCCCCTGAGGACTCTCTCTGGGCATCACATTTTGCTCAGCCCCACGAACCTTTGCCACTTGAACAAATGCTGCTTTTGTGAGATGTCACCTAGAATGGGGCTCAGTGCCAGCAAGGTTTCAGATGTGTTTGCTGTCAGCAGATGTTTGGTGAGAGCATTGATTTCCATCCATACCTGTGCTGCAAGACCACCTCTGAGCAGGTTATTTGTACATCCATTTTCCACCTCTTCCAGTCCTTATCATCAGAGCCCATGTCACAGAAGGATAATTGAATCTTTTCAGTTCAGGATTCAGCGCTGCACTTCAAACTTGCTTTGCCTTGTGTAGAACGGGTTTATTTTCATTTAAAACAAAAACGTTTATTTTTGTGATGGCTTCCATCAAGCTGTGCGTAGCCCTGTTCACTCTGCACATCCCCCTCACACTGTGTCACACCCTGTCATGCCTGCCTCACGCTGTTCTTTCCCTGCATGGCATTTCAGAGCTCTGGGGGGCAGGTGTGGCACCTTGCTCGTACCAACCACCTGTGACTACAGAGGTCCAAATGGGTATTTGCAGCTCTTCTTTCCAGGAATCTGTCACTGGTTGCTATAGTGATAAACAAATTGGCTTATTAGGAAAAGGAACAAAGAACTAGGGAGAATTATTTCAAAATTGCCTACATGCATAGATAAACATGCAATCTGACTTCTCATTGTCAGCTTGGGCAGCTGGTTTCCTGTTTCTGGAGCAGCATGGACCCCTTATACATTATTTTAACAAGTCCAGCCCAGTCTCCGCTGCCTGTGTTTTCTGACACACAGTGTCCTGTGTGAGGGCATGGGGCTTTTTCTTCTGAGCTGGATGATTAAACTTCTCAGGGCCTCCCATAACTGGATAGTATGGAAAATGTGCTTTTTCGGGAAAACTGTTAGGTGGTCTAATGAGGCTGAAATGAGTGTAAAGGAACAGAAGAGGACAGAAGAAATTATGCTTTTGCTGTATCCTGTGCTGCAGCTTCATTTTTTTGTACCTTTTTCACCCCTTGCTGATGCCAAGATACCTCTGTGCAGACACTTGAGTGGTGATCTGTGCCTGTCAGATGGCAGAACATCACTTTCTCTGTAGGATGGCTGGCTTACACATTGGTCTTCACTAACGTGTAATAAATCTGTTCTCATTTGAATCCCTGGATACACTGTGACTCCACTGAGATCAGGTTTGTGCCCTTGAGTGTGTAGTACACAGTGAATGTTCTCTGCCACTCCTGTGGGATGAAGCCTCAATGCCTGTTTTTTTGCTAATTACACCTTTTGATTGACTGAGCAATGCCAAAAGGTGTAACTGCAAACAATAGAAACTACACTGCCTATATTTCATTTAGACAGGCAGGCTACTCTTTTGCCTGCTGTGATTTGAGTCACCTAGCATCTGGATTTACCCATCACAGAAACCAGGTTGATGAGCCCTCTTTGCATGCCAGGGCTAATTACCCACCTCCAGTCACCAGCAGTCACTGCTTTTGAAAGAAAAATATGAAACAGTCCAATGAAAAGAATCATCCTTGGGTTTAATTTATTCAATTACAGCCATGTGAAATAGAAACTATTTCTCTGCAGTGTTTCATCCACTAGTTAAAAATAATTGCACATTTTTATATGTTTATCCAACTGATATTGCTTCTACTTCTCATGGCACTGTAATAGTTCTATCAGCTGCAGAACCTATGAAACAATAAATTTTAATAGCTTTATTTCAAATGCTTAGAACTCAGACCAACTTTCCAATAACTGGAAAAAAAACCCCACCAAAAAAAACAACAACAACAAAAAACCCCAACCCAAACAACACAGCCTTTAATATACCTAGCTTTAGGAAAACCTGATGTTCAGAAACGGGGGAAATTCAAATGGAGAAAGCAAAAGTCTTGACCACCTTGTCCCTTGCCAGGCATGCCCAGCTAAGAGGCTGGATGGGAGTGCTGGGTTGCAGCAGAAGTCTCTACACACAGCTGCCTGATGGGTGGGTGACCCTGAGTCAGGAGGGGGAGAAAGGCAAAAAGAGCTGAATTGCTTTAAGAATGGTGGAAAAGTACATCTGTTGCACAGCTAAGGCAACTCTCCTGCCATATCTGTGCTTTTCTACAGATTTTGGAAAGACTGAAAGCAATGAAGAAGAAAGAAACCAGGGCACACAGTTGCTGGCTAGCATGACACAACCCCTTGTGACTGCATCCAGCCACCATCTGCTGTGCGCTCCTGTTTGAAATAGGAAGCCTCCATGGGCCTGTAGAGAGTGTTCCTAGGTCTGGGATCTCTTTTGTACGGGTGTGCATATACACACTTGCACACATGGGCAGTGTTCTATGATTGTGTTAAGCATTCTCCTGCCAGAGTCAGGCATCCTCTGCTGGTAAGAAGCACAAGAACTGAGACAGAGGTAGCTTTTTTAAAAAACAAATGAAAAATTGCATGCAGAGTCCTGACGCGTCTCTGAAAAAAATCTTTGGAGAACAGGGGCAGCAATCACAACACCATAATAGATGAGCCAAGCCATAAAGTACTGCAAACAAACAATTCTGGACCAGATCCTAAAGAGAAATGCCTGCCCACACACTCTGATACTACCCAGAATATGCACTGTGCTGCATACTATGTGTGAAACCAGAGGAACAGCCTGAGTCACACAGTGATTGGTACCATCAATCACAAGTTAGAAACTCGTCCTTTGTTTCAGAGTTGCACCTGAGGCCTCAAATCAAATGTGACAATTTTTATAATAACCAGTGCTAAGGTGTTCAGCTGAAAAAACTATCTCTGTAGAAAGTTTGCCCTCACCAATGGAGTGGTAATTTGACTGGGTTCTTCCAATTTCCAGAGGAAGATCATTCTGCTTTGCTTATCAAGAAGCAACAATTTAATAAATAGCAGTTGGCTTGTATGTAGTGCCTTTATTATCTTTTACCATTCCATCTAAAATAATCTGCACATGAAGCTAACAGAAAATGCTGCCGCATTATTTGATACCACACCTATTGTATCTGTCTCATGACCTCCGAGCCTGTTCTGTGGCACCCGAAAATGTTACAATGGTTCTGGGGGGAAAACCTAGTCGTTGCAATTTGTTATCAAATAACCATGTGTCCCATACTGCAGCAGCCGTGATAGGAGTAAAGGCAGTAAGTATTTGTTAGCAAGTGCAGAGAAACAGAGTTACCAGCTTTCAGGCATGCAATTAAAGAGAGGAAGATCACTACACAGTTCATCGGGATACCTCCCTGGTGCTTACTGTTTGTGCTCCTTCCTAAAGTGCTGCAATTACGTTCAGCTATTTCTATTGCTGCCTTTACTAAGGTCTTACAGCCATAAACTATTAAGTATCCTCTATAGGCTCTGAATACAACACACAAGTTAACTACAGATAATATTTTTGGATGAAAGGTAATATAAAGGGAAAACCAGTACTTTTAAAATATTTGAATATATTCGGCTATAAAGAATGCCAGTTAACACATCCATTTGTGACTCCTAGTTTCTAGGTTCTGTCCCAATAAGTTTTTAAGAATCCTGACATGGCATCATAGGGTGTCTAAAAGTGGCAACTTCTCCAAATGATCGCTGACTTGCAAATGAGAACAAACAGTATCTTCTTGGTATGTTGCTTTGATACAACATGTTTGCATTATTTGAACGCATTATCTCTGTAAATAGAATTGTACTGGAAATGAGAAAACAATGGTGTGCTCAGTCACTGGAGAGACGCACTTTAGGTGATTGTCTTCTAGATAAACGGTATCAGCATAAAACTGACAACTGTAATTTTGTGTCTGAGATGTTCTTGATTTGAATATATTGAACTATTTATGCTTGCTCCATTCCTCCACATTATTTCATTATCACATAACAACCCTTCTACCCCTCTACTAAACATGCTAACTCTAATTAGCTCTCTGCTACACAGATGTTTCTTCATTCAGATCTTCAGTGCCTGGCCAGGTGTCGCACTCACTTTTTCATAAATTTCACCTTACATTACATCAGTTCGATGTCCTCTATGTGTGTGTCCTTTTGAATAACAAATCGATTGGGGATAGATATGAATGACAGATAGACACAGTGTCCGCATTATCTACATTTGTTATACACATGCAAATGTGAAGGATGAATACAAAACAGGAAAGAAAGCAATGAAGGTTGGCATGCAGGCATTCCCGATTTCTGCAAGCCACGCTATTCCTACCAAAAATCAAAGTATCAGTGACTAATCATTTTATTTCTTCTCTCAAATAACTCGGAAGCCAGTGAGAACATAATTTGATCTCTTAAGTTTTAAACAGAGAATCGTGGAGAATTCAGTAATTTGCAGACTCTCCTGCTATGCTTCTGGGTTCTTGTGCAGCATGAAGTTTTAAAAGCATAATTCAAGCTGTAAGGAAGTGTTTAGTTATGACAGTGGGGAACGTTGAAAGATGCATCGGAAACTTCCCTGTGAGGAAAGGATTTGTAAGAGGTTTTAAATTGTGCATTTCATGCGTGTTGCGGCACCTGATGAATGCCTTTTCCTCAAAATAAAGACAGGTGGATTATTACGAAATACTGATACACGTATGCTTTTTAAGAAGGACCTCTCAAGCCCGTGTAATCTCCGGGGAGGCTGCACGCCCGAGCAGCGGGGAGATGTGGTCCAGGGAGCGCGGGCGCTGCGGGGCGGGGGCGGCAGGCGGCTCCGACTGACGGGCACCGAGGGGAGCTGCGGGAAGCGGCCACCTCTTATTTACAACTTCTTACTTCGGCCGAGATGGGGAAAAAAAACCAAACCCAAGACCAAACCGAAGCAGAAATGAAGCGAGCCGCCCTCCCCCGCTCCAAGGGGTAAGTCCTCGGGCACGGATCCCTCCACCTACCCCAGCCCTGCCCGTAGGCCGGCCGGCGCCGTCCCGAGGAAGGCGTTCCGGCCACCGGCTAAAGTTGTCGCCCGCCGCGGAGAGAAGCAGCCCCCCACGGCCACCGAGCGCTGTCCCCGCCGGCCGGAGCCCGGCGCCGCCGCCGAGGGCACCGAGCGCGGAGCTCCCCGAGGGCCCCGAGCGCGGAGCTCCCCGAGGGCCCCGAGCGCGGAGCTCCCCGAGGGC
>WBMY01012571.1:81634-191054 GCA_013397315.1 Donacobius atricapilla
GCCACCGAGCAGCGCAACGCCGGCCTGGCCTGGCTGCGGCAGCGGCACCAGCACCTGCCGCCCCCGCAGCCCGGGGTGCTCTTCTTCGCCGACGACGACAACACCTACAGCCTGGAGCTGTTCCAGGAGGTGCGTGCGGGACAGGGGGGGCGCGCCCGGCAGCCACGCTCCTCCGCTCCCCGCGGCCGCGCCGCTCCCCGCCGCCCCTCTGGCTCCTGCCGCCGCCCCTGCTCAGCTTCCCGGGCGGGGCTGTGCCCCATCCCCGCTTTGCGGCGCGCTCGGTGCCCCGTCCCCAAAAACTCCGGCCATGGGAGAGTGAAGCCCGCTCCCCGCCCGGAGACTTTGCAGCGCCCGTCCCTCGCCGGGGCTCCCCGGGGCTGCCTCTGTGTGACCGCCGCTCTCCTGATTTCAAGTTTCTTGTCCCTCCTCCCCGTACTCCCCCAAGTTTTTACTGCTCTTTTCTCACTTTGCTGCCGAGCGAGGCAAGTTTAAGGTTTATATAAGGGATCCTGTGTTTTTGTTAAAACTGGGTTGGAAAGTGCTCTAAGGTTTGTTCTTTTCAGGCTGCATCCCTGTCCCTGTAGGGCGAACTAGCCTCAAGAGTCGCCATCCTTCCCAGTTTTTTCCTTGGCGCTAATGAATTAAGCCAGAGCCGGCTTCTTCACGTGGAGTTGTCTTTTTGAAGCCTTTCCCTCTTAAAAGCAGCAAATCGCTTGTGTAACGACTGAGTCTTTTTTTTGTGAAGGGACCTGTTTTTGTCTTCATTGCCTCCCCTTGGTGAAGGGCTTTGTTTCATTTTGGTGGGAACTGGCAAGCGCTCGGGGCAGAGGGTATCCAGCTTTCTTTCTGGGTTCCCCCTGGCAGGAAGGAGGGTGTTTAATAAGTGGACATAAAACAGTAGAAGAAAGATCGTGTACATCTTCTGTGACAGCTAGGAGAGTAACCTTGGCAGGGCAATGAGGGAGGGAAGCAGGAGGGGAAGTTGGCAGCGCAGGGCTCCAGACACGCTGCGCTCCGAGTGCTCGGCCGGCGGACAGGGCTGCAGTTCGAGGCGAGCGCGCAGCCCCCGCCGCTGGCTGCCGAGCTGTGCTCTTCCTCGCGTGCCTCACAGTCTACGAGTTTAAGTGAACGTGATTCACAGAAATGTGAAGCACATCCAATTCCCTAGAGAAAGCTGGTTTAGAAATCCTTAGGTTCGTCTGTGTTTAGGTTTGTAATGCGCCCCTTTCCATTTCCAGTGTGTGGGCAGGTGCAGGGTCCCCATTCAGCAGGGATGCCCTACTTCTTTTGCCCACTTGGTATTCAGCATTGAAGCCGCTAATTTAAGGACCTTTGCCTAGAGGCTAAACCTTTGTTGCAATTGATTTTTTTAAATCCTCATAGCTGTGCTCGGTGCATTATAATGCAGAGTAATTTCACACACCCATCTTTGATGTAATGGGAATGCTCACATGTATTTGTAGAAATAAGGCTAATTTGACTGAATCTCAGGGAGTCTGTTAATTGAAACAGAAAATACACTTTGGCACAATGAATAATGTGGGACAAAAGATATTTGGAGATGAATACCGACTATTTGTTTGGGGGTGGGGGTTTTTTGTCTGTTTTTTGTTGTTGTTGTTGAGTACCAACATTAGGGACAAGCTGAAGGAACAGTAGTATTAGCTGGTGTTTCTCTTGAGTGCTCCGCAGCTATGGAAAAGGAGCCTGGTCACATTTAGTCTTTTAAAATTTCTATCATTATTCTACTAATTGCTGTGAATTATGAAACAGAAAGGTACAAATTACCTCTCTAATTAGCTTGGAAATTCAGGAAAGTGATGGGATAAAGCTGTCTGAAGAGCAAACACAACAGATAACCTGTGTTTCCTCTTGCAAACAAGAGTTGTAACCTCCAGCATGAGCCTCTGCAACCCTATGGCTTCCCCTTCCCCTGCCTTCAGCTGCTGGGAAAGAGCTGTTTGTTCTGAGCCTTGTGCTCACAGGCAGACACGCATGCACAAATGAGTTATCCCTAAGAAATGGGGAGCTTGGAAAGCTCAGTTACAGGAGCAGAGAAGGAGCTTTTGCTTTAGTTGCCGCTGCGAGTTCCTGTGTCTGTGTTTTGAGGTCACTAACGAGCTGTTGGCAGGGGCTCTGGGATGCCAATGGTAGGAGAATGGGGAATGCCAACCGGGCAAAGTTGAGGGAAGGCTTTGCCAATGGGATCTGCCCTTACGTGTGGGAGGTTACATTTAGAGTGAGCCAGAAGCCTGATTTTTCAGTCGAGGCACTGCTAGAGGGCTGGTTGCTTTTTAACTCGATAAAAGAAAAATCTGTGTATTCATGGATTCTGGCTTGACAACTCTGTGATGAATCCTGATCTCTCCTTCAGGACTTGATTGATTGATTATAAAGTATACTTGTCTTCTCCAAGCATGAAGAGAACTGTTTCAGAATGCATTGTTTGCAGATGAAATCTGGTTGTAACTCCTGGTATGAAAAGGGTGGTAACTATACCTGAGAGGGAATTTTTTCAGTTTGTTGCCCTGCCAGGAGCAATTCTCCAGACCAGCAGTTGCTTTCCCGAAGGAGGTCTGATAAACTGTAGTCTGCTCGCTAGGAGGGAGTAGTTTAAGTGTAGGAGAATGAGACAGACGTCCTGAATTCTCATCCTAGCACCATCCTGTGCTGGCTGTGTGACTTTCAGCATGTCACTGACACGGGCACAGGGGTGTGGAGGCCCCCCAGTGCCAGCAGCAGGTCTGTCCTCTTTGCAATGGCTTGCTGCTGAGTCAAAACTGATTTCAGTAGCAGCAGTGAGGCATCAGGGAGATGGGAGCCAAGGCTAGTTAGGATGGTAAAGCCAGTAGGAGAGGAACATTTTTGTTAGGGCTGTGTTTTGCTCAGAGGCCAAACAAACAGGACCGTGGAGCAGAAGGTGAGCGAGGGAACTGCACGTCATGAGGGATTGTGTTAAAGGCAGCTCTTTTGCTGTGAGTTTCCCTGCTGTCCTTACTGGAGATGGAACCTTTTGAAAAAGCAAGATCAGCAAAGGCTTTACTGTGTGTTGTGGTGTATAAACCATGAGGTCATAATCAAAAAGGAGTATGCTTTGACATGGAATGCCATGGGATACTTCTGCGAGCTTTTCATTAAGAAATTCTAATCTTTGTCCAAAGTACTTCTGCCGGGTGCTTATAGGAATGAATACTTTATATTTGATGTGGATGATCTGGGCCCAGTAGACTTAGGCTAAGTGTGTTTCATGGAAATCAGGAAAAAAACCTCCAGCTTACAGTAGTCTGGAAAATGTCACCTTCTGTAGTAGAAGGAACCATTGGGTGCTGTTTATAATTATCTTTTTTTCCTAGAGACCTACCATGGCATGTGGGTGGATAGGTCAGTTTTTAACTGGTGAAACTATGTCCTGAAAGTTGAACTGGGCAGGGTCTAAACAGTTTTAGTTGTCCTTTCTAGAATAAAGTGGAGTGCCTGGTTTGTCTCTCTGCTGCTACACCATTGGCTCAGTTTAGCATTTTGTTAGGAAAGGTTCACCTTCCATGAAAAGGCTGCAGGGAAGGAACCAAACTGTTCAGTGATTGTGAAATTCTTTTGAGTTAACTAAATGGGGCTGCAGCAATGATGAAGGAATATTTCTGGGACTAGAGGTGTGGCTTTTAAGTAAGTTATTCCCAACTCTTTCTGCTTGAGAGTGTAGTGGTGGTCAGGTGAAAAATCATGCTTTTACTTTAATGTCTGTGGTTCTGGCATATTATATTTTGTCATTTATTATTTTGGGATCCAGATCTCAGAAATAATTTATATATTTTCTACTCAGGTGTGACCTGTTCATCTGAAGGTGTCCTTGGACATCTCTCCATCAAAAAAAAGTCTGCTTTCCAAAAATACCTGTTATGTTAAAAGTCAGCTTGCATTCATAAAAAAGCCACTGAGAGGCCTGAAATTCCAACTATTATATTTAACATTTTTTACAAATGTTTCTACATGACTCACCATAGCTTCTATTTTTACCACAAGCTGTTCATTTTGGAGTGACTCTTGTAGTTTCTGGTGCATTTGTGCTTGCTCTTATTCCTGAATGCAAGTTATTATAATATTGTGACTGATGCCTAGCAACTGCTGATTTCACATTTTTAAACTTCCAGAGGAAAAAACCTTAGATAATACTGGCATTCTACCTTCTCAGAGAGATTTTTTTTAAAACAGGATTAACCTAAGCACTGGAAACTGAAGATAGACAGCTAAGTTTCACTTCCCTTAACTCTTCACAGAATTCCTGTGTTTCTATGTCTCAGGCATTTTCTCTGCTCTTCCGTATTTTGAGTAGTTGGCCAAAGGCCATCTCTTCCGTGGTCCATGTTTGGATATGTATGCAAACTGGAGGAATTAGTGTTGGAGATCCACTCTGCTGTTGATTGTGCAGACTGCCCTGAAACCTTTGTAGGTGAGGGGTGAGCAGCATGAGGAGTACAAGAAGAGGAGTAAAGGTCTTCAGTATCTGTCTGAAAGTGAGCTTGCTGCATTCAAAAACACTGAGTTTTAGAGATTCTTGTCTAGGTTATTTCTGACTCTTTTGCTCGTGTTTTGCTCAGACACCTAAACTGAGATATATTTGAAATTAAAATGCTCATACCTAAAACCATGTTCTCCCTCCGTGCCACCCCCAGGCTTCTGGTCATCAGTGTCCAAAATTTCACAGCAATGTTTGCTGGGTGCCCAAAGCTTGCAAGTGTGGCACATTCCACTGCTTTTTCTGAGTGCAAGGAGAGGATTTGCAGAGTGGGTCTCCTTAGAGAAACTCACACTCTAAGGTGTGATTTGGATACACAGCATGGAATTCAGAGTAGTTCACAGCCCTAATTGTCATTTCCGAGGGGTAAAAAAACCCAACCCAAACATTCGGTAGCTTAGCAGTTAGCCCTATTGCCCACTGAGTTGTGGACCAGAATTCAATTAGCTGTAGCTGTTGCTTGCACAAGAGTGCCCTAAATATGGTGGTAGAGTTGAAGCTGGAAAGGAGATATGAGAGGACAGAGCTCATGATGCTCTCCCTCATTTAAGGGTAGTCTTTACAGGTAGCTCGAGATTCAAAGAGCCATAGACTCAGACGAAAAGAATTTTCTTGTATCCCTGCCCTTCCCTATCAAAAGGTATGTATGAAGGTGGCAGATATTCTAATGGCTTTTAACAGCCATTTCAGTAGCCTAAAAAAAGAATTCCTTGTTATTAAAAATAGAACAGAATTACTTTCTTGTCACACAGACTTCAGTTTTCCTGTGATCATCTTGGTAAAATATTTTGAGGGGAACTCAAAAAATGCATTATAGAAGAGGTGAATATTTACTATTTATTCCAGCTTTGACAAGGGAAGGGTTAGTGTTCCTTCAATAACACATAACTGTCATAATCTTTATACACTGTATTAAGCTAACTTCTGTGTATTTTTAATGGATATATTTATGAAAAAAGATTTTAAAGTAGTGTAAGTGAATCTATCTTTGCAAACATGGAAATCTTTTGTTGAATCTCTTGGAGCTGGTTGGAAAAATCAGATTTTTTATAATAGTCTTAAAAATAACATTCAGTAGTCTAGACAGAATTAAATATTAGCTGGCAGTCATTGGTTATTTTCTTCAGAACAAAAAGTGATCCAAATATGAGTTAGCAGTGCATTAAATACCTTTCTAGTATATAAATGATTTAGAAGTACATGACAGATTTTAAATGCACACTGACATTTTTCTTCCGCATCAACCTGTAATACCTATGCTAAAGAGGCTGGATTAGAAAAGACTGCCAGAGAATGAAATAGCTTAAAAATGAGAGGAAACAGTGACCAAGGGAAAAAAAAATAATGGCAGCAATTTGAAACAGGTTTATGCTTGGTTACAAAATACTAAGTACTCTCTGTTTCTGCACTGGCAGCAGCAGCCTTCCCTGTGAAACTGGTGCTGTTACTGTGAAATTAATTACACAGGGTCAGCAGCTCTTCAGAGGTACAGTGATCACAACCCAGTGGAATGATAGGGAGTAGAATGAGACAACCAGTAAATAGAAGGGCCCAGAAGTAAAGTGAGTAGCAAATGTTTTGGAAGTGGTCCCAATCAACAGAAGTTGGCTGCTAACTGCTTTAGTTAAATTTGGTAGTTTTCTTCTGCAGGGAAGCAATATTGACATTTGTGCCCAAGGATCCTCGTATAATTTAGAAACATTAATCATTGTACTTTATATATAAAATGTTGCTGGAGAAAAGGGGGAATTAATCTATCCTCCCTCTGCAATGTAGGTTGTGTACAAATCAGCAGAGGATGTTTAAAGAAGATGCTGGGAAAGAAAGCTTTCTGTCAGGGAGGATGGTGAAGCAGATCACCTATGAGAGCTGTAGAGAAGGCTACATCAATGAATGACAATTTTTTTGATTTGCAGATCCCTTCTACAAATGTTCCCATGGAGAATACTCTTCACAGTCAAATTTGCCAGCAACAAACTTGCCTTTTGAAGTTCCTAACCCCTAAGCATCCCAGTCCCTGAACCACAAAAGCCACAGGCACAGGTTTTCTATGCCTCGGTACCTCTGAAATGATGGTAAGTGGGAGCAGGAGCTCTGTCCAAAGCCTCAGTAAACAGGCGCAGCATCACTGCTGAGCTGTCTGGCTGAGTCGAAGTGCTCTCACATACCTTTTGTTGAAGCAGAATTTGGCTTTAAATGGCCTATGAGTAATGCAGAGAAGTGTGTGAGAACTGACAGGGAACCTGGCTGTGCTTATGCTTTAACCCATAAACTTCTGCCCTGAGGAAATGTTGTAGTGAAGGAGCTCTAGATCCTGTCTTTGGTAATAATAAATTGGAATTTTGCATAGAAATCTGCTGGAGTATCATTGGGATGGGTAGGGGTGTGGGGTAGGATGTGAACCTGTAGCCTGACCAGGACAGATCACAAATCACACAGGGGTTGAAATGATGGGGAGAAAAAAAGCTTACAAGGTGTGGCAGCAGGTTTGCCCTCACAGAGGGCTTTGAATCCCAAGCAGAAACATGCTGACATCATGCTGCAAAAACACCAGGATTGTTGTTCCAGTCTGGAAGCTTTTTCACCGTAGGAAGTACAGCCATGTTTCCTTTTCTCTGTCATTTGCCTTCATTCCCTTTGGGCTTTCTTATTTTGTTACTGGCTTGGTATCTTCCCTCCCCATCAGTCCAGCGCATCCCATTAAGCAGCTTTTCTTGATTGACTAATGAGATGCTAAATTTAGCAATGCTTTTATCACTCTCTTTTATTGCTCAGCTCCATTTCCTGCATTTCACTTGCCATTCTTCAGTGATTACTCTGTTGTTACTGTATTTACTGTTGCATGCCCGTCACCTCTCTGGCATTTTTTTGGTTGATTGTTACTCATCGCTCCAGTCATTTCCTCATCGACTCCTTCCCAATTCTCCTCCCTCTCCTACTTCATTCAGGTTTGTTCTACCATCTTCTCCACCCAGTACATCACTCTCCTCCTATGGCGAAGATGCCCGTTCAAAAAGTCAGTAGAGGACAAAAGCATTTCTACCTTAAGAGAGCTGTCCAAGCCAGGCAGGGTGAATCCTGCCAGTGGGGTCCTATCTCTGCTCATTAACTACAGAAGTCTAACTAGGACAGAGCAGATGCTTAACTTGCAGGGAGTGAAGTGTAAGTAAGGTGAATACCATTCATGTAAGCTACCAGCACTTAAAATGCCGAGTGTTAACACAGCGTGTGCTACTGCTGTCATTACAATGACAGACAGAAGAGTCATTTAGAAAGCTGTTTGTAAGTCCTAGGATTTTTGGCAGTTGTTTAAACCACAGCACTAAAGCTCTTCAGAATTAACACATTTTTGAATGAGTTTTTTTGTGTTCCGATGATTAGCGGCATAAAATTCCAGGTGCAAGCTGGCCTTTTAATCCAAATAATAGCATTTTCCCCATCACACATAAATACAGGCTTCACATATCTGTATGTTAACTGCAGTAATGCTATTCTCAGAAGATTAAAAGAAATATTTCTACTTTCATCTGTCTAGCATATCCCAAGGCTGTGAGGTATTTCAGAATTAGCATAAATACTGGTCTAGATGTGCTCTTTCAGCTTTTACTTGGTGGAATTGCTGTATTCTTGACACCTGCTTATTTACTTCTTCAAAAATGTAACCTGTCAGAATAAAGTCACCCAAGGACAAAAGTAGGAGCTCTGTAAGGGGTTACTTGCTTTTGAGGTGTGGTGGTTTTACTGACATAACTCATAGACACTGAGATTGACCTGAGATTATTAATTTAAAACTTCTTGGGTCATTTCATGCTGGTTTTATGAGGTCAGTGAGATACTTTTCATTGACAAGGTTTTTCAGCTCAGTGTATTGTAGAGTATTAATGTAAATCCATCTGGTTCTGCCAGCATAGACGCTGAGGCCACCCAGTTCAGGAGTCCTGTGTAATCTGGCTCATTTTGCAGTACAGCTGCCCTAACTTTTACTGTGCACACAAGCAGGGCATGGGTGCACTGTGCTCTGGTTATTCTCTTGCAGTCAGAGTGTGCCTGCCCTTGTCTTGTGGCATTTTGAGTTTAGGTACAGACAGTTGGCACAGGATGGCCGAAGTACTGCAATTCTAAATGCTAATGATTTGTTCAGGTATCCACACCCTCCAGGAGACACCATGTCTGTTCATCTTGTGGTATTTACTGGTGTAGCACAGTTGGGTGAATTTAGCTTGGTGATGCTGTGTAGACATGCCCAACAGGATGATTCCCTGGGTCCATGTCTGGTATGTTTGGATGTTAATATAAATTTGCTCTTTGCAAAATAAGCAAAAGAGATGTGTCATTAAAACCAAAGCTAAAAGATCTTCATGAGAAGGTTTGGCTGATTTCCACATCCAAATAGCTAATTCCTAACTCTGCATTTCCTCCATGGAGGAGTGGGAGAGATTGGAAAGTTAAACTTAAGCAGGGAGAACAGTTGCAGGTAAATACATTTCTCAATAACCTTAGAAAGATTCATGGCAGTCTCTCACTGGCAATTAACCAGGCAATGGCTTGGATAGAATCCTTATCACAAGAATTCCCTGTATTGCCGGCTGAATACATACCCTGCTCTTATGCACTATGGGCTGCTGCTACTGAGTGAGATATTCTAGCTTGCTGCAAAAGTTATTAGGGTGGAAGAGAGGAATTTTTGATAAACAAATCTGAAGAGACAAATAATTGGAGGGAGAGAAGGTGCATGTCTCTCTTCTGTGTGTGCCTACATTTTTCTGGATTTTTAAAATACGTATATGTGAAATATATGTGAAAAAACCCCCGTATATTTATACTTTGTGTGAAAGTTCTAAGGATCTGCTAATGTTTCTAGCTTAGAAATGTGAACCATGCTGATGTGATGTCTTTGTTTTTTCTGGTGCAGCTTCTGTGAGTCTTGATGATATGCATGATAAATCTTTCACCTTGGCAGAGAGAGAAGGAAGTGTTTAATATTTAAGCAAGGTTGTCTTTTACTTCAGCATCCATCGATAGGGGACTGCAGTTACAAATATGTAAAACTGTGTTTGTTTTTGCTGAGAGGAGTCCTTGGAAAGAAAAAGGGATAACTTTTCCCCAAGGAGTAAGTTTCAATTAGAACAAAAGATGAGACTGTTTTTAGAATAGATCAAATTAAGCCCACATTACACTGAAATAGTTTATTACTTGTTTAAATAGAATCACATTTGAAGAACAGTAGTTAAAACAGTGGCTTTTGAACCCCTGTGGTTAAATTGTGCAAGTCGCTGTGTTGGTGCACTCACCTGCTCAAGTTCTCACACCAGACTGTCTGATTTGCCCATGAGGAGCAGTGTGTCAAGGTTTGTGTCATATTATCCCCTGTTTACTGAAGAAAATGGACCACTTAACCAGTTATTTGAAGTCACTGAATCAGACCCATAATCTTCATGGTTAGAAAAGACCTCCAAGATCAAATCCAGCCTTTGCCTGAACACCACATCAATTAAACCACAGCACTAAGTGCCATATCCAGTTTATTGAACACTTCCAGGGATGGTCACTTCATCACTTCTCTGGGCAGCCCATTCCAATGCCTGACAACCCTTCCAGTGAAGAATCTTTTCCTGATGCCAACCTGAACCTTCTCTGGCACTGCCTAATGTTACCTGGGAGAAGAGGCTGACCCCCACCCGGCTCCGCCCTGCCTTCAGACAGTTGTAGAGTGATAAGGTCCCCCCTGAGCCTGCTTTCCTCCAGGCTAAACACCCCCAGCTCCCTCAGCTGCTCCTTATAGGACTCACTTTCTAGACCCTATCCCAGTTTTGCTGCCCTTCTCTGGACATGCTCCAGCACCTCAGTGCCCTTCTTTAAGTGACTCCCAATCATGCATACTTCTTGCTACAGTCATTTTTTCATACCTATGGCTTCTATGCTAGATTAGGATCACATTTCCAGTTTTGCATTTAGCTAATTTACACCACTGGAAAAATATGCTGCTGGTGATAATAAACATCCTGCCTGGCCTGCTTTTTGTCCTTCTTAGAAATTTAGCACAGCTTTTAAAGGGAAAAAAGCAGAAGTTAAAAAGACAGCCCTAGCAATCTTTTTTCATGAATCCTTAATAGATCTGCGCTGCATCCCAGGTCTGCTGCAGGTGAGAAAGAGTTGTGTGTAATAATTTTCTCTATTCAATGCATTTTTAACAAGTCCCAAACTAATTGCACTTGTCTCAGTGAAGTGTGTACTAATCATTATTAAAATATTTTCTCTTACTGTGTTTCTACAGTATCTCAGCAATCTGTAGACATAAGCCCACTGCCAGAATGCTGTAGTCTTGCAGATAAAAAAGATCCACTACACCTTCGAAAACCCAAAAAAAACAAGAACAAAACCCCTTGTTTTTTCACAGCTTTGAAACCTCTTGATATAAAAGATATTATGAATAGGGTATTTAAACTAGAATTGAGATGCCTATGGACTAAAGAGCTGGAGATTTCACAGAAAATGAGTGGGCACATGCAGCTCTGGGGCTGCAATCTGTAAGCTAGAATTGCTGATGATTCATGTGGGTTTCCAGGAGCACTCAGAAAAGCCCGCTGGCAGCACGTGGCGTGGGCAGTGACGCTGTGCCTGCCTCTTGCAGATGCGGACGACGCGCAAGGTGTCGGTGTGGCCCGTGGGCCTGGTGGGAGGCCGGCGGTACGAGCGCCCGGTTGTGGAGAACGGCAAGGTCGTCGGCTGGTACACGGGCTGGAGAGCTGACAGGCCCTTTGCTATTGACATGGCAGGTGAGGAGCACTTGTGATACAGGAATGTTTCCATTTCTCAGTTTAAGCAGCTTCTTAAACTTCTGAAGTGCTAGCTAGCAGTGCAGCCCTTTGCCACTAACTATCCTGGGAAGTCTAAGCTTGTACATCTTGTCTAATTCATTTGCTGCTTGGTGGTATCTGAATTTACTATAATTTGTTTTTATTTTTATGTGGCAACTTGGCTTTTATGCTGCATGAATTGCCTGAAACAAGTTAATTAATTCATCCTAGCAATTCTTGCAAGGAGTCCCTGCCTGTCATTTTGTCATCAATCTAAACCAGGCAGCATATATGCTGACCTTCTTAGACCTCATGTTGTAAAATGCTACTTTATCATGAAATTATTCATGTTGCTTTGGTTATTCGGAATGACAGTGATAACTGTAGATGGATATAGTTTGAAACACTGGGCTTAGGGGAAAAATCACTGACAGCTGTCGCCTGGTAGATGAAGGCAGAAAAGCTTCAAAATGGATCTAATCAATCTTCTGCAGTGAAGTTTGCACACCACACAGTTCTGTCTTGCTGACAGTCCATGCTTAGACAATTTTTTGTATACACTCACAACTGCCGCATGAATCATCACTATGCACAGGTCCAATTTCTGATACAGCAGAAGCTGGTTTCCCAGCAAATGATACGGTATTTGCACTTAGACATCTTCTGTACTCAGGAGGGAAGAAGAAAAGTAGTAATACGAGGGCAAGAATGGGGTAGAAATAGCCACTTTATTTTTTTTATTCTGATACCCTTGTTTTGAGAGAGGGAAAAGGACAGTGTACAGTCCTTTCTCATCTTAATAGAGTACTGTTATATTAATTGAAATTATTGATAAAAATATGTACAGTATTTACAGTCCAACTGGTTAAAAGGAGTAAATAAAGGAGGACTAATGGTTGTTATCACCTCAAAGACAAAAAGGTTATCAGGTGAATTTTTCTGCACTGTAGAGGCATTTCAAGTCAGTAGTGTGACCTGGCATAAGAATAAGTATTTGGGTGTTCACATAAAGGCATTCCTCAGGGGTGAAGCAGGTATTCTATGCCCAGAACCATGCAGTGTGTCAAGGACTGCGATGTGCAGTGTAACAGTCCCTGTGGATTTACGGATACATATTGATACTGTACTCTAGAAGAGATTACTGATGGCATTATAAAGGTGAGAGCGTGGTTCATAATTCATTAGCAGCAGACAAAAAGCCATTACACAGCATCGGCCAAGGGACTCTAACCTAGACATGAAGATGTACATGGAACATTCTTAAGTTGTTTACCTTGCAGATTTTAAGTGGCTATGGCAGGCAGCACTCAAACCCCCCCAAAACCAAAACACCAATCTCCCCTCCCATCCAAGGATAAATACTATTTTAAACACTGAGTTATTTATAATCAAGTGCCTCTTTCATGGTGAATTAATGTTAGCCTTTGTTCCTAACCACAAAACTTCCTGATTAGACATCTCTGCCTTATTGCAACCCAAAAAGTACACCACAGGGAGGACAGAACTTGCAAGCTGCAGAGCCCAAGCCAAGGATGGGACCTTGATCTGTGTGGAAACCAGCACATCTGTTTCAACATCAGCACTGAGCATTAGCATTTATACACTCCAGAAATTATAAACACTCACGTTTCCAGCCTGCCTTTAGGTACGATCCTATTTAGAACATCCAGGAAGCAGTGGCATTAACCATGGCAACAAAATCTTTAAACCCTGGCTCAAGTTTAACTGGATGAAGAAAAACAGTTCTGCCTTTTAACAGAAGCCATTGATCTAACACAAGTTAAGGTGTGAATAAACAGAAATAGCATATATTGGAAGAACAGATGTAATATCTGCTATGTCTCCCAGGTATCTTGTCCTCCCACAAATTAATTCCTATCCAGGAATTGGCTCTTCAGCCAATTAGATTTCATTTACAACCTTGCATTAAACACCAAAAAACCTCCAAAACACCTCTTCACACTCCAGCTATGAAATTGTCTTGTGGCATTTCATGTGAAGTTAAGCCCAGCGTGATGCTGTAGGAATAATGACTAAGTAAAATAACTGTATGCATGTAAGCACTGTTCAGTTATGCTACACTGGAGGCAGTAATCCCCAATAAATCCCTGTTTAGTGATAGAATTCAAAACAACAGCATCTTTTCATCTATTAGCACAGGATCACCATCTACTGAGAGAAATAATTAGTGCCAGTCTGGTCAAAACCTGAGCTGTCCCTTCTATTTCTGACACCAAAATACTATACCTGATAAAGTCAACTTAAAGTTGTCACTAGAAAGTGGTTTGCTCTCAAGCCCATCCTACAGAATGTCATACATGTGAAAATAAAGCCATTATAAAGCAGAGCTGAAGAATGAGAGAGCCAGGAGATAAGTCTCCTTGAATTATTTTATCTCTTAAAGTTGCTGGTTTATTGGATTATTTTAACCAACAAAGACTGCAAGGACCCTGACCAAGGAAACAAACCTCAGGATAGTCAGTGCACAGTAGTCCATGTCCTTGCCACCTGCAAGTTTATAATTTAACTTTTACTTGATGCCCGAGTTTTGACAGCACCCTCAAATGACAATTTGCAATAGCATGGCAGCAAGGGCATGTGTCACATGCAGGGGCCATGGCCCACTTGAACATCTATGTTTAGGAGAAATCCATCCTCAGAACTCAATGCAATTTTCTCAACAGAGTGAGCGAGCCTTGCAACAGGAGAAATGATAAGAAATTAATGTATGGATAAGTATAGGCTATGGGTCCAGGGAGCCACACTGACACTGCAAAGATAAACAACAGAAAATCTGCACCTCTTCTGCTTAGAATGAGATTCTTTCTGTGCACTAAAATCTAGGACACTGATTTGAGTGTTTATTTAATTTTCTTCTTTATGCATGGGCAGCTTTAATCTTAAATATATTCAAAAAGAAAGAGCTGCTCAAACAGCTGATCAGTGTTCCAAAAATAACTTCCTGTGCAAAAGAACTTTTTTTCTTGTGCCCAAAATTATTAAAGCCCAGTTGCATCGAAAATCTATAGTTTGTTTTATTTGAGGAAGAAAGGCCAACAAAACCTAGCCAAAACCACTTAACTGAGGTAGACCATTTTGTTCATCAGTACTAAGACCCCGGTCCCCTTTCAAGGTGGAGCAAGCTGGCTGTACATACTGTCTGTAGCTGAGGGAGTTTAAAACTCTCACCCTCAGCTCTTCCCAAATGATTCCACTTGCCTACCAAGAGCACTGGGATAGACCCCACCTTGTGCTCCATCATGGCTAGGCTACAAGCAGTAAGAAGCAAGACTGCACTGCAGGGTATGTCATGCAGACACCTATTCTCAGTTTACATCCAACCCATAGTCTTCATCAGGGTCCAAATCCTTATTGAAAACGAAACAAACTTTCTGGTATCTTCTTTTGCTTTCCCACAAGCAAGAGCATGATAAAGTGGTTTCAGAATGCCTTTCTTTACATATGATGTAATAATTACTTTCTTATATTTTGCCCTTCAAAAGGCTCCCGTAAAAGCCACAGATACTTTCAAGGAAAACATAGAAGCAAGACATTTCTCTAAAAAAAGGGGTCAGAACTACATTAGGTTATAGAAATTTATGGTCAATTTTAAACTGATAAAATTTTAATACTGGCTTTAGAATTAAATGTTCTTGGAGTTTTCCAGAACTGATGTCAAAACTGTTACCACTTGTGTCAGAAAGGGACAGCTGGAACCACTCTGAACTGATGAAGAAAGGACTTCTTTGGTAGGCTTGGCAATCGGACAAAAGGAGTTAGTTACAAATGTAATTTTTCTTTACAAGTCTATCAGTGGAGTTTTTGAGTCATAGTTAAAGAAGCATACACATGACTGAGCATCGCTGAAGGAAAATTAGAGAGTTCTGTACATAATGGCTAATTAGAGATTCATGGGAGCTCCTTCAGAGAGAGTGAGTTTGTTCAAACCACTGATTTCTCAGTTTGCAGTCTCCCTTCAAGGAACCTGATGCATGTTAGTAGAGAAAAGAACTGCAGAGGTGTGTACACTTAATAAATCCTTTGAGCTGTGCTGTGCCAGGCTCAGACCAGCTTAGACTGCCTGGCAGACCACTGGCACTAAAAGTCATTCCCAAGAGAGAGCAACAAGGATTTTAAAAATCTACAGGCTAAAGCTATCTAAATATCACAGTTGTAACATATTTTAACCTCTTTTCCTGACTTACACCTTGGAGTTTGGAATGGTTTGTACAGTATAAATTTCATACATTTTGGTTTACTTATAATTGAGTTTTATTTCTTAATTAAAAGTAGAAAGGAAGACTAACCCAATATTTTAGCAATACTTGATTTTTCAGGCAAGAAAGCATGTATTACCTGGGAAATAGATTAAACATGTTGAAAATATGGTGCAATTAAAAAAATCTGATTGTATCTTAAGGGCAAAACAAAACAATATAATACTACGTAGGATGTACAAACCTACCAAATACTGTCTATACACATAATAAAATCGACGCATTTTTAAAAAGAACATGGGGGATTTCTAGGCATAAGTATAACTGCACAAAAATGTAAGGCCGAAAGGTTTTTCTCAACCCTTTTCCCTGTTTCTTTCTCTCTCTCCAAGGATTTGCTGTGAGTCTTCAAGTGATCCTGTCGCATCCCAAAGCTGTATTCAAGCGTCGTGGTTCTCAACCAGGAATGCAAGAATCTGATTTTCTGAAACAGATAACAACAGTGGAGGAACTGGAGCCTAAAGCAAACAACTGCACAAAGGTACTGACTGCCACACTTTGTGAAAAGCTTTCATGTCATCCCTGTAGATGACTTTACTGACATGCATGGTATTTTCTAGGTCCTTGTATGGCACACCCGAACAGAGAAAGTGAATCTAGCTAATGAGCCAAAGTACCACCTGGACACAGTCAATATCGAGGTATGACACGGGGGGACAGTCCCACGGCAAGAGCAGGACAACGGACGCACCAGCGCGTGTTCCAGTTCAGAGAGCTAAAGTCATCTGCTTCTGCCTGAGACCTGACAGGCTTCTGTGGAAACAAAAGGAAGCTTTCAGAGACTCTAATACGCAAATCAAGTGGGTGTGCTTTGTTCTAACTTGTCTGCATGTATTTCTGAACTCTCAGCTTAATAAACTGACACTTACCTTTGTTTTAACGCTGTTTCCACATAGAGAAACATGGCTGCAATGGAGTATTTTCAAAATCATTATTTATGTATATACTTTTTGTATTTATCCAGCTTAATGGTGTAATTATAAACTGATTTTAACTCACGAACTGTTGGTCTAAATGTCTGTATAAATGGATCCTCCAAACTGAACATGTTTTACTTCATTAAAAGTAGTGGTCAAATAGGTCATACAATAATGAAATAAAAAAACCCCACAATCATTTACGGATTTATCCTTTTAATATAGGGAAATAACATTTTATCATTACGAGGCACCATAAAATGTAAACACAATCACTGTCATAAACCTGGATCTCTCTGCAAGACAAAATATATCTGTTCACACTGAGTTACCTTGAATGCATATTGTGCTGTCAGTTCTCAGCTTTAACACTGTGCACCTGCCTCCTGAGCCAGGTCGGAGACTTCACCACAGGAAACTCAAATGCATCAAATGCTCATCTTTAAAAGAATAAACTATTGATTTGTAGAACTACAGTAACATCCAGGTTTATCTTTCTTTCAATAACCACATTCCTTGTTATGCACACTGTAACAACATCACAGTGAAATGTATGATGAAACAAAATTTGTTTGATACACTAGAAAACATTGCTCAGTGATACATTTACATTCTATTTATATATGATTAAACATTTGTTCATACAGTACCTTCTACAGGATTACTGGGTAATTTTGGGGGGTTGGGGTTCATATTTTTGGATATTACTAACATGATAGCTACATCCCTTATATGCAAACATTTGATCTAGAATTTTGAGGGAAAAAAATCAGTATGTGGTTAAGCAGCTTCTTAATATGGTCTATGAAATCATATGCATTGTATGAAAATGCTTCCAATGATGTATAAATATATTCTTGATCTGCTTTTCACTACATCAAATTTAAATCAATATAGACCACAACACGGTCAGTCAGTTATAGTCTTAGTCTGAACAGCTGGGGAAAAAGAAAAAGAATGTATATGTACATGGAAGGAACAGCAAAAGTAAATGTATTTGAACAAGGAATGTTAGGTGGCTGTTCTGGGAAAGAATTCTATTGCAACTTTCATTTCCACAGTTGTGTGCTGAGAGTCTGGCCAGAGGAGCTTCCAGTCCATCCTGCGGCTGTGCTGGGGGGCTGACCAAAGCCCATGACGTTGCTGGAACTGCTGAGGTTCATTCCAGCCATTTGCTGATTCATCTGCAAAGCACACACACAACACACACACACGAGCCTGGTTAGCACTGGCACTGAAACACAGCACGCTGCTAGCCAAAAGCAGTTCTGCCTCCAACCAGCCACCCAGTTACAAGTACATTTTCCTAAAAATATTTTTCATTAAATAAAAATATTGACTCCATCTAAGTTTCTAAGCTTTTTCTCACACTACCAGCTTTTCTGGAGCCCTTCAACCGCCAATATACATCAACTGATGGGCTGCAGCATTTGGCATATGTGTCACATGAGAATTGACAGCATGTGAGGGAGGTGGCGAGTGTGGTCGGTTGGTAAAAGTTTGCTTTCACAGTTTGAAAGCAAACAAACAAAATTGTAGCAACTGCAGTAAAGAAACACCAAAGCCAGTAATACAGTCTTGTCTGCACTTGCAGCTCCAGACCTTTTTTTTTCCAGCAACATTTCTTTGGAGACTTCATAATCTTGACTACATCAGTTTTTACAGAAATTGCCCATTTAGGTGACAGTCAACAAAGAATGAGGTGGATTTGTAAACTTGAGTATTATCTAACCATCCTTGCTAAAGAATCCACTCAAGATACTGTAATTCCTTAAAAAAAGAGTAAAATAATCCACATGAAATTAAATTCACATGGATTTAATTCACATGGATTAGTTAAAGGTGGGAAAGAATTCAAAATTCGGCACATTCACTTCAGGGCTGATGCAAAACTATTTTTAGTATTTACAAATATCTAATCACTGTAATTTTAAATGCTCAATGTGAAAATGAGTTTGAGAGCAAAAGAGCATTTGGAACAATTAATAATTAGGGCCAGTGAATAGAGATGTTGGGTAAGTAACATTTGATTCAACCTAAAGGCAGCACTAGGGAAAAGCAATTTAAACATGAGCAAACAATACCAGGTTGCAAAATGAAACTGAAACACTAGTGAAAAATTTACTTAAAATTGCCAACTAGTATTTCAGGGTAAAATTAAGTCCTGTGTGCTTTCACACAGAACCGTGTATCTGCAGAAAACAAGCCACCACTGAACCTGGAAATACAAAAAAAAGCTGATGAAAGCTTTACCCAGTGGTTCATGTCTTCTGGAGTAGAATTCTTAAGCAGCAGACTATATAAAAGACGTTTGTCTGGTAAAGCAAGGTCTCCCCCTTTCAACTAGAGTCAGAGTTTAGATCAGAGTTCTGCCGGCTGTGGAATGTCATCAAACTGACATCTGATGTGAAAGGGTAGAGGAACATGTGAAGAGCTTGTTCGAGGAGCCAACTTTTAACATGTAATTGATAAGAGGCAAGATCTTAATTTCAAAGCTGACTTGGGTCTTTTTAAAGCTAGCTACCTAGGAAAAGACTGCCACCAGTACATCCACAGATTTTTTTGATCTGACATTTTGAAATTCTCACCTTTAAGAATTAGTTTTCAAAGCAGAATGACAGCCTGTGTTTTCAAACAGGGGCTGTTTTATCCATGTAGGAAATGCTGTTTACCCTCATAAACGTTCACACCATAAGACGCAGCAGAACACTAAAAATTCATCCAATTTAAGTCAGTCACTAAGGTTCTCTTCCTGCATTACTAAGTAAGCAGCATGGAATTATATTATTGTCATAAGGCAAACAATAGTATGAAAAAAGTTGCTATCATCCATGCCAAACTACAAGGGAATAATTTAGGTCTGATCGCTCTGCCTCACCTTGCCCCAATAAACCCTCAAATATCTGATTTCAAAGATGTTCCCTTAGAAAATGTACAAATACAGTACTAAATGTACATTAACCCTTCTTGAGAACCTTTTAAACATGTTTTAAAAATAGGATGGAAATACTACAGATAAACAACAGATGCACCTACACAAACTATCTACAGGAAAATGTTAGGAGCACGAAGCACTTCACATTCCACCAAAATTTATCCTGAAATCTGTGAATGAAAGTATTCCTTGTTAAAGGCTGTCCTCAAGCAGTTAGCTATAAGGCTGTGTTTACATTTCAGAACTTTGTAACTCTAGCTGAGCTAAGCTTTTTACCTGGCTGGCTCTGATGACAGGATGACAAGAGCTATGGAAACAGAGAACTGAGTTTGGTCTACCATGGCAGAATTATTCTCTGCTTTCGTGGCAGTTATCTTTCATTGGACTACTCACTGGTTTGTTAACATGTGCTGCTGAGCAGTTCACAGTCCAGTAGTCTTTAACTTGGCTACACCTGACCTTCCTCCTACAGCCCCACATTTGTAACTGAAAAGCATCATCCTTCCTAAAGCACACTGGTCTGGGAATGGCCAGTCTTTACCTGAGAGAGGTTCCATTGAGCTTGTTGGTTTTGTTGCAATCCATACTTATTTTGTGGTGGTGTGACCATCTGTCCCACCATTCCACCTTGAGGTCCAACGACAGTTTGAGGAAGTCCCATCACACCAGTTGGTGCAGTACCAGTAAATCCATTGGGCATTACCATCACGCCTGTGCTTTGTCCCATGACTGGCACTGATTGTCCCATCATGTTTCCCATCATCCCAGTTGCTGCTGGCACAGGAACTCCCATGGCTGGAAAGCCTTGAAAATGAGTTGATGGTTGTGTGGTAAATGGCATAGAAGATGATCCCATGAACATACCTGTAACCAGAGAAGGGAAGATTTCAGCAGCAGTGTCTCATGATTTTCTTCCCCCATCCCGTAAGTCAGAAGTGCCCCAAAATAATTTTAACGATAACTTTGTCCATCTGTATGTCAGTGCTACCAATACAGCTTCTGGTAAAGCAAAAAATTGCTTTAGAACTCTCAAAGGAAAGGGACTCACCACAAGATTAAGTGCCAAGAAACGTTTGGCATCCCCGTGGTGAACCACAATCTTTCAATTGCTGTATTGGAGGTCTTTGTGTTCACACAAACACATCTAAACCAAAGCTCTGACAGTTCTGTAGGGATCTTGACAGCCTGCGGGCTGCACGCTGGAGACTCAGACCCTCACTGATGAATTACATGGCAGAAGCAGACTTCACAAATCTTTCAGTAAATTGTACACTTGATAATTTGAACAGCTATGAATAAATTAAAATCACATATATGTTTTTCTTTAGCATCCATATTACATTTCAGTAATTTTTCTCAGTTTTATAAAAGAAAAAAGTAAAGAGAGAAGAAAAACCTTCATTTGAATATAGTTAGCAGGTATCCAACCTTAGCTTTATACTTGTAGAAGATAACTTTTCTAGATAAAGATTAGAAATAGGACTGCACAGAAACCTTCACAACATTATTTACCCGGAGCATTTTGCTGCTGCATTGTTCCTGTGCCATACAGTGATAAAATGGAGTCTTTGGAGAGTTGTTTCTTCGCTGACTCTTCAGGTTTTGTTGTTTGCTCAGTAAATAGATCAAGATCCCCGCCTGCTCCAGACAAGGTGGCAGCTGCTGGTTTAGTGGAAGTGCTCTGGGAAATAAAAGACAACACTCACTACTGAAAGAAACCAGCAAAAGATTATGTTAAATATTTACTGTACAGCCTTGCCTCTCAACTTAATAAAACCTCATTAATTTACAGAAACTAAAATAAAGTGAATGAGAATTTAAAAGTATGTGGTATGACTAAACACAGAAAAAAGCAGTACAGGCAATATGGAAAGACCATCATACCAGATGGAGGTTACAAAACAATGAAAACTAAATCCTCAATCAGCTTCAGGGCATACACAATGTTGCTTCTACATTTTTCATCAGTGAGAAGCATAAATCAAGAGCTGGAGTTAGATTATAAAAAATAATTAGGAAATCAATAAGGAGATTAAAATTCACATCTCATTAATCCTCTCATAGGCAGAATAGATTAGAGAAGAGCTGAAACAAAAGATTAAGTGCTTTGAAATGTATCTTTGGAGAAAAGGCAAAATTTTGGTTATCTTCTTCAAGTAATAAAATTTCTAAAATACACTGTTTATAATTGGCTTAGAGTTCTTTAAGCACGTTTCACTTATTGAGAAAGCATAATTATCTAAAACTTACTGCAATCTACAGCTGAAAAACTAAAATACAGGCAGGCTGGCAGGCTTTGTGCTACTCTTGCAATAGAATGTTTTGTAAACAAATTATATCCAGGTGTCTCAGTGTTGTTACATTGCTGCTCATACCCACACAGTTCCATATGGGGGCTTTCTCGGGGAAGCAGGCAACACGTAGGTTCTTGTTATATTCCTTAAAATACACAACTCATCCTGTTACCAGTGGGAACTTTTAATGCAAATCAACTGCACAGTGAAAAAGAGCCAGGACTGCAAATCATACTTAAACTATGGCCTTAATTTAGTCCAGCTAAATGATCCCCAACTGCTTAGCATATACCTACTGCACCCACAGCTTGTGTGAGTTTCAACTCTTTTCACACTAAAGGAAAATCTTCCTTGGAATACCACTGTCAATGAACTCAACATGTAACCAGGTCTGTTTATTGAGATCCCATACTCAAGTTTATCAGACAGACAAGAGGACACCACAAAATACACAGATATGGAGCAACCTTAAAATCTTCCTTAAAGCAACTATTTTCCAATCTGCTGCTTTTGCTGGTGTGCTGCTGACATAAGCCCTGAAAAATCCACTATGGTCACACTGGATTTGTTACAAACACCACAATACAAATTTTCAATATGCAGCTTCAAAAAACACATGATGTGTGTGACTTCTGAAGTGCTAAAACTTCTAGCATAAGGCAGTGCCATAGATTAGGGGAAAAATGAAAAAAACCACAGAACAATTCTGTTACCAGCTAAATTTGCCAGAAACCAGCAAGAGAAAGGAGTGCATATTCAGATAGTTGATGGTGAAAATTTCCAAAACTGCTGTAGAAAGGGAAGAGAAAAAATGAAACAATGGGAACTTTCTGGAAAGTGAAAAACCCACATTTATGCTACAGCCAATTTGGGCCAAAGTCAGTAGGACTTAGTGGGCAACCAAGAGTGGGCTGACAGCACTACAGAGGGAAAGCAAACAGAATAGACCTGTGAAACCTCTCTGGCCAGTGTACAATTAAATTATCAATTTCTTTCTGTACATACTAAAAAAGTTTCTTCCTCTTCCTTCCCACAATAATTTCTGATTGCAAAGCAAATCAATTTTTTTTTTAAGTGGGCAGTAGGAAGCCCTCTCTATTTGAGACAATTCTCTATCAGTGTGACATAACCAGTCTTTAAAAACATCAGAATCAGATTTTACAGTACATTCAGGTAAAAGCCCATCCTGAGCAGCAGTGCTTGTTTTCCTGTGCATACACCCAGGCAGGCCCATGACTGAATTGTTCCCTGCTGACACGCATCTCCCGTGGCACCTGCCTAGGACAGCCCCTGTGCGACAGCCGTGCTTCAGCAGGCTGCGGGGAGGAGGACACGGGATCAGTGCAAGTGGGTGAAGAGAGAGGACTTCCCCTCTGCTGCCTGCCAGCAGCAAGAAAAGGGTTTGCTTTTCTCTAGAAGGCAGAGCTAGAAACCTGGCGGTCTGATCATGTTATGCCTACAACCTAAGATGTTCATTTAATGGCTCTTCATTCGGTTTGGTTTTGGAAGATCCTCAAAGGAGCCAAGGCACCGGAAAAGCACTCCCTGAAGTGTTCATCAGCTGAATAAATGGAAGGTAATGCAAAATACATGGCAAGAAAACAGCAGGTGGCATCCAAGTTAAAAAACAACCAACACTGACATGATTTTTGTACCTCTAACACTGTCATGTGACCCAAGACCTCTGTAAAAACACACCTGGCATTCATATAATCATTTTCCTACACACCGTACTCTCAGTCATTATGCTAAACCTAAATGCTCATCAGGTGCATAAGGATCATACTGATAAGCAGCTTCATTATACTAGTGCAACAGAATTTTTCCTACAACTTTAAAGAGAGGGGGCAACAGAGGAAATGAAAGAGGGAAGTGGACAGTGGGACACATGGAATTGAGAGATGGATTGCAGGAGAGAAAAAGGCACATGTGCACTTTTCTGCTACCTGCACGACTCTGGCTCTGGCTGGTATCTATGAAAGCAGGGATGGCCTTTAGAAAAGCCAGGCCTTTACTGTTTTCCATTTGTATGGTGATAAATAATGACGCCACACAACATTTTCAATTTCTCCTTCCTGACTGGAAGAGCTACCTGCACAGGGAAAATACAGCCTAGCACATAATTATTCTTATGTAAGCAAGGTACTAAGTATTTTAAAGTCTTAAATTCTTACCAAGGTCTTAAATTCTGTATACAATGCTAACTCTTTTTATCTTTGCTTTGGAAATGGACTTGATGTTTACTGCAATTCTTCCTGGTTTTGATTTTGCAAATTTTGTTTGTAGACATCTACCCAGTTCCATTAATCAACTGTCATTTCCTGATAATAACTGATGAGGAAATGAGCACTCAACTATATTCAGTTCACAAAGAAAAACAAAGAAATCTCATTTGTTCTCTTGCTTTTAGGAATTATCAGTGACATCTGAAAAAGCCAGATGAAGATTTCTACCACTTTCTAAGATCATATCCAAGAACATAATTAGCCTTACAATAAGATTAAAAATTCAGCTTTACTTTTTGACGCATGTCCAGTACTCACAACAAGCAATGCAGCATTTCCTTTGCAATCATCCTTGTCCAGGCTTGAAAATATTTATTTCCCTGCAGTCCTATTTCTAACTCTTTCTTCAGATTTCTCTTCTCTAGAACTCAAAATAAATTTCTGTTTCTCTAGACTCTGTTCAGCTGACTCCTTCTGATTCTGGAGTATGATGCCAGCTCTTCCACTGTGCTATACCTAAGGCATTTAAATTACTTTTAATATAGTAGTAAATTACTATTTAATAGTAAATATAAAGAGAATATAATCATGGATTCATAAATGGTTCAGGTAGGAAGGGACCTTAAAAATCATTAAGTTCCAACCCCCTGACATGGGTAGGTCACCTTTCACCAGATCAGGTTGCTCAGAGTCCTGTCCAATCTGGCCTTGAACAGTATCAAGGATGGAGGCACCCACAACTTCTCTGGGCAACCTGTTTCAGAGTCTTGCCACCCAAACAGTAAAGAACTTATTCCTAATATTTAATCTAAACCTACCCTGTTCAGTTGGAAGCAATTTTCCCTTGTCCTGTCACTAGACTCCCTAAAAAAAAGTCCTTCTCCATCTTTTCTGTAGTCCACCTTCAAATCCTGGAAGGTGTGTTTGACACTATAAGGTGTCTCCAGAGCCTTCTCCGGGTTGAACAGCCCCAGTTGTCTCTGCCTCGCATCACAGGATCAGTGCTCCATCCCTCTGAGCATGTTTGTGCCCCCCCTCTGGACCTGCTCCAACAGGTCCATGTCCTTCCTATGTTGGGAGCCCCAGCCCCACAGGTGGGGCAGTGTCTCATGAGAGTGGAGCAGAGTCAGGGAAACGCCTGCTGGTCACACTTCTCCTGATGCAGCCCAGGATACTCTTGGGTCTCCAGGCTGACAGTTCACCTTGCAACTCATATTCAGATCAGCATCCACCAGCACCCCAAGTCCTTCTGTGCAGGGCTGCTCTCAACCCACTTATTGCCCAGCCTGTAGTCACTGGAGCAATGGAATTGCTCTAACTCCATTTGAAGGAATGAAATGTTTGCTTTTGCATACCTGAAAATATGGACAGGGTAAAATAAACGTGAACAGAAGCTATAAACATTTCAACTGATCATATTGGATAAATATAAATAAAATAGCTCTCCAGTAAGACCCTGCTTAAATAATACTCATGATAAAGCAAACTTCTGAAACAACACATTTTTACATTAAATCTGAGGACTTTGACACATTAACATCACCAAAACTGATTAATAAGTTGAAGCTTGTCTGCCAATCTAAGGCAATCATACTAGGTACACACACCTGACCTCAGGGAAAAATGAGTATTTATGAACATATCTTTATCTAAATTACGCCACCAAAGTTTTTCAGATATAAATCACTGAAAAACATTTCTATGAAAATACACTTTTGTAGCCAGTGATTTGATTCTCAGCTCCCAATACAGTACAATTCAAATCAGGCCCACACAGACATACACACACAAACACGAAATCCAAAAAAGTTTAAGTTGACTGGATTTTAGTATCCTCCTTGGAGAAAGACTTATATTAAGTATTTCATTGAATTAATACTGCCAAACTCAATACCTCACAGTTCTCCCCTTCTCTTCCTCCCTACAAATTTCACTAAAGAATGAAGATCACACTTTTTCATGTCATACAAAATTTGAAATTAACATCTGGCTAAACCAATTTAGGAAATTGTTTTAAGCACAGGTAAAAATGATAGACCTTTGCTCAGTTCTTATACAGTGTTTGGCAACAAATCCTATTCTAAAACCTATAATTTAGCTATGTCCACTACACTTGAAAAAACAATTAAACATATGAAATATTCTTCTCTCCTTTCTGTGCCCATCAATAATGCATAATTTATAGCACATGCCTTTCATCTAGTTCTACTGTAGGAGCTGCCTAAGGTAACTCTTTTTAACCCCCCCGAGTTTGCTAGTAGGCAAAATTCTATTAAAAAAAAAATTACTCTGCCACATACTGTTCTTTACCGGTCCTTTACAAATTCAACAGTTTGCATTAGCATCCAGCTATACAGAACAGTGGGAAGAAACATTTTAAATGTTTTTGAAAACTGTGATAAAGACACATATCTGAAAGCAGAGTCTAAGTGCTCATGATCATCAATGCTCTAGTCACATTTGCAAAAGGAGAAACAAATGCATTTGTCTTCACTTGAAAAACATGTCTTGGCTATGACAATGGACATAAATCCTAAGTTTTGCAGACATCATGATGTTTCAGTCTCAGAATAAAACATTTAAACAGACATTTTTGCGCTCCACAGTGTCATAAAACAGAGTGTATTTAGCATTAAATGCTGCCTTTCAGGTTAAAATGGAAAAGAAAAGCAATCTTGTGAAAACTCAAGGGTCATACAGATCAGTTTGAGGAGCACAAATAAATTCCCTTCTTTTTCAGAAGAAAAGCTCTCAAATCCCACTGTGGCACCTCAGACACACCTACAATGCAGAACATAAGAGTAAATATCTCAGTGAGAAAGCAAGCCACACTATTTCACATTTGATCCCCTTCTTCTACTTAACGTTTTAAAATTTCAATACATTCTGTTAATAGATATTCAAACAAGTTCAAGTTAAAGTTTGGCCATGGACTCCTACTTTAAATTTTCCAACTTCAAGGACAGGAACTGAATGTTAGGGTTACTCAACTGCTGATCTGAGTTCATGCCCACCACCATTTACAGCCTCGCACAAAATAATTTCACATTATAATCACACTTCTTATTTACTTCAAGAAATTTAAACAAACCAAGTCCTTAAACCCTCTCATAATAAGGCACCCTGTATTCTAATTCTTCTCTGAATCCCATACAACTTTTATGTTTACATGTTGCAAGGTGAAACATCTCACAAAATAGTCATAGCACTGCCAAATGAGAGGCAACTCCTGCCCAGCCTCAGTTCCCAGACTAGACATCACCATCCTGAAACAGAACGTGTGCAAGGTCTTGATAATCCTGAAGAAAAACAGAATAATATTCCCTTTGCCCCACTTCAGCAAGTAACCCACGTAATCACCATCAGAAAACTGTCTTCTGCTACCTACCCGTGTTCCTGTCTCTTATCTGTAGAGATTATCAGATTACATTACATTTTCTTTGAGATTACTGATTAAAAATGGAAGATAATCAAGAATTAAATCTTGTGATACACTATAAGGATCATGTACTTCATAAAAAAATGTTTGCTGAGAGTTCTATTTGTTCCTCCTGATTACAGCACTCAGAAGAAAGAAAAATGTCACTACAAATCTGGACAGGTTTGTTTACAGGAAGTGAATACATTCATGCTTTCTAGTATATAAACAAGTTGATACTCACCAGATATTGAGAATAGTATTGTCCTTTCTACCAGTTTTTAATCAATTTAGTAAGGACCATACTCAGTCTAGGAACTAGCATGAAGATGAAAAACATGTCAAAATATTTCTCTCACAAAAGGTCCAGGGACCAAATCTTTATCATAGAAATGCATTTAAAATGTTATATATGCATACAGTTCAGTACGCTTCAGCATACTCCATACTTTAGCAGCTACTCCATTATTTAACCCATCACTAGTCATCATCACCTAGGGTATCACCTTCCACTTTGCTTTTTTTCACTCTTAAATATTTAGCCTTCTTTTAGATTTCCTGAATTCTAGAGCTAAATAATTCTTTAACCAGCAGGTCACATCACATGTCAATGGAATAGAAACATAAGGCGGCTTTTCCCTTCTTTCTCAGGCTGCTCTTTTCTCCTGGGCATGACGTAACTACATGCAGACGTCATCATTTCCAGCTTCAGAATGGCTCGAAAGGAGAACAGCCAGAATTCAGTGCTACCCATTATGTACAATACTACCACTGGCCCATTTATTTTGAGGCCAAGTGAAAACTTCATGATTCTAGATTTGAATTTACTCAGTCTACACCGAAATGTAATACATTAAAAACTCAGGGAAGCTAGAAAGGGGTTACTGCTTTTCACATCTAGCTCTAGAGGGATCAATTTTGACATAAGACATTAGAACAGCAGACAACAAGCACTCAAATACTGCTGTTCCTGGTACTTTGACCAGAGACTTCTACAAGCGTTAAGAAAATCTACACTGACAAATTTCCTTTGCAATTTTAGATAACACATCCAAATCCAAATATACATGTTATTTCCCTCACTGTTTATGGGTAGCTTAATGCATGGTGGGAAGTTTGCTCTACCTGCAGCATTATGTTTAAAAAGAAAAGTGGTTTCAGTCTCTAAAACCTTGTCTAGCATATTGCACAAAGTCAGCTCCCAGCAGCAAGCAGGGAAAGGGAGAGCAAAGGATAACAAATAAAATCTACTGAATAGCATGTATATATATGCTTTGAGGCACTCAGAACTCCCTTTCATCATTATTTCTTCCATTGTACATACTATGAAAACTAAATGATGAAGAGAAACAAGTACAGATCACATGTCCCAAAATCAAGAATAATTCAAGAATACACACAATTCTTTCTGGTTCAGCAGAGTGGGACAGAAAGCCCTACACAAAAGTAAGCTTCTAAATGACCTAAACAAGATGTTCCAGATGGGGAAGTTAACCCACCACTACTCCAAAACATCCCTCTCAGAAGCCAGTCTGGGTTAAGGAAGCTTGCACATATCTATCCCCAGCACCTTGCTCTTTGAGTTGGACAGCTACTTTAGGAGAGCTGCAGCTTCAAGCGGTTTCTTTGTGTGTCCCAAAGCTGCCTTTCCAGGCTACAACAGGCATGGTGTTGGGTTTGCTTCCAAATTATCATGGCTATAAGAAGAAGCAGGCCAGGTGCAGGACTTAGGCTACTCTCCCTTGAGGAAAACTAGACATACAAGTTCCAAGATAAGTCAAAAGACAGATCAGCTCAGGTAGCAATATTAATTTTTCTTGGTATCCATTCTTGATTTTGAGTATGAAAACTTAGACCCCGAATTTTTAGCAGGTCCAAGTGAGAAGTATCTGCTGCAGCCAGCATCACAAAGCAATAAGAGGTCTTAAAAAGGATGACTCGATGCCCAATAGCCTGAGAACATAAAGTTATATTCAGCAATACCTATTAAAAAAATAACAAGACAAAAGAATATAAATGGAAAGAAAACATTACTACCATGACCAGGGTAAGACAGAATCCAAGTTAGCTGGAGAAGCAGGAGGAAAGACTACACCATCTACTTCTGTATCCAAGAAGCGGAAAAGCTTGAAGAGGTGAGAAAAATATCAGTGTTATAGTTTAGGCATCTCCAGTCTATGACTGGTGCTTCAGATGTGTTGAGAAGTGTGCATTCCTTCTGTGTGAATGAACAACTCCCTGAAGGAAAATACACATTTGCATGCACATATTTACACATAGATATAACTAAATATAGTCATTAAATTTTACCTGAGCAGGAGGTACTGCAGCTGCTGGTAAAGGATTAGAGATCATTGGGCCAAAGATATCCAGGTCATCATTCAGTGCTGTGACAGCAGCAGTGCCTCCATTTGTAACAGATGCTTCAGCCGGACCATCTAAAAAAAGCAACAGAATCACTTTTAAATGAAAATTTTTAGTATCTTAACACCATGAGAATAATTAAAGCTGTCTATTCCCTCCTGTTGGAGTCCAGGGCATGTGGAAAACCCCTCAAACTGCCCTGGGGGGTCCGAGACTCTGTCTGGGACCCCAGGAAAGCACTGCCTTTGACCTTAGTCCATGGGAAAAACTTCCAACACTCACAGATGAATTGAAAACAACAAAAATTTAAAATAGATAGTAGTTTAGTTTGTCACAGGGTGAAAATTTGTAGTTCTGGGTTTTTAGTACGGAAGTAGATCAGAGCAAGATAGAGAATTTTGGGTGTTGTGTCATCTTCTCCTTCTTCTTCATCTACTCCATTTCCTGCTGTGACAGCAGCACAGAGACACTGGTAGAATGGATTTGAGGTAGAAACTGCAAGTTGAGAACAGGTGACAGTAACTGGCACAAAACTGTAAATATAGTATGTTTTTAGAGTTAATTGGATTAGAAATCTTTAAAAATGACCTTGCCGTCCATGTTTCTGTAGCTGCATTTCTTCAGTGCACTGAGACTGCTGTAAGACCTTAAGATAAGAAATAGAATAAACACCTTTGAAGACTGAGCTACAGGTTCCATCTCATCTTTTAAACCCTGATACGGGACTCTCTGAGACAGAAAACCCCTAATTAGGGGAATGTTGGGGTGACAATCCCGACACCCTCCTACGCTGCCCCCATCAAAGATGTGCTCAATTTCTGAGATATTTTTCAGACTGCGATATTGTTCAGGTTTCATAAAGGCTTCTTTCCCAAAGAAGATGGCATATAAATGCCCTTCAAAAAAAAACAAACAAAAAAGAACCAATGACAAAAAATAACACTTAAAACTTCCCTATGGGCAACCACACCAACAGCAGTACATACTTCTCATTTTTCATGAGTTTCTGCACACCAACATCTTTAGTAAGACTTTAAATAGACATCTTACTGAGAAGGTCCACATTTGGTAGCCATGTATTAGACAACATACACTCATCTGTGCTCCAGAATTAAAATTCACGATTTAGAATCCATGAAGTTATTCCTGATATGCTAATGTACTCAAGAGTACACAAACTTTGCATTAGGGAAAAAGTCCGTTCTTCCCCATCTTTAAAAGTACTTTGCACAGACTATTCTATAGCTCCATATGAACACACCTGCCAGGCACACTGAGCTAATTATCCATAAGAACCTATGGCTCTCGCTCTGAGCCTTGGTGTCTGTAAGCCACTTTAACACATGAACACATTTACTGATTTAGGTGAAAGTGGATGCATGCATGACAAAAAAAAGAAGAATTATGCTTTAAAGAGAATTTGCAATAAAGTACTTTAAAAGATACAGGGACAAAAATATCACAAAATCTTTTTAAGGAACAGAGCAACCATTTTTCTTCTGATTTCAAGCTGCTCAAGAAAAAGTGGCAAGAATTGGCTAATAAATTTATACCCAAGCATATCACAAGTGGGTTGCCATCATATAGAGCTTGACAAATACAAAGGTGACTCTAGATTCTGCTGAACTTCATAATGACTGAATAGTCCTAACAGCAAGTTTAAGAAAGCTTTTATAGGCAACAGAAGAAGTCTAAAATTAACCAATCAGTGCAGAAGTCAGACTTCTCTGGTAGGACAACCTACATGAATTAAGTCAAAACTTTCCTGCAAAAGAAACACTGCCATGACTGGCACAGCTGTTTATATATCACAGGAGGGTCAGTATTCCAAAAACCTTACATTACAGTACACTGAAAACAGTACACTGCTATTAACATCATAAGACTGCATTCTGAAACAATCCACTCAGAAGACCATTACCCATAGATGCTGTGCTGGTTTTGGCTGGGATAGAGTTAATGTTCCTCTCAGTAGCCAGTATGGGGCTGTGTTTTGGATTTGTGCTGGAAACTGAGCTGATAACACGGGGATGTTTTCATTATTGCCAAGCAGTGCTTGCACAGTGCTGAGGCCTTTTCTGCTCCCTACCACACCCCCACCAGCGAGGAGGTTGGGAGTACACAAGGAGTTGTGAGGGGAAAACAGCCAGGACAGGTGATGCCAACTACCAAAGGATATTCCATACCCTACACATGGTGCCATGCACAGTATATGAAGCAGCAGAAAGAAGAAGGAGGAAAAGGAAGATGTTTGGAGGAATGGTGTTTATCTTCCCAAGTCACTGTTACGCAGGATGGAGGGAGCCCTGATTTCCTGGGGATGTCTGAACACCTGCCTGCCCATGGGAGGTGGTGGATGAATTCCACCACTGGTTTTGCTTTGCTTACATGCACAGCTTTTGCTTTACTTATTAAACTATATTTATCTCAACCAACACGTTTTTTCACTTTTACCCTCCTGATTCTCTTCCCCATCCCATGGGGGGAGTGAGCAAGTGGCTGTGTGGGGCTTAGTTGCCAGCTGGGGTCAAACCATGACAGATGCCTTCTCATCTCTGTCTGCCTTCCATGAAGGCGAAGCGGCCACGGGAATGAGCTGACACTACTAGATCTTCCACGCTGAGTAAAAAGTGAGCGGCTTGAGAAATGTGAAGTAGCCATCTCACTCAGTTCTATTGCTCTTCTGTGATTTGACTTTGCTGGGGGATTGCAAATGATTCTGAAAAGCAAAGTTACAAACTCAGCTGTGATTATGACAGAGCTACTTACACCTTAATGCAAAGGTCTCCTCCTTCCCTTATTGCTGATGAATGGAAGCCAGTGGACAGCAAAATGACCATATGTATAATCTGCTGCACCATTTGATGCACATTAGCGCTTTGAGATGTGTGTAAATAAATGTACTGGCCATTTAAGCATAAGCTTCTTTTGAGGTCATTCTGCAGACTGGCAGTTCCAAAAACATCTCCCCGAAGGTTCACTGTTTCAGATAAATTTAGGAATCAACTGTGCATAATTTTCAAGCAAAAGGACTGTCAGGAATTAATAATTTAATGTTCTCATTTTCTCAGTTAGGCACATGTATTAAAAAAAAAATCTCTTGTCATATTCCAAAGTAGTTTCGTTTCCCTGAATGTAAAGGCGTTTACATAGAAGATTGCAAATTTAAATGCAATCATTTACTGAAACAAGCATTTCATATATTTAGAACATTCATGACAGAACCCTTTTGCAAAAATATAGTATTTTTCAAGTATTAAATATGCTGTTTATAAACTAATATTATGAAAACCCAGGTTTTTGCTAGATTTGTTCTGTAAGAATGTTATTTGGTAATGCACATGCCTTTCATCTCTTACTGAATAAATACCTCCCTGTCTCCACTGGTGCAGAAACCAGACATTTTGAATTACTGTTTACAACACTGTTTTAAGCCTGTATGAATAGTATTAATAGATGATCCTGTTTTACTTATTTCTCAAAATGTAATAGTTGGAAAATTTATATCTATTAAAAAGAGACTCTAAAACCCTTCCCCCTTCCCTACTGAAAGAACTAAGTTTCAGAATATAGAAAAAACCTAACAGTGTTTTCACTCCAGTTTATTACTACTAGCAGCATTACCGCTCCCATTTAAATACATTCGCATGCAGGCATGTAGAGTCTTGTTTTTTGACATAATAATTCACAGTTCTTATGGCGAGATTATGGACAGTCTCAACATCAACACACCAGGTTCATGGATTAGGACGTATTTCCTCCTTTCCCTTCTCATTTTAAAATATTTCTGTAATATAAGAAAGATACTTCAGCACTGTCCTCAGTTTTAATTTATTTTAATTATATCACTATTCAGTCAACTTGTGCCACCTACAATCAAAACCTGATTAGAACAGGTAGTGTGTACATGACAGAAGGAAACACAGCTGTGGCCCTTCCAGGGAACAGGTTAAAGTCATATTAAGTTACATGGGCCTGTCTGAGTATTTTGAGAAATTTATAGCTTCAATCATCACAGGATTACTTTGAAGCAATTAGCTTTTGAGAAACAGTACTTCCACCACTTTTCTGGGGAATGCATTCATAGCTAGGAATGAAATGTTAGATGTAGCAAAAGCCACTGCAATGAGGGCAAATGCAAGGCAGAGCATCCATGCTCAGTTAGAGAAGGGAATGTGAAGAGTCAACAGATTCTGTTCTACACCCTTGCTCCTAAATGTGGTTCCAAAACTTCTCTTCTTACAGTTTATGACAATATTATAGATAATATCTGACTGCTGTCTGCCACACTGTAACAGCAGATGATGCTTCTGATTTCAGATTAGGAAGTCTTTTTTCTATTTGATAGCAGAAACAAAAACTATTTACCAGGATGCATTTAATTATATAGTGAAGGGTTCCAGTGAAGTTTACCTTTACAAAAATAGTTCTTTTTTTGTACAGATTTTATTTATCCCTGACATGACAATTTCCAATTCAGTGCTGCCTTCTGTTATTCATATACATCATAGCTTTCATACACATCATCAATTCTTGGTATATTTATCTGAGCCAATAGTAAGAAAGACCTGCAGAAGGGCTTCAAACGGACAGCAGGAAAGGAAACAGCAAAAAAGCAGATCTGGTCTTAAACTCTGCGTTTCTGAAACTCATTTTTTACAGACCAAACTGTTTACAAGAACTTTGTTACTAAACAGCCATGTATTTTTACATATACAATCATTTATGACAGACATACCAAGCCTTTCAATAGAAAGAATATGCATATGATTATTTTTTACACCAAATTACTAGAAAGGCAGAACTGAGAGAAAAAGGTCAATAGTTCCAACAAAAATCTTGGGCAAATATTCAAACAAGGTCTGTCTGGTCAAAATTATTGCAGAATTATTTAATGCATTAGTAAAATTTTATTTACTGCTAAAACCTTTGCAGAAGGGAAAAAAACATTCACACACACACATATATATTCTATATAATACTTCTGAAAATAAAATGTGGAAAGCCAGAAAGCTAGTAATGCCTCAAGTGGTTGTAAATGTTTTCCTTTTGGGTAGATATATTGCTTACCTAAGCATAATCTGAACATTGCAGCAATACTATAAATGTTAACATATTTACAAGCTCAAGAACTGGGGCCATGCAAACCTCATGAGGTTCAACCAGGCCAAGTGCAAGGTCCTGCACCAGCTCAAGGCAATCCATGCTATAAATACAGGCTGGAGGACAATGGATTGAGAACAGCCCTGCAGAGCAGGACCTTTGAATCCTGGAGGATGAAAATCTGGACATGAACAGGCAATGTGTGCTTCCAGCCCAGAAACTCAACTGTATTCTGGGCTGCATCCAAAGCAGTGTGGCCAGCAGGTCGAGGGAAGGGATTCTGCTTCTCTACTCCACTCAGGTGAGACCCCACCTGGAGCACTGCATCCAGCTAAGGGGTCCCCAGCACAGGAAAGACATGGACCTGTTGCAGCAGGTCCAGAGAAAGGCCATGAAGGCGATCAGAGGGATTTCTCCCATAAGGAAAGTCTGAGATACTTGGGGCTGCTCAGCCTGGAGAAGAGAGGACTCCAGGAAGACCTTACCACGGCCTTCCAGTACCTAAAGACCTACAGGAAAGATGGGCACAGACTTTTTATTTTTCTTAGGGTCTGTAGTGATACAACAAGGGGAAATGGTTCCAAACTAAAACAGGATAGATTCAGACTAGATAGAAGAAAGAGATTTTTCACGAGGGTTGTGAAAGGTTGCCCTGAGAGGTGGTAGCTGCACCTTCCCTGCAAACATTCAAGGCCGGGTTGGATGGGGCTCTGAGTAACCTGATCTAATTGAAGATGTCCCTACTTATGGCAGGGGGGCTGCACTAGATGACCTTTAAAGGTCCCTTCCAACTCAAACTATTCTATGATTCTAGGAGTCTATGATCTATATTTGCATCTATGATGTTTATGTATTTATGAAAACGTATCTTTACTATTTCTTAAAGGCAACTTTCTAGCTTAGGACCAATCATGCTGGTACTTACCCAACAGTCCGGACAAAAGTACATTTCTCAGTTCTGCAACATTCAGCCACATTTCATACCATGATTAACCTCTCAAAACTTCGGAGAACTCTCTCAGAGAATACTTCCCATGCAGAAGTAGATAAACAGCTTTTAGAATATCAAATATTACCTCCAATCATGTCAGATGAATGCCCCACACATCAAATTCAGTAAATAACAACATAGGAAATGTGTTTTCTTCTAGTTATTTATTGTAATTACAGTGGTTAATCCAGAATATGCAATTTTTTATGTTATGAAGGGCACATCTAAACATGGCAAATTATGCAGAATATGTAAAATGCACTTTTAATGGTAATTCTGTAAGGTAATATGATTTAAAAATACTATTTCTTTCTTTTTTTTCTTCTATATGTCAAAGTAATTTCTAAGTGGCATACCTTGGCAAACACAATGATCACAAACTGCCTGTGTAACATTCCAATATTCCATGGACATTTGTACATAGCTATCACACCATTTTTTACAAAATATTATGAAATCATTTATATTAACCTGGCATAAGTGGAGACATCTACCTTGTAAGAAAAAAAAAAAACCAAAAGAGCACAGAGCACACAGTTAACACGAAAGATGAAAATACAGCATTGCCAACCACTTAAGTGCTGTGGTTTACACACTGTGACTTTCAAACTGGAAATTGTTTCCTATAATTATACTATTAAAAATTCATTTTATAAAATCCTGTATTATTGATTTTAGTGTCAATTTTAGGTCTCCACATTTTCAACAGGGCATTTTTCCAGCATGGGTAAGATCCAAATAATTGTAGAGATGACTAAAAAAGCAGCTTCAGGCTTGGCCTACAGAAACAGGCTGTTATTTCCCACTGCTTGGGAAGAGAGGGAAAGAATTTGGGGTTGCACAGCAAGAATGCTAACACTATTGCTTGTAGAGAGGATAACAATATTTAGGCTGTACACGTCCATTTCCCCACCTTTCTGTAGGTGCAGTTCTGAACTAGTCTATTCTGAATCAAAAAGCCAAAAGCCATGAATGTCGTTGCATCATCAAAAAACAAGTACCTAAACAGCATCTCAGTAACAACTCCCTGATCAGGAAATCAAGGGAACCACACGATTTTAAAAGAGCTCAGAACAAACACAAATGTGATACGGTCACTGAGGCTGCCGTACCTCTTCTCCTATTACAAGATTTAAAGATACAATTCACCACTGCACATTTTCTTGAAAATTCTGAAATTTTGAAAGAAAAGTGAAAGAGAGTTTCCTTTTAGAAAATTGCCCAGCTACAATTTTCATAGGGTAAGTCCTATCTAAGGAAATTGACCTTCTGACAAGGTCACTACTACAAAACCAACTGAGATAAAAAGAACAATGATCCAGACAAAATTAGAAGAACAATGACTAACACCATACCTAAAACTAGCAGTGAGGGTTACTCAAGAAAATACTTTGCAAAGAAGCTGGGCTGTTCTGAAAGCTGAAATCATTCTAGCATGAATTCTGATCCATTAAAATTATTTAACCTGCTATCACAAGTGATTTTGAGCTGCCCTACTAAAAGCTAGTACTATTCTTCGCTTGCAGAAATGAAGTCCTAAGAGAATGAATCCTCATTAGAAAAATGTCTGCTCAGTAAGAAGACCAAGCTACGCAATCATATATATCCATTTTAATATTATTTGATATGACATACCAAACATTTTGATCAGCAGTGCATCGCTGCAACAAAAAAGGTGAGTGAAATTCTGGGATGTATCCCCAGCGGTGTTACTTGCTGAGGGAAAGATGTGATCATCCCACTCAACTCAGCACTTCCCAGGCTTCACCTGGAACCACTTCTGGCCCCTGCAATTCAAGCCAGACACAGACTGGAGAGGGTCCAAAGGAGAGGCATGAAGATGGCCAAAGGGCTGCAGGACCTGCTCTATGATGAAAGAGTGAAGGAGGTCAGTCTTTTCTCCCTGGAGGAAGGAAGGCTCAGGAAGACTCGCATCCCAGTATGCCAGTACTTAGAGGGCAGCTGTGAAGAGGACACAGCCTCTCTCTTCACAACACACGGAGCCACACAGGGAAGACAGAGGGCAACAGGTTCAAGTTTGTCAACGTAAGAAAGAAACTTTCTTTCTTCTGTTCTTTCTTTCATTTACCGTGAGATCTTTTAATACTATCTGAAGTTTTCTATTGCAGGTGCTAATTAAAAGACAACTCTTCAAATGAAATATGCGGGTCTGCTCTCATTAACACCTATCTCATTTGCAGCTCACTGGATTCTAAGTGCTACTGGCTTATTATACTGCTTTTCAATTTGTTATTTAAACGATCTTTAAGCATTCCCTCCTCTAAAATTATGGGGTTTTAACATACATATTATAAACTTTGCCCTTTTTATATCTCACTGAAGAAGTAGAGCTGTTGAACACCAATTACAATACTATTTTCATTGCACATTACATCTCAAGTTAGCCAATGTAATCTGAGTTCATTATTGTATTGTATAACAGTGTTACCAAGATACTTTTCAAATCATGACCAAAAGAATACAGAAGCATAGCAATCTCAAAACCACATATTGATTAAATTTTAGTTTTTAATTAGGTTGTTGGTCTGCTAAAGGAAAATAAAGGAAAATCAGCTTTCCATCAAGTCTAAATTACTTTTTTTTTTTTTAATGGGCTCATTCTACATTCATTCTATGGTGTTAATTAAGATTTGCATGCCTATAGTAGCAATTACTTGGAATGAGATACTGACAACATACACATATCCCATGCAAAAATGGTACTTTACAGTTAGCTCCACATCAGAGGGAAAAAACCATGCATTTTGGATCAGAATGTGAATTTTAAAACAGAGAAAACATTTACTGTTTTGTCACATTCATACCTTGAAACAAAAAAAATTAAAACAAACAGAACATTTTTCTACAAAATGGAATTTTTAGAATTACATTTAAGGCTTATTAGCATCCTCCACTATAACGTAGAAATTATGTAGAAAATTAAGAGTAACCACTACACTGACAGAAAGTGAATACTCTTAATATCCACCCACAACTTGCAGAGGATTTTCCTAATTTCAAAAGGAAATAAAAATACTGTAATATTTTATTCTTCCATTTCCATTTTATGATTCCATCAAATGGAAAAAACACATTTAGAACTCACTAGATAAATGGAAGACATATTTTATGAGAATGGCCTATACAGACACTGTCTGTATAGGCAGACAGTGTCAATTAAATTATTTTACTAGAAACTATTTTATTTACGGGACAAACCCATAGTTACCTGTCAGAGAAAAAAAAGGTGGATTAGATAAAAATGAATGATGGTTGCAGTCAGTCCAGAACTATTAAGTTTCACAAAGTATTAGTCAGCTGCACTCTGACAGTTTACCATCCTTTTAACTCATATAGGAATTGTATGATATGTATTTTACAGATACGTAATTCAGATGACCTCAGCATTTTCATTAAAAAGTACACTTGCACCGTAAACAATGAAATGCTACAATCCACAAGGCCTTTAAAGATCACTTTGATAACTTCTCCGTCCCACAGGATCTCCATTGGCACCTTCCTTTCTAGTTTTAAATTCAAGCACACAATCTGTGGTTTCCAGATTAATCTTTCAGTAATAACAGAAAAAATAAAAGTAATCTATTAAAATGTAAAATTACATATCTATGATTTAAAACCGATTATGTATTGCTTACCGAGTCCTAAAAGGTCAATAGTGGGTTCTGATGACTTTTTTGGACTTGCTTTAGTTTCCGATTGCTGATCCTCTTTCTTCTGTGGCTTTTAAAGGAAAAAAAAATAAACACAAGTAACATGTCTGAAAAGATTCAGTGCTTAAACAATTCTCATTAAAGACGCTGCTTCAGTATCAGAAGTAGAAGTCCTTTTCCATATTTGTTTATCATAATGAACATGATTTGTAATGAAGTATGTGGCAATTCTAGTCAAGAGGGACATGGCACATGACTGTAAAAAACTATTGTTGTACTTGCACTGATACGTAGTAAATTTTAAAATCAATCTAATTTTGAGGATAGCTTAAAATAAACGGATGTCTTAAACTGAGCCACTGTATATCATGCAGTAGGCAAAAAGCTGTCTATAATTCAACTCATTTCAGCAACCAAACTACACAGTTCATCAGCATTAAAGAGAAAAAATTAAGTTTTTAAAAGCTTAAATTTAAAAATTAGAAGCATACTAATGACATCAATTTGCCTTTCTGCAAAGAACATCTGCAGAACATGCAGAATTTACAGACGCTGAGCACCAATGCACACAACCTGTGTTCATGACCTTTTCTTTATAAACCTGAACACTAATAACAGCATTCTTCTCCTTCTGAAAAGGGAACTCCTGGTCTTTTCTTGCCTAGAGACTTCAAAATATATGGTGGTATTGATGTGAAACTTGATTATGAAAATTACTTCATAAATTCATTTAGTTCTTCTCACACTAGTATCAGGCTGATCCCCTGAATCCATCAAAACATCAATTTCTAAAATGAGTATCAACTGGCTAATAGCAGTGACATATGCATTTCTTCACGTGCATTTAATGTGCCTTTGCTCCATACTTATCACAAAAACCCAAAGTGGACTGGTTGATCAATGAGTACAGCCTTTAACTAGAAGACATTAGCCAGGAACAGTGGCAGGACACTGTTAGGCTGGGCACTGGGCTGACACCAACATAATCTGCTTCATTCACACCTTTGTCACATACATAATGTGGCTTTCACAGGGTCACCGAGGCTCCTGAGGTTGCTGAAGTCATTGGATCTCAGTATTTAGCATTAGGGAAGCTTTAAAGTTCAACAGAATCATATAAAGATCTGTTTTAGGTAATCCTTCACTTTCTTCCTCTCCAGCAAAAGGGGGATAAAGAGTAAGGAGCTTGGTGTTTATAAAAAGCAGTGAGGAAAACTCCGGAGTATTCAAAGGCAGCGCAAGTGAACAGAAGCCTGTTAGACCACAGACACTTGTCTTGCATGAGCAAATCCCCACTGAAAACCTTCAGCAAAGAGCTCCAATTAACCAAACTCCATTCCTGCAGCTCCTACGAACAGGTATCATCATACATAATCTGACCCTTGCTCATCTCTCTGAGAAATACTTGCTCCCTCTTGCCAAAAAACCTTAGGTTGACTTTACATATCATGCTCAAAATCCAGCTGTTTGGGAAACAGTCTGATAAAAAAACAGTCCACAAATTCCCTGGTTCTATACTGTATTAAAACTTTCAGCATTGCATTTACAATCTGGAGCATAGCATACCGATTCCAAGTGCTCAAAAAAAGTATCATTTTTGAAAGGAAACCATGACAGCGTATCAAGAATTTTTTAAAAGCAACAATTCAAAATTAAGTTTGCCACAACTGACAGTAAATATGCCATAAACCGACAGCCATAAACCAATTATTATAAACACGAATCAGAATTAACAGTGAGTACTTCAGAACAGAATGGGCCATAAAACCAGGAACATGTGAGTTTTCTCCACCTCTGTATGAAACAGTATGGGTCACAAAAGCTGTGAAAAGAAGCATTTCTGACATGTTCCTTTATTTCATTAAATTGGCTTTTTTCCTTTTCCTTAGCAGCTTAAAAATCCTGAATATAAAATGATTCCTTTCAACTGAAAAGAAAAACTGCTAGAATTATACTAAATGTGCAAATTTTTCATTATAGTGTATTGGATTTCTGATAACTACCCCAAACCACAAGTTTGAAATAATTTAAAGCTTGACAGGTTAGTTTTGAATGCAAACTTTTCACAGAAGTCAAACACTTCTGCACACATTAATAAGAAGGAAAGAGAAAGAGTTCAAATAGCACTTTCTTTTAATTGGAACTTTTTACTGTGGCAAATTAATCTCATTATCTAAACAAAAAATTTAAAAATATGGGAGGGATAATCTACTTTGTCAAATAAACATTTTAAATAAATATTAAATGAATATTTCTGTTTCATCACTCTCTAAATAAGAAAGGCAATGACGATACAAGGTTTAAAAATATTTTTTTCTATAAAAATATTATCCCTTAAGATGCCCTTTTCCAATATTGTAACTATTATTTCTTGATCACAAGTTTCTGCCCCATTTTGCTCCCCTTGCCAGTATGTAATCTACTAGATTTTAAGGTTAACTAACTTCATAGTTAATTACTTTAAGAAAAGCTGCAAAATTATTTTCAAGCTCATTAGTAAATCAAATATTTCTAGCCATTTATACTGCAATTGTTTCCTTGGTGAAGATCTTCTCCTTAAAGCACTATTCAACATTTTTGCAGCTACACAGTTTTCACCAATACTCTAATCTTCAGTCTGAAAAATGAAAAAACACATTAGTTACCTAACATTTACCAATAATTCATCTGTATAACAGCGGACATGCAAAGCAATCTGGACCAGAAGATCTTCCTCTTTAATTTTACCTGCAAAATTATTTCATTCCCCCCATTCTCCCACCATGACAAGTACCATTTCCTGGAATTTCCTATCCTCCTGTCCGAGATGTCAATCAATTCTGTAATTTGGTATGCCTTTATTTTTGTTTAAGATGCTTCATAGCACATAGGAGGGCTTTTGTGCAAATTCAGAAGACATTTGTTTGGTGCTTAAGGTCTGCCATGATTCACAAACAGACAAGGACTTCTCTTAAGTCACCTGCACTTGGGCATAAATCAGGTAAGGCTGGCACCAGTAGGATGAACAAGAACAAGAAACTCGAAGCACACAATTACTCTTAAGAATAACTAAATGACCCTCACTACCATGCTGCTTCTTGAGTATTGTTCTCTGTCCAGTTCCATGGATTCTGCACTGTCCACCTGAAGTATGTATAATGAAAAGCAATGGCTTACTTCAGTGTTCTGTAGCAGAGATCATGCCATATTTCTGGGTCGAGGAGAGAACATCAAGACGTTTCTTCCAGCCCATATCATTCTGGCATAAACAAGGTATTGAAACTTTTGGACAAGAACAAAAAGGAAGCCATACTGGAGTCACTAGAAAATTTTATTTCAAATCACAAAGTGAAATGTGATGTTTAATTTCTTTTTAGCAGTTTTGCCCCAATAGGACTCATTTATGACTAAGCTTTATGTAAGAGAGTAGCCTTTCAAGACATTAAGTACTGCACTCAGTGAGCACAGAAGTGTGCAACAGGAAAAAAGCCTGCATAACAAGGCAGTTACATTTCTTAAACTTGTTGTTTAATTTAGTGCTGTGTTTTATCTAAAAAATACCACATTTTGTAGAGATGATGTAGCATGACAAATGCTTGAGAGTCTTCCTGCACTAAGATTCATCTCAGTTTCTATTACTAGTCTCCTTGACTCCCACAGCAATTATTTTTAAGTATTGACACCAGTACCAGGTAATTTATTCCTTGTCATGCCCTTTAGAATAAGGCCACATTAAAAATAGGAGACTCAGCAGCATTAGGTAAACTAAAAATAGCATTAAGAATCTGATATGAAAAAGGCAAGTAGAAGGAACAGGTACACAATTTTGTGCATTTATTTTCAAGTGGAGCCTTCAAGGTTACTTGGGCTACTATTGTTTTATTACATTCAAGACTGTCTCAGTAATATATGTGGGTTTAGTGAATGAAGTACATGGTTATAACAATTTCTAGATATATTTACTTCAGGTCATGTATTAACAGCTTCTTATTCAAAACCATTTTTATGCTGCTAGTACATTCCTCTGAAATACTGTCCTTGCAAGCAGCAGAAAATCAAGACATCTTTGATATGCCGGCCTTACATGGCCATTTTCCACAGTTGTCACTAATGGCCACTACATTCCCCTTCAGGGCTCTTCTCATGTTGGAGACCTACTGAAAACAAGCAATGTCCGCTGCCTTCAATTATTGTGAGATTATTGAAAACAGTTTGTTTGCAAATATCACTGAAAGAAACTGAAGCCAGAACAAGCTTCCAGAGAGTTGATTCTTTTACATCCTCTCCATGATCAGTTTATTTTCTAGCATGACTTGGAATTTTTTACCTAAAAAACCTTGAGTCCTTGTTATGAAAAGAACCACAAAGCCTAATTTAAATTACCCCTCGTTCAGTAGGTATTAGATACTTTGGCCAAATTAAGAAGGCAAATGAAGAATTAACCTTGCAACCTCTTACAAATATTTTCACCTATGAAGAATATCTTTTCAGTACAGGAGCAACACACTCATTACTCAGATCCAGTATGGACACTACAAATTTTTGCAAGCCTGTAGATGACAGGTAACTGAGATACAATAATCTTTCGTTATTTTATTTTCCAATGCTTTTAACCTTCCACTCTTCTTATGCTCTTCTGTCAGTCCTTTCTTCAGGGGCAAGAAGCAAGACCCAGGGAACAACTGGTTGCTCAGTCTCACCTCAATACCTAGGGAGGCAATGGAACGACTAACCTGGAAACCAATTCCAGGCACATGAGGGACAAGAATGTTAGTGGGAGGAATCAGCAGGAATCTTCATCAAGAGGAAGCCATGCTTGACCAAACCAACAACTTTTAACAGTATCATGACTGGCTTGGCAGCCAAGGGCAGAGCATCACAGGGTATCTCCCTTTACTTCAATAAGGTTTTTTGATGACATTGATAACTGATAGAGGTGCCATCATGGAAACAATTCCCTCTCCAAGCTCCTGCTCTCATTTAATTTGTAGCATCCACTCATGAATGACTCCCAATTTTATACCCAAATCAAGTGATGTCTTAATACTGTCTGCTGTACATCTACAAAACAATAATGTGACAGTATGGTGCTAATACCACATCTGTAAGTAGTCCTTACACAACAAGACTGGTCATCTTTCAGTATCTAAAAAGCAAATATTTAAAAATATTTATGAACTCCTCATAACTTTACCAAAAGGAACAACTGAGAAATTATGTCTACACATAAGAAGCAGCATCTCTTTCCTATTCAACTAAAATGGAAATGCAGAAATGAGTATTTGGACCTTCACTTAATTTACCACATAGTCATTGTAAATCAACTGGCTTGAAATTACTGGATAGAAATTTATATGCTGGTAATCTCCATATACCTCCACAGTGCACCTTGGCCAACTGTATTGTTTTGTGCTAAGAAACCATCACAAACAAAATCCAAAAGCAGGCAACAGTGGAGAAGACCAGGTCACCTGCAACTGATCTGATTTTAACACAACTAAATGCAAAAGCCTACTTTAATCTCACACTGAGATGCTGCCTTAATTAGTGATAGCTGCATCATCCAGTCTTCTTGGAATTCATAGAGATATTGTCTATGATTTAATTCATTTTGCTCATTTCCCTACCATTAGATAATGGCAGAGTTAGTCACTTATCAATCTTGTTCATTTATCCAATGTCAGCTCTAAGATTTTAAGGTAATTTTCAGTCTATGATTTTGATGGAAAAGCTACAAAAATTTGTACCAAAGTTTTGAGGTTTATTCTGCCGCAGTTCTGGCTACATCCTTAAAGATGAAAAGAACATCACTGTCAAAACTTCCCAATTTACAGAGAATGAGAAAGTTTTCCATTCCATCATGAAAGAGTATCTTTTAACTCAGCAACCTGCATATAATGTTGCATTACTGCTGCCCTCCTTTATTCTGTCTTTATTAATTTTGGGCAACAACAGAAGTTATCTGAGGTTTAATTTTTTAAAAAATGGGTAGGAACACCAAGTTAGGCCAGGAAAAAAAAAGTCTCTACTATGTCTCAAATTAAAAAAGAAAGCTCCATTTTACAGAAATCAATATTGGCCTTTATTGAGCTCTCACAATGTATTGCCCTCAATATACTACTAGTTACACCATTCTAGTTCAATCTAATTTATGTGAAAAACTTTTCTTTAATTAAATGAAACCAAATAAATCAGCAAGTAACAGTGTTAACTACTTTATCCACACCTTAAATTCTAGAGTTGATTTTACAGACTTGTTTCTCTCTCATATATTACTCTAAAGCAAATTAGTGAATAAAGGACAAGGGAACTGATAGGCACTTTATTCTGCATATTTTTCAAGCTAATTGCCTGAATGGGTCTGGCTGGGATGGCGTTCCCATTCTTCCAGCAGCTGATACAATGCTATACTTTGGATTTGTGGCCACAACACTGTTGATAACATACCAGTGTTTTGGCTATTGCTAAGTGGTGATACTTTGATAACTGTATCATTTTAGTTTCGATAGCTTTGCACAATTATATTTCTTGTTTTGCTAATTTAAGCAAGCCAGCCTCCAAGAACCTCTTTAAGTACATTCAGGGACTACACATACACACAGACATACAGATACACTTAAGAGTCAGCAGTACTTCCCTACTTGTAGATTTTCTTTACAACCACTTTCTCTTCCTTTTTTCTGGCACTCTGTAGACTTTGTTGAACGTGCAAGCAGCACGAGTCAAGTAAATCAACCCTATATACAAACCTCATCCAGCAAGTAACAGTGAATTCCCAAATTCAGTTTTCCCACTGAAGCTCAGTGTACACAAGCCTCAAAGATCTGAATCTGAGTATTATAGTTTTGGAGTTGACTCATCCAAAGGTAAACTCCAGGTCCCTGAAATGGGCAGCAATGCTTTCTGACAGAAACTTGGACTGCCAGTTTGCAGGAGATGGGATTGTGAAGAAAACTGAATAACACCTGAAGCATAAGTCGCATACTGTACGAAGTCCAGTGTGTCAGTGGGGTATTTAATCTAATTTTCTTCAGCCAGCTATTTTTGGAGATAACCATTAAATGAGTGATTCATTCTGCCTCAGAAAAAAAGAAAAGAAATGAAAGCATTGCCAAGTCAATTCTGCTCCCTCCTCTGTACAAAGATTACAGCACAGCACATAGGATATTGCCTATAGGGGATATGGTTAGATATGGGCAAGACAAGAAGAAGGATCAGTTATCACCATGAGTGACTGTCACACACCGATTACATTCACATACACAACAGGATGCTAAAAGGGCTATAGCTGCTGCAACTGATGCTCTCTTACTGCAAAACAAGCTTGTCCTTTCCCAGCTTTCAGCACCTTGCCCAAACATATTTGACTATTGGGCGCACAAGATGGCCAGGGAAAGACGAGGGAAGGAGAAAGCTTTACACCGGCTTGCTTGGTTGACGGAACAGACAACATACACAAGGTCTTCTGATAAGTGTTTCACTTTGAATGATAAAACAGTAAGAATATTCAGATCTAGCATCAAATACATTGTTCTGCAGTCAAACCAACTGCCTTTTAAAATTACTATTGTAGTAAAATAGGAAAATAATACAAGTTTGTTAAATGAGTAAGGACATCGGTATCCTTTCAGAAGATTGTTTAATATGACCATACCTTCCAGGGCCTATGGGCTAAATTTAGGGGCTACTTTTCTGCACATCACTGTTCCCCAGAATATGCTCCGCTGACAGGCAACCGAGGGCTTTTTGCACTGGAACTGACAGCAGTGAACAAACCTTTTTGGTAAGGCCTGGTTCAAAAGCGCCAGCACACAGTGAAAACACCATGTTTATTCTTCTTTATAAATGGGAGCTTCAAGCTTCCATTTTCTGCTTCTGTAACCTTATGTGAGTTATCATCATTTGTACTGATTTTAAGAGTTTAACAGTTCTAAAAGATATGACACCCAGTAAAAATGTAAACCACACCAGATACTTTAAAAACAAGCAGAATTTTGCCAAAATCACTACTGCAAAATGATAATGTAAATAATTTAGCAGATTTCAACACCAGCACCTAGGATTATTGCTGACCTTATTCTCATTTACACTGTGTGAGACATTTAAAGGGGTAGCATATACAGTGCAGGACATAAGCCACATGATTAAGAACTCTAAAGTAGAAAAACACAACAGTGAGAGCAGTCATAAGTTAGTTATCTAAAAATCTCTCCTACTCTCAAGCAAGGTATCAGTCACTGTCAAAAATCTGATTCATCAGCTGTCCAGTCCACTTATCTGCTCTCATTTTCCTTCACATTTTTTTCTTCAATTTTCCACTCTAATGAAAAATTCATATGAATCTAGAACTCAAGTCTGTTTAAAACACATCTGATTACCAATGCATTTCTAACTCATATTCCCTACCTTAACTATAAGAAGCCTTATGAAAGCTGAAGATACATCAAATAATTTTGTGAAAAGCACTTCTAGCTTACTTAAAAGCAATTTCCAGTTTACTCACTAGAGCTCATATACGCCTCTATGTTTACTGAACAAAAGCTCTCCTTTGCTCTTAATACATAGGAATTGTATGCCTTGTGCATAAAGCAACTGGATTCCTTCCCTCTTCATTACCTGCTTGCAATAAAACTTGCAGGAGAGCATAAACATTTGAGAATTTCCATATGAGACAATAATAGTAATTTACCGTATCTTGCAATAGGTTTGTAGATGTGATTTCTCCTGACACTTACGCTCTAAAAAGTTTAGTCTGCATCCATTTACAGCATTACTCACGTAGGCACATCCTAGAATTTTTAAAGAATATTTTTATAGCTTTCATACTTGACCTAAAAATAAGTAAAAACTAATCTTTTCATAATACTTAATTTCAATGGCATGTGTTATTTTGTTTACCCTCCTATAAAATACCAGCACTTGTTTTTCCAGACTTGCAACTAAAAATAAAGAAATTTAGAGATCAGACTAACTCTTCAGAACTGAGGAAACTTTCACCAAGTGATGAACTCCTATTTTGCCTAACTAGCAAAAAAGCCAGAAAACTGTTGTACTATATTGAAACACAAGTAAACACGGCGGTAGCATTGTGAAGTTGTATAGACTACAGCAACTCTGCGAACTCTGATGAATTTCTAATCCAGAGAAAAACCATGTCAACAACAACAAAGCAGCTACCATTCTTATTTATCAAACTAGAATTACCTTGAACTGAAGAACCAAGCCAAAGGAAAAATGTATATTTATTAAAGAGTCTACTGTGATTATTTCAGTGAATCACTCACCAACACTGAACTACTCACACTTACCTGGGCAAGCCTATTTAAGGCATTCACATTAAGCAAACCAAAAAAACCAAATTGCCTCTTGTTGTTAAATATGATTCTGTATACATAAAGGTCCTTCAGTCAAAACACATACCCAAAAGAAAATGTTTTAAAGTGGTCCTTGATCTATTTCTTTACTTTAAAAACCTGGCTATGTGGATTTCATTAGATTTTTCACAGTTAGAGCAAGACACTTGAGCAAGATTACGTAAAATGCATTATATCTTTAGTCATTTGAATTAAAACTTCATAGCAGAAATAACAGGCCTTGCACCATAATATTATTCCATTAATATGATTTTATCTGGGTCTAGGCTAACACACTAATCATTTCTGTGAAAACGGATTAAGACTATTCCTTTGTTCTTACTTATTGACCAAGTAGTACTAACATTGTTTTTTAACTGAATTTAAAACGTTAGCTCATATCTCATTTACTTTAGTCAATGTATTCCAAGAAAGCTTAAAACCTTTTGTCGTGTACTTAGCTGAATTGGTTTAGCACCTTTCTAATGCATCAGACAATCTCAGAGGCCCTTTTACCTTGCTTAAAACGACGTATGAACCATGTAGAAGTACAATTTCCAAAAATTAAATTGGCTTTCTTTTTATACTTACTGCTGAGACTACAACAAAGTATCAGAGATAAATCCTTATTCTTATATTCACCCATTAAATCTATATCATAAAGGCCACATTTTAAATAATAGTTCTATGCATTCAGATATATTAGGTTCTTAAAGTGGAAAAGTTCAGAATAGGGTTTGAAAAGAAGAGGAAAAGCTCTTTTTTTAAAGTTTGATACTTGAAAAAAACCATCAAAAGATAGCAAGGTGATTGCTAGGTAATGGTCAGAACAAGATGTAGCAACTTGAAGCTGAGCTAGGGATGGCAAAACTTGCAGAACAGGAGAGGCACACAATCTGAGTGCAGAGGTATTCAAGTTTTCCAGAGGTTCTGGGGGCAAAGACTTGAGCAGAGTTTCCTGCAGCTGTAAATCTTTGAAATTACTGCATTTGAGCCCAAAAGCAAGGACCTGTTTACAAGGACACAAAAGGCAGAGGAAAGGCTGTTTATCAACCCTTTTCCTATTTTGTATTGTCTTACCATGAAACTTGATTTAGATAAAATGGAAGAAATCTGCCTTTAATCCAATAAAACCTGAGGTTTGCATCTTATAGAAGAAATCATTAAGAAACAGAAAACCTAGACAGAGCCATCTTACAGCTACTCTAGTGTCCCGTTATGAGATCTATAAATTGAGGTAGGGTCAAAGTATTTAAATGCATCAGTTTGCAAGCTGTGAAATGCAATAAACATGGTTTGTATTTTTGTAAGCTATTTAAAATACACCTTCAGTTTTCACATCACATATTATGGTTATATGAACTCAGCATACACATTTCTACATGATTTCTATTGTGCTCATTAGCTTCAGCAAAATTACAATAATGCAGCTATATTAGTTCCAGTTTCTCATTAAACTATTCCCTTTTATAACTTTCCTTTCAAAAACCATTCAAGTAATACATAATAAAATGTCATTGTACCCAATTAGAACTAAAGAGTATTTATTTGTAATTCCTTCTTCATCTATTTCTAGACAAGAATGAGCTGTTTCAGGCATGGCAACTGACTGAGCTCATAGTAAAAAAAAAACAATCAAAAAAATGCTTACCATCCCTATTCATGAAGGTATGTATGCTCTGCAGACTTTTCCTTAACTATACCAAAAGTGCTTTTTTTTTTCTTGCTGAAAAACGTTTTTTATGTGAAACTTTATTCAATATCAAGACCCTACACCCTTAGGTGAAACTTCGTTCAATATCAAGACCCCACACCAGCAATCAGCTCATACCTTAGAACTTTCCAGGTGCTTGTATCTTACTCACTTGTTAGTCCAGCACGAAACGTGCTACCTGTTAACACACATGAGTGTGATCACAGTACGTTTGTCTCTGGCAGCTGGTGTTAGACATGCTGCCTTTGCAAATAGTTGGCTTCCATATATTGGTCTCTGCAGGTGCTGACCCTCAAATCAGGCCTGCAGCCTCTTTCACATGGCCAGCATCAGCTTCTTACCCCACTTTTCTGGTAGCTGAACGTGAAGTTTGCAAGTGTTCACACACAGGCACAGAAGAGACAATGCACTCACGCTCAACAGTTGCAAACAGCATTTGGCAAGAATACAGAATAGCCTGCAGAGATCAAGCGAAGGCTCAGACAATCCTACTGCCCAGCAACCTGCCCAACTACCAGCATGTATGTAACTGCCCCTTTTTATCCACTTCGCCCCTGCTTCCTCATGATTGGTGCACTGCAATCCACCTTGATTTCTGTATTTGCCTGGTTTGGTCTCTGTCACCTAAACATCCCATAATAAGCTGCGTATTATATTCTCTGTCCCATCCCAAAATTTGTTTTTCTCTTCATCCCACAACAAGTCCTATATCCTATTATGCAATCACCCCTTACACGCCTGGTATTTCTTGCAGAGAATCTTTTTCCTTGACCCACCTCACTACTTTCCTTCGAGGTACCAGAAGCAGACCACTCGCTCTCTTTACTGATTAGATTACTCCACTTCGCCGCCTGTTGTTGTTCATCTGCTTCTTACAGTCTTTATGTTTTAGTCCGTCTTACATCACACTGAATGGTGTTTCATATAAACAACCTCTGAGTTAGGACATTTTACTCAGTGTTGGACTCATACTCTGTGCTGGCATCACTTCTATCATTATCACAAACAGTATACAACAAACACTTTATGAAGTCTAAGGATACTATTTCTCTAGAGATGCATTTGAAAAAGCCTCTCAGTCAGCCCCACAGAAATTCAATCCTCTCAGTGATAGCTAATCAGACTGAAATAGCCCCACAGGTTTATTTTTCTCAATTCTGTATCAGCTTTTTGCTTTCTTTAACTACTAGAGAAGCTAGGTGAGAGCTGACTAGTACTTTATCATCCTCACATACATATACATAATTCTGTTTCACAAATGCAGAACTTAGTAAGAGGGAGAAGCATTTAATAAATACTTATGCATCATTAGCTACATTAGTTTCTTCTGCCAGTCAGGGTATTTTTTTCCTCAATTTCGTTCTTATTTCAAAGTTAATCACTTTGAAACAATTACTTTAAAAGCTAAGTAATTTTAACCGATCATATGCAATATCAAAATAGATTTCTCTTCATTTGGGCAAGCTCCATTTTCTGTGTCTTCATCCTCCATAACATCACAATCTTTAACATGAACTATCAATAAGCACTGCAGCCTCCATCTCAGCTGGAAATAAGTCAAGCTTCCTTCTGCTTCTAACCCTCCAGTTTTAATAAATGTGAACCTATGTGATATTTCTGTATATTCTGAAATAGAATATTTAAACCACCCTTACAAAACGTAAAAGCCTTTTACAGCTTTTATCTTTACAGCTTCAAAGCCTTTTATCTTTACAGCTTTGAAGACGCTGAAGTTTTGAAACTGGCCCTTCAGAGTGGTATTATAAGGCCTCTGATTTGTTTGCTCAGTCATCCATTTCAACATTTATGCTAAGATTCAACTCAACCTGTTTCATTCACACTAAAATAAGCCACTTTAAAAACAAGGAAAAAGATACACTGATACCTACTTACAGTGTAAACTGAGGGTTAAACAGATAAGACAAAAAAAATCTGTACGTTCTCTTGAGCAGAAGTCACCCTTGTAACTACACTTTCTGCCTAGAGACAAGCCTGCAGTACCTTACTCTGACATGAAGTACAATATTCTCAAGTTGAGAGACAATACTTGCTGAGCAGAGAGGCAGGACAGATTTATTTTGCAACAGTACAGTGGCATGCCTGGTGACCAACCTCAGAGTATCCCATTTTCTTCTAGCTGCAGGTAACAATTGTATAAAAGAAAAATTTCAAGGAAAACTGAAACACAAGCTCAGTCAGTTGCAATTCTTTTTTCAGCAGAACCAAGAGGCAATTCATTGTGGATGGGTTAATATTTTTGACTGATATATGTAAAGAATTTAGCATTAAAGAGCTGCTAGTTATTTGAATAACTAGGCAACTGGTAACAATATTGCATCATAGTTATCATCTGACAAAATTACCTAGAGTGAGAAACCTGTCCATTTCCTTCAAATTGTGTTGAAAGATCCTGCTTCTGTCTTCTTTTGCTTCTACCCATACCACAGCTACCATGCTATTTTCCAACTACTTTTCAGTTAACTTTGTGAAGACGTAATTATGCAACAGCATGAATGCCAGAGTCATAAAAGGTTCCACGCAACTGTTCTAGCGTCAAAAGCAACTATTGAATGGCAGTAAGTTCCACAGTCCAAAGAAATACTCTTTTAGCAAAAAGGTGCACAATCAATACCTATGTTAACTATGAATTTAAACTGAAAGACACACAAAGTTGTTGCATGACATTGGAAGATTGCTGAAACATCTTATGGCATATTATTATTATTATAGTTATTATTATTATCATCATCCATTTAAAACTTAAGCTCATGTTGGAGATTTAATATTGCCAGTGACATCTAAAATGATTTTTTATGAAAAATAAGTCAGTATCTTTACTCTTCAGTGTGATTTGCACATCTGACAGGTTTTCCCACTATGCCATTGCCCTGTCTTGATGGTCACACACCAGAGTGAGATTAAGCACGTTCTAGTTTATGCATGGTAAAATGAAATAGAACACACAAAAGCACTTGATTGCTTTGCCCATGCTCCAATACTTGCATTATTTTAGGAAAACAAATGAAGCCTACCATTCAAAACAAGATAAGATTATTATTTTGAGTGACATAATTTAAAGTCTTTCTCCTCTTATCAGCTTCATCTTATCCAATCCTTATCCTTCTTTACATTGAGTTCCATGTATCAGTACCACTCAGGTAAATGCATTGTGCATTTTGTTCCTGCACATTTGATTGATTGTACATAATCTCCTAACTAACACTGTATTTTTTATAAAACTTTTTAGATTAAATTGTATATTTGCAGTTTTAATCATGCATGATCCTGTGGCTTCAAATATCTCAGAATGCCTTTCTCCTAAAAACAGCATCCACCCATGAGTAGGGCTGATTTAGTATAGGTTTGTTTAAATGTGTTCACCTTATTTTGTTCAATACACAAACAGGCATATGTAATGTTGTCTTAATTGTCTCAAAGTTATCAGGAAAAAAAGATGAAGTTTATCACAAGCTGAAAATGACATTTGTTAATAAGTGTTATCGACTGAAACCCAAGGCTGTACTAGGTTTTGCATGGAGCAAAAGTGTAACACAGGATCAACTACAAGTGAGCAAACTTAAAACAATTTTCTGTTAAAAACACTTTGGCAAGTTAAACAAAGGCAAATTTAACCAAAGCAGTCCTTACTCTAGCTTTTTCTCATTGTTTTTAGATTCTACTTGTATAGAATTTTTAAAAATTGCATTAAAACACTGTTCTGCTGCAGACCAGAGTTGAGAGGATTAAGCTGATACAGAAAACACACACTAAGCTGAAGAATAAAAAGTGATACCCTTCCTGAACGCTGACTCCTTTTCCAACATTATAAAGATAAAACTTCCCTTTTTTTTTTCTGACAAAAAAGGGGTTTCTTTCATTGCTTCTACCTGCAATATCTATGTCTTAATTTCTTTGTCTACAACAGCAAATACGTAATAAGAGCCATGACAGATTAATTTCATTAAGTAAGACTATTTTTCATGGCAATCCTCAAACAGAAGAAGTCCTTTGTTACCTGCAAAAGGAATGAATAGCACCATTTTGGGAAGAATCTAATTTGATTTGCTTTCCTCCAGATTAGCATAAAAAACAACGAAAGAACCCAAAATAATCTGATCTCTTCCGTAAAACTGAGAAGGTATGATTAGAAACATAAAACCAGGCTGGGAGAAGTCCATAGACCGTAAAATGCAGACTGAGAGAACAAGATGCCTTAAAACTCTTCACCCATTGTGGGGGCAGAAGGCAGGGAAACAGGTCTTATCACATACTCCTAAATCCTTAGCTTTAATTCTTATCTGTTAGTCTGAATTTATGAAAACAATGACTAATAGTATAAATAAGACTATGTATTCAACCAGAGAGCAAAACAGGTTTCTATTCTTCTGTTGCCATGATATACATGATTTTTTAAAATTATAATTTAAAGTAATATTTCACTTTATATAAAAAATCAAAAGGAAAAGGTTTTTTAAAAAGAAATCAGGCAAATAATGCTAAATCATCTAGGGAAAAGTAATTATCAACTGTTCAAGTGATTTAGCAAATTATCAACAATAAAGTATAAAACCAAAGAAAACATTTAGAATATTTATAATGGGATTCTGCATTTAAATTATCATTCAGGTCAGTATTTGCGAATCCACTTATTCCTGTAAGTTAAAAGGAAACATTTAAACAGATCACTTGCACCAAACTGGTGTTTAGGTGGACACCAAATATTCTGCAGGCTTTCATTTCTTCCAGGCATTCTTACAGCGCTACTCAGTTTTAAAGAAGTGAAGAATACTAAAGCACTATTTGCTCCAATTCATTTCTCCTTGTACAAAATTGTTAGGATGATAACTTGTAATACTTTGGATATGCAAATTACATCCCAGAGAAATAAGGGTGACTTATAGTTCCTCCTGCCTCAATTGTCCAGGCAGGTTGATTTTTGTGGGAGTTTTTGCTGTCCTTGGGGGAAAACAAACACACCATCCAAACAAGCGACATTAAGTTCTTCCTAGTTGGTTAAATGAGTATTTGACATATTGTTTTTCCTATATGAAGGGGAAAAGCTGTTAGTATGATTTGCCCCCACTTTTGTGGGGTTCTCCAGTACATTTTAAATACAAATAAACCAATGTCTGTACCTCTGTAACACAGGCCACCTCGTGCTGCCTGGTACCAGCTGACTGAGAGGCAGCAGTTCACTGTTACTGCCAAGTTTAATCTGCCAATTTAGTCTTCATTTTGGGGAAGAAAAACAGCATTTGATATACTACCATTAAAAAAAAACCTCCAACTGACCCATTCCTGTCACTTGAAATAACTTTATACAAAAACAAGAGCCAGTTTCAAATTCAAAATGCAATATAATAAAACTAACTCACAGTGTCATATTGAACTTCAGTTAATCAAGTGTAACTGCTGCAGTCCTTCAGAACCATTCATCATCCTGATATGTTCAGCGGAATGAAAAAATCTTTGAGTGTTGATATTAGTTTGCAAATGCACAAGTACTTAGTGAAAAGAAAGTAGTTCATTCTTTATATCCTAACCATTTAACTTTACTGTCCCAGTACAACACAATCTTGTCCTTAAGAGGTTTACTTCCATAACTTAGATGGTCCTCAACAATGCAGTATTTTACACCGAAAACATCACCATATTTTCATGACAATACTCAACTAATGTGAAACCTCTAAACAGTGGAGAAAGCTACACAGTACTGAACCCAAACACTTCCAAAGCATTCAGTGTCATAGACTTAGCTGAACTTTCTAATTTTGGATATTAGAAATACTCACCAAGTTTCCCATGGACAATTTTCCAAATAACTTCTGGCTTAATTCCAGGTTGTTAGCACTGTTGCACACCATGTTTTCCTTATTTAAAAATTAGACTACCTAAAAAGTTGAACCCTACAAAAATCTGAACATTTAGGCACATCAATTTCCTTCTTTACTCTGGGAGCACTCCAGAGCCTCACAGCATCATACCTAGTGATGCCTTTTTTATCTGAATTTGTACTGCGGAAGTACATAAACAAATATGTCTTGAAAAACTGAACAGTCCTGATTGCTCTGAAATTCAAGAAGTCATCCATACAGCTCAGTCCAACTTCTCTGTTCTAAACAGTGCAAAGCAAATGCCTTTACTAAATGAAATATTATTCCTCCTACTCTTTGATTGCTTGTGAACAGTACTCCTCAGTTCACTCCTCAGCTCTTGTTTATCCTTGGGGCACACAGTCTCCCCAGTTCACATACTGGCCATGTCCCAGCCATGCCCTTGATTGCTAAGCCCAAATGACCTAAATGCACCTTATCTACTTTTCTGTGCTTCCTTTCAGTGGAAAATAGGTTCAAGGCAGATGGAGTGCACACAGAGCCTGCTGCAACCTGCTGCATGAAGAATAGCATGAAGCATACCTAAAGTGCTCCTCTGCGCTCCAAGAAGAAACTTTACCCAAACTATCTACACAGGTTAAGTTTTATTCCAGGAAACTACTATGAGGCTTTGAGAGCTCTCTCATACACAAGTAGAATACTTATGCTACATATTCTTTTTTAAATCACCAAATAATTCTAAATTGAAAACATCTAATTACTTAAGGATGAACCAAAATTCTACTCATGCTAGAAATAAAAAAGGAGTGGTCTACTCTGTTCCTGAACAGAGAACTCATTCAGCTTAAGCAGAAAAGAAAGGAAAGAAAAAAAAAAAAGAAAATCATGGCAGATTTGGGAAATTTCACTACCTTTAGCTGTGCAGAAGAGTAATTAATAAGAAGGGAAGGCCCCTCAACAGCTGATGAAAGGGCAGGCAGGATGATGAGTTTAAAAATGGCTAGCAAAAGTCTAGCTGTTTTTTCCTGCCTATAAATTAAAGATTTTCTTGCGTAACTGCCCACAAAAACATATTTGATGGCCAAACTACAAACTTTCTCTCCCTCCCCACTAATAAAATGCACTCTTAAACATGAGACTTACTTTTTTAGCCAATTTTAAATCTCTTGATCGTAATTGTCTGTACAGAACATGTAAAATTTGCTTTCACTATATGACAGTCTGCCTTATGCTATTATCCTGCTGTTGGCTGACAGGAAACATAAAGAAGCACCCAATTAGCTCAGTTTGATTATTTATTCCTGCAATTCAACATATTTTTATATTGCTAAAATTTGCACTTCCGTTGCTTGCAAACAAGCTGGGCTTTGAGTGAACATACCAGCTTCAAATAACCTGGCCCCAGTTTTCATGTAATGAAAAACTATATAATAATTGTTACAGCAGTTTTCTTGTAGTATTTTCCCCATTTCTCCAAAGTAACTGTAAGGATAACATTTTTTAAGGCAGAAACTCTAAGGAAACTTGAGAACTGCAGTTGTGGAAATAGCATAGGGAGAGAGGAAAGAAAGACCCTGGGTAATTTATGCAAGTTTCTTAACTTTCTTCAGTTAGAGTGAAAAAGCATTACAGCTGCCAGTAGCTTGGCAATGTCATGTGTTTTAACAAGAGTTCTGCAGATCTGATGTGGAACATCTCCTTGCTGGCTGCTTCCAATATAATGTTAATCACTGGACTAGACTCAATCAGTAGCTGACACAGTAAGACCTTGTTCTATTACAAATTACCCAGTAATCTCATCAGAGTAAGTGAACAGCCCAGAAAAATAGAGTCAAACAAGTATCCTTGATACTCACTATTCTGCAGTAGATCTCTCTGATCTTGAGGAAATTCTACACTGCATCTGAACTCCCCGATGTGAATGCTCACAAAAAATTATTTCCCCCAAAACCCCTTCAAGCACATGATGATTCTTTACTGAAAAGCAGTTTCAGTAAGAAAACTCACTATTATTAAAGCACTTAAAAGATGATGTTCTTTGTTTATCAAAGCACGATAATCAATGAAGTATATTTTATGCCATAATTACCTGACATATTAATGCAATATTGGGATCATAAGCTTATTAAATCAATGCTAGAAGCTTTCAGTAATATTTGAAAATGCAAAAGAAATCATGCTAGAAATTTAGCTTGCTAAAGGCTAGGGATCAGTTAGTGACAGGATCTAGTTAGTGATAAGAGAAGGACTCTCAAATGGATGTAGGAGCAAATTAGTCAGCTCTGTGAAGCAGAGGTAAGAACATGAGAATTGAATGTGAATGTTTTAAATTTTTAGGATGCATATTCTTGTTTTAAGAGCTAAGAAATTTAATCTCAACAAAGTTAAAATCGAAGTCACTAGGAACTGAAGACTTGTAGGAGTACATGACACTTGAGAACAGACCTGAGGTTTTCTCTAGATTCATGTTTTTACCAGTTTAAGTCCTCTAATTTTTTATTGATTCTTCTGTAGGATAGCTAAAACACTGCTTGAATCACCTTAATCTAAAAGACGTTTCAAAACTGCCAACTGCTTGCTCACATACTTTTAATTCATTAACTTTCCAAGCCTGGAATAACTAGACTGGAGATAAACCGTGCCTGTAGTAAAGGCAACCAGTGACTTTACATATGAAGTGTGCAGATTTCTTATATTGTTTCCTTTTCCAGGAACTGGCAAAAATAACCATCTACTGCTTGATGGGGTTGCTGAAAACAGGATAGATAGTATGATCAAGATGCCTGCACTTCACTGCTGATTCAAGAGGTAGGATTTAAAAGATCCTGTAGCAATGTCTCTACCTGGATGTGAAGTGTATCACTATTACTGAAATACTAATGTTTATCAGCTCCCTAAAGCAGAATCACACCACAAAAGCCACAATGTATTATTCCATGTATGAAAATAAAACCTTTGGTTTTCTACCTCACCAACACAACAGCAGAAACAAATATATGATACAGCTCTTTTTCATTTGGACTATAGAAAGCAACTAGATTTTTAAAATATATAAAGTTAACAGTCTAAAAGCCGTTTATTTAAAATGAATGATCCTTTAAAAGCCCAAGCTTGAAGAATGTCTTAAATTAAAAAGATGACACACAGATGTGTTCCATTTGAGCAGTCAGTGCTGACACATTAATAATGAAATAAAATACGCTGCAGTACTTCAAACATTTTGCAGCTGTTACAACGCCACGATTATCTAATACAGATATATTTACCAAATTCCACATTTTGTAGTATAAGCATTTAAAATCTAAGTACTTATTTTTATTTGCCTAATCATTAACTGGTAATCTAACGACTTTTCAAATGTAAATCTAATCAGTGGCATTAGAATTGTTTTTTATTTCAAGTGGCAGGATAATCCCTCAATTGTAACTATGCTCTGTTGGCACTTCCCCTCACTTAACCAAATATTCCTAGCCACATAACAAGGTGCATGTATCCTTACAAAGGGAAACCCTCTCTCCCAGTCCAAAAGTAGATCTTTGGGTTCTAGGAAATTAATCCCAAACCACAGCAATGTTTTTAGCCTTTATAACTAAAGTATATTATTATAAACCAAAATAAAACATTTAATTTGGCTGGACACCCCCATAAAGCTTTAGTAATCAACAATTCTCATGTTTTTATTGTCATCCATAAAATTACTTTAACCTTGTACCATATCAATAACAATAGCTCAATGAAGCTTCAGAATTTGTCATAACAAAATCTCCTTCTACACAAACTCATTCCAAACTTGCTTCCTAATTTAAGAAAAATTATATTTGTACTGGGGAAGGGCTTTTTTACCTCCTCCAAGTATGCATGCACATATTTGTGTATTTTGTTTCATTATGTAAAATAAAAAAATACTCTATTTGGAAACTGAATTAGAAATACATATGCAATCATAGTCTGTGAACACACAACATTTCTCATAATTGTGACACAGCACTATCAGGGAATAAACTGACAGATGGAGACTCCAATGCATTCTGCAGACTGCACTACAGACCTGAACTTATTAATGGATTCACAAGATCAGAGGGACAACATCTGTATCAAAAGAAATTCATATATTTAATACTAAAATCACTCATTTCATTTTTGTTTAATATTAACTCTCTGCAGAACTGCACATGAAATTTTAATTGTACCTACACTCCTATTGCTGCTCATTATGCTTTAACATAGCTGTGGAAAGAAGCACCTTAAGTTGTTCGCTTGTCATGTTTTGTGACAGGATCTTAGTTGCAAATTTTCAAGTTACTTAGAGTTACTAATTATATTCTATAGATTATACATTTATGTTTAAAATGGATTCATTTATGAAAGACAGTATTAGATGACAATACAGGACTAAATCAAACTGATTATTTTCTGTGCAAGAACAGCAATGGTCCATGACTGTCAGGTTAGCTCAGCTGGTCAGAGCATGGTGCCACCAACACCAAGGCTGGGGGTTCAATCCCCCAACAGGCTGTGCACTTAATAGCTGGACTTGATGACCCTTGGGGGTGCCTTCCAACTCAAGACTATTCTGTGATCTTAAAAACCTTAATCAGATTTACGGTCTCAGCCTAAACTTTAACAAAGCTTAAGCCATTTCCCTCTTCTAAACACAGTCCTCATTGTATGGTCAACCAACCTTTGTACGCAAGCAACAGCACAAAGAAACAATTCATACGGATTAACCAGATTACAACTCATATACACATACACTCGTGTGTGTGTGTGTATATATATACACATACACACATTAATTTTTTCCTCTAATCTCTGAACATATCTAATACTTTGTGCCATTTTTAAATAACTGGAAAAAAAGAAAGTCTTATTACCTTTTCAGCTGTTAACTGTTTTGATGGTTTTTCTGATTCTTTCTCTCTCTTTTTCTCTTCCTTCTTTTTTTCTTTTTCCTTCTGCAAAAAGAAAAAGAATTTTTCTAGTAACCCATTTGCAAACATATTGAATGTCTACAGCCATACAGACTATAAACAGAGATCTTCAGTTACTCCCTTTTAAATCAGAATTTATGCTTCTATCTGCTCTCCTTCCTGAAGTGACTCATTTTCCTCAAATACAAAAACCTAAAAATACTGTGACTTTTAGACTAAATTCAAGAAATCCACTTTTTCACCTGCTCATCTGCTTTACTGCTTAATAAGCAGAAGGAAAAAAGAACCAGTATTGCTTTTCCTAAGCTAAGCAGAACTGAAGAGAAAAAAATATCTACAAGTTTTAGCATCTCCGTTAACTCTGATAGCTTCTGCCACTGAGGGTGGATATCAGCTGCTTTGACCAAAGAATTAGACTAAGGTAAATTGCATGCTGCTTTCTGCAGAACGGTACTAATTTTTAAAAGCTAATCTAGTAGTCTTAAAAAAACCTCCTGAATGTAAAAAAGTTGCCTTGGGCCATATGACAGGCCAGCTGACTCATGAGACATTCTGTTGTTCCAGAAAGTGAAAATATAAAGATCTGTTTACTTTGAATATATAATAATGGCATTACAGAAATTTCTTCACTTTAGTTTCTGATGAGTGAATGTGCCAAAATTACTGACCCATCAGACTGAAACAAAGCATAAAATATTCCTTAAGGAACAACATGAAGATATATACTTTCTAGGTTAGCAATTGCTTTGACAAAATGTAGTCTGCCTACATTTACCTTGTACAACTACAGCGTAGCACTTTGGAGTATATTTGAACACTAAATAGACAACACAAGGGTTTACCATCTGTAATAAAGACAATGAAACAGTAGCTCCTAAATATTCTTTCAGCCATTAGACTTGTACCTGTTTGTTCAAAGCTTCAAAACAGCCTTGTTTCAGAAAACACTACTGTTTACAAGTTTCTCAATATTAGGAGCAAGGTTGTTTTGGTTTTTTTTATGGAGGTGACTGGGCAGAGGGGGATCCAAGTAACATTCTTCAAAACTTCCAGTAATCCATTTTCAAACCTTTCACCGTATTTATCAGGTGGACTGGGGCTACTCAAGTCCCAACTAAACCATGCGAATTATTTAATCAGGCATTAACCTGAACACTCAGTTCCTGGAAAATTAGACTATCACACCAAGCACCTGCTTACAAGCAACAGAAAGCAATGACCACAGTCATGAAACCCCAGCAAGGGAATTTGGAACATCTGTTTTGATGAAAAGAAACAGAGATCAACTTAGATTTCACTGAATATAAGAACACAAAAATGAACATAGTGGTCCTAACTAGAGGCCTTGCCAATACTGTATCTCACCTGCAGTAGTGCAAGGTGTTCAAGAAAGGTCTGTATGACTGGACAAGTATAGAGCAGTATTTTATTTTGAAGTCACATAATAACCTGAGACTCGCAGTCTTATTGAACTAGGACTACAAGTGCATAGGCATGCCTTTCAATGAAGTTCGGCCTTTCTTCCATTACTGTTTCACTGCCCCTAGTACCAACCTGCATTCTAAAATACACAAAGATACACAAAAAATTACACTGTCAGAGCAACAACTTTCTCAAAGTCCTTCATTTCCTGTTCCCACATCCCATTCCAACCTTGTCAAGTCGAATAATTTAAATAAACATATTCTCTCTTGCTGAAACTTCGACAACTGCATCAGAAGAAGTGTGACCAGCAGGTCAAGCGACACAACTCTCCTCCTCTGCTCTGCTCTCATAGACCCTTCTTCTGCAGCTGGGGCCCTCAACATCAGGACACGGACCCAATAGAGCCCAGAGAAGGGCCACAAAAATGGCTGGAGGCTGGAACACCTCTCTCTGAAGACAGGCTGAGAAAATTGGGGTTGCCAGAGTCTGGAGAAGAAAGAAGACTCTGCAGACACTTTAGAGCAGTCTTCCTATACTAGTACCTAAAGGGGGCTTCAGGAACAATGGGTAAGGACTCTATCAGGACAGTTACAGGAGAAGCGGAAACAGCTTTAAACTGAAAGAGGGCAGGTTTAGATTAGATACTAGGAAGAATTTCTTTACTGGGAGGATGGCACTGGAACAAATTGTCCAGGGAGACTGTGGATGCCCCATCCCTGGAAATGTTCAAGGCCAATTTGGATGGGGTTTTGAGCAACCTGGTCTAGCTGGATGTTGCCCCTGTCCATAGCAGGGCGTTGGAACTACTAGATCTTTAAGGGCCCTTCCAACTCAAACCATTCTATGACTCCACAGTTCTGATTTGATTTCTCTCCTCCTGGGAAAGGTTGTTTCAAGTGTCATGTAAGTACTCTTACTTTTCAATCACAGTACATTAAGTTTCCTTTAATACATTTAAGTGAAAGCAGAGTTAAAAGTTTTTGCATTTTTTCAGTATGTCCTGATTTCCAGTTTGACTTCAATATTTTTTTCAAGTATGTTTTGTCAAAGAAACCTTGCTTCTGGAATAAAAAGTATCTGGAAGCATTTATTTTTCAAGACTTCAAGAACAAGGAGGGTTTGCAGCAAGTTTCATGTGGCAAACACTCCCTAAAGGTGACCAAATATAAATATATGCCTCTTGTTGCCCTAAACAAATCTCTGAAAGCTTAATAGTGAATATATTAAGACTTAAAATAAACTGTTCTCCCATGTTTCTACCTCCACACCTCACAGAATCTACAGAAACAGCCTTGATTCCCAGCAATTTTATTTTCATTCATTTAGTTTCACTGTGGACTTGAAAACCCACAAGTCCTTCATCTTCACACTTCCTGATTTCAATATTCAAGCTTTCTGCCTCAGCTCCACTAGATAAAAATTAATTCAGACTAAATAAAAACATTTCCCAGATGTTACATTCATGCCAGAACTTCAACTCAAGTGTTTCATTACTTGCAAAAGCATCAAAAAGCACTATGAAGATAATAAAATTAAATTGACTTTATATTGTTCTTAAATTCTAAGCAAAGATTATTTTTTTCACCAAGTTTCATTTCTTATAACATGGCATACTAGTTACTCAGAAGAACTTTCAAATATGAATGCATCAACGGAGGTGGATAAGAAAATAAAGGCAAGTTTCATTCTTAGCGACTGCTGCTACTCCTGGTACAACTTAAAATATATGACAAATTCAACAAGGCTTGTGGTCTTAGTCCATGTGACACTGTAATTTAAATTTTAATTAATGTTTAAATATAGTTGAACTAAATGTATATCTTCTGTCCAATTTTTCTGTATTTAGAAGGAAAAAGCTTGATTTATGTTCACATCATAAATTATTTAATATACAGCATAGTCTCAATTTAGAATGAAGTATCCAAAAGAATCTAACACTGGACATTCACATTCTAAATATGCATTTTATTATTGTTGCAAGTTATGACACTTACTGAAAGTGATATAATGATGCCTCATCTACTACTTGCTTGTGTGTTATGTTTTTCAAAGACCCATCTAAACAGTAAATGTGTTAGCACACATACGCATATCCCAGCCAGAAGACTTATCAAAACCAGTATGAGTCAAATTAATTCCATATTTACCTTCAAGAAGAATTAACTAAATGGCTGCAACAATACTGATAATTTAGGATCTGGAACAAGCAATAATACAAAAAAAGGTATCGGAAATTATTCCTGATGAGACAGGACAGTGTCACTCATGCCCTTCAGCTGGGAATTAAGTGGGTTTTCCAATTCTGTGACACACTAAATCAGAAGACAACCAGAATTTTGACATATAAACACCAAGAGATAACAACCACACATACTTCGCAATTGTATTGGCTCTTTTCATTTAGCTAGTCCAAGCAAAAAGGAGAGACATATTTCAAATGTGTTAAGTATTAACAGCAATTCAAACTCTCAAGTTACCTCAGTGAAATTACTCTATAGAGGTGTAAACATTTGTGCAAAGCAGTAACCTGATAAGAGTTACACCCAAAACCAATATACCTCTGCTTTGCTCTTCTCAGCAGCAACTTGCAGAGAAGGAGAAGATGCCAAAGGCTGAGCAGCATCAGATGATATCTGTGCAAAACAGAGGAAAGAAATGAAAAGAAAATAAGCAAGAACAGCTGGGAAGGGAGGCAGCAGAGGCCACTAAGAGACATGATTTTCATTCCTTTTTTTTTTTTTTCCAATAATCTCGGTGGTAGTGGTTGCACAACATCAAAGAAACACAAAGAAGAGACAAAGGGTTTGGGTTTTTTCTGAGTACAATATTTAAAGGAAATGTTTCAGGTAGGAAAGTATGACTTATAATGAAATTCACTAGGACAGAATATAAGAAAATGAACTTGGATAAGATCATATCAAAGGCCTAAGAAAAATAATTAGGTTTCATCCATTGTTCAATTTTTATCCAGTGTAACACTACTGAAATATTAATGTCCTGAAGCAAGAAGGCAGACTGTCCCAGAGGAGGGGGAGAGAAGACAGTGCCTTTGTTCTTGTTCCATGTAACAGAATATTTTTATTAAGAGGAATGCAAAATAACTCTGAAAGTTATACATTAATTAAAGTTCTAATTAACTCCTCTCTAAGAGCACTCCAAGTACATAAAGAGCTTAGGGTTAATATAAAGCCACATCTTAGCAGCAGGTTGAAGGATCTCAGACAATTGACACCTCTTTTCTAAGAATTGGTATCTAAACTTGCTATTAACACCACCAGACTTCCAGAATTCTCCAAAAGGTGTAAGTTAAATATGCAACAGATGGAGCTTGCTCAAAAAAATAGGATTTCTCTAACGGCATTTTCATATATCTTCCTATCCAATTTTCTTACGCACAGTTGATCACTTTAATGGAAACATTATCTTTCTATTCCCCTTATTATAAAAATGCAACTGAAATACATTTTCCAAATACGTAGATCTTCAGAGCTATAAAGCTGACACTTCTACACTGTTTTGTATCACCTCTATTACCTAGAAGGAAAATTTAGAAAGAAATGATGTTATAACAGAGTAGGTCATTATGTTGGACAAAAATAAGCAATTTAAATGGCATGTTGTTACTTAGTTTAAAAAAGGCAGCTTGCACTACATGGATATAAAAGCTGATTAAAAATCCCATCATATCTTGTGTCTAAATACCCCATGTTTCTTACAGAAAATCCTACCAGTTTCTTTACTTATATAGCTGGAATATTCATAGAATTTACATATTTAGTATTTTTACAAAGTCAGAAAATATGTCTATGCTGGAAGATACTACAGAGTTGCAGGAAAGATATTTATAAGGTTTAATTTTAAAACTAAATTTTACCTGCAGAAGTGTGAAACAGAATTCTCATTTGTAAATTTATTGTTTTAAAATCCTTGGGTTATTAGCAAAGTTATGGATACACCTGCTGCAATGATGCAGTTTTGCAAACAGTAGCATTCTGTTGCTATGGGAACATTGGGATCCTGCTTATTCTGACTGCATCACATTGTAACCAAATAATGTCGGAAAAATTATTAGGTAACTACACAATATATTGAACAATGTACTCTAACATCATGCTTCTGAGTTTTCAGTTGAGTAAAAATGTGTTAAATTCTGTTAATTAATAATCTTAGGTATACTTTCAAGCTGCTAACAAGTGAGATTTTTGGTTTGGGTTTGGAATTTTTTTTATTTTTTTATATATGTCAGATTTTAGGAAAATATAAGCTTCATAGTTCTCACAGGTGAACAACAGGTAACAGCTACTCGCCATAGAGAACGGAAAAGGAAAGCAGAATTTCTTTTGGGGGTTAGGGGGAAACAGCACTGCAGGTATTTGTCAATTTCCATCCTCCCATCATAGTTCTCAATCTTCAAATTCTCTTCATAATATAAAGGATTATCTAATCTAGAAGAAGGTAATCCTATGAAGGCCTGAAAGCAATTATTATAGTTTTGTCAATCACGTAATGCAATCGCAGAACCAATGAAGACATGTCATGCAAGCCAGAAGCATGAGACAATGCAAAGCAGTGGCTGTCTAGCCTGGGAAATGGAACAGGAGGTACAAGTTGAGAAATGCGCAAGCATAATGTTTAAAGACAACCAGCATTGCTACAACCACACCAGGCAAAAAAAGAGCACCTAAAAGCACACTTCACACATGCAACTGTTCAACTAAGCAAGAGAACAAAAGACATATAACAAAAACTTATCTTTAAGAGAAAACACATGACAACGTATAAAGAACAGATTAAGTTTATATAATGAAAGCAACAGTACAAGGTTGAGCTGTTTAACAGCTTTATCACCGCTGCATCCCGCTGAATTTGTTATCTACCAGGCTGCACCAGATAAGGAAACCTGAATGAAAAAATCAAATCAAACCAAGTGGCTAGACAAAGCTAAACATGTCAATATTGTCTACCTAGAATTTTGCAAAGACTTTGACATCATTTTCCAGAGCATTCTCTGGGAGGAACTTGCTGCTCGCTCATGGCTTAGACAGGTGCACTATTCTCTGGGCACACATGGGCTGGGTGGCTGGGCCCAGAGAGCAGCGGGGAATGGAGTCACAACCACAGAGTGCTCAATCACTAGTGGGGTTCCCCAGGGTTTAGTATTGGGGTCAGTCCTGTTTAATATCTTTCTTTATCCAGGATCTGGATGAGGGGATAGAGAGCACCATCATTCAGTTTACAGATGTTACCAAGCTTGGCAGGAGGGCTGATCTGCTGAAGGACAGGAAGGCTCCACAGAGGGATCTGGACAGGCGTGATCAACGGCCCGAGGCCAACAGTACAAGGTTCAACATGGTGAAGTTCCAGGTCTTGCACTTGGGACTCTTGGGGATGAGCGACTGGAAAATTGCCCTGGGGGAAAAGGATCTGGCAATGCTGCCTGACAGCCACCTAAATTTCTCCATCAAAATCCAAAAAACAATTTCCAGCTCTATTCCAGCACACACTGATCTACTCTGACAACACGTTTGCTCTATGCTCTGGAAAGAAGCCACCAAAGACATCTTTGATCATTGGCACCTTAAAGTAACAAACAAAATCAGTGGTGACCTCTGAAACTAATCATACATACTGCTTGAAAAAGAATAAAGTTGGGTGATTGTGTGCATTACCAATGTACTGCACAATGACAACTAGCCTATGAATACATCATTTTAACTTTTAACTTAGGAGTAGTTACATTTTTGGATTAAGAAGTTAATTCAGAATTGCCTACAACACAGAATGACGGCAAGGAGCTGTTTCTTAAGTTTTCGCATTTCTCATTTTTCCACAAAATTTTGATCGCATTTCAGACCAGAAGACTTGCAGTCATTTAATTTTTAGCAATTCTAGAATCTCCTTCCATTGTTTGTGCTTTGTGACTCCTTTTTAGAAAGGACGACACAGCAAAACTAACCGTTTTGCATAATGAAATTTAATACTCTCTTTAAAGCATCTGGTACCTTTAGTTCTGAGCAAGAAATTACAGACACATGCAACAGTACTGTAAGATTTCAGTTTCAACTGTGCACTGTGAGAAACCCTTTGGTGCATAAAAAATGTAAGAACAGAAAAGAAAGAATCTGCAGATTTACAGACTAGTTCCTGGTCCCTTTTACATATAAATGTGTTACCTGTCCCCATTTTCCTCCCTAAAACATTTCTGTATTATCTGTTATTACTTAGTGGTGGCACTACCCAAATATATGCTAAGTTAACAGTTCGTGTAAAAGCAACAATACAAACAATAGTTGGCCCAATGTCTTGATGTAGTCTGTTGACCAGACTACTATTCCAAATAAAAAAAAAGTAAGCTTTAAGCAAGAACTAAATGAAGTTATCAGAAAACATAACATACAAAAACTAAGAATGATTTTACTTTAGTTTAGTTTGTACTGACATGTTTCTTATGCTACATAACAGTCATACAAAAACTATCAGTCATTAAGGTGTAAGTACTTAATAAAGTTTTCATGCGCTTTTACTTGTAGTTTTTCCGAAATCCTGCGTTGATGTAATGCATGTCATTATTCAGCCTTTTATTAAAAAGGATTCAAGTTGAAGCTTTATAAGCCTACACTAAGCTTCCATTTAAATATGAAATGCAGGGTGCTATCATGCAGAAGATTCAAGATGTTAAAGAATGAGTGCATTACCAAACCACTCAGGAAGTCCACAGCTGAACCAAATACAAAAGTGCCCTCGAGTGGTCAGTTCACACACACACAGTATGCAGGGAAATAGCCCATATAAAGAGAACTATTCTAAATAGCCTAAATGAAGAGGACTACTCTATTTCATTTGACAGGTTTTAACTTTGCTGCTACATGTTTTTCTTATTTCAGCAGACTTTTGACTTTATTACTATGTATCTCCAACAAATGTTGCCAATACTAAAATCAGTAATTTGTCCTAAAGCAGTAGCAATTATAGACTGCTAGTAGATGGATATAAACACACAAACCAATTGCTTGACATTTTTTAAAGAGGTCTATTCTTGAAATACTGAAAGAAGCATAAGAATACTAATGTACTATTAACAACACTTATCTATGAATATTTGGAAGTTCTTAAGGCTAACTAGCAAGGCTTTTTTCTTTAAATTGCTAAAATGTCTCCCTGTGCTGGTTTTGGTTGAGGTAGAGGTAATTTTCTTCACAGTGCTAGTAAAGGGCTGCGTTTTGGATTTGTGCTGAATGCAAGGTTGATTAATTATAGAGATGGTTTTGTTATTGCTGAGCAGGGCTTATACAGAACCAAGGCCTTTACTGCTTTTTGCACTGCCAGCATGGTGAGGAAGCTGGGGCTGCACGGGAGGTTGGGAGGAGACACACCCCAGACAGGTGACCCAAACTGACCTAAGGGATGTTCCATATCACATGACATCATACTTCGTATAACACATGGCAAAGCAGGAGGAAGGGGGACATTTAGGGTGATGCCATTTGCCTTCCTGAGTCACCATTATGCATGAGATGGCTGAACACCTGCCTGCCCTTGGAAAGCAGCGAATTAATTCCTTGTTTTGCTTTGCTTGTGTGCATGGCTTTTGTTTTCCCTATTAAGCTATCTTTATCATAGCCCACAAGTTTTCTGGCTTTTACCCCTTTCAATTCTCTTCCCAATCATGATGGTGGCAGAGTGAGTGAGCAGCTACATAGCATTTGGCTGCCGACTGGGATGAAACCACAACACTCCCCTATTCTATGCTGTAACCCTGGACACCCATAAGAGAGATTCAGAGTCCCATGTTTCACAAAACAGAACCGCTCTTCTGTCAATATCATGAACGCACTCAGCACTCTTTCATCTCTTCAGAGTTACCATCCAAATTACAGGAATAGATGAAGCTTATGCACAAGCCAGTTGTAGTTCTGAACACGTGCAAAGCTATCGACATTTATAACATTTACATCAGAGACAAAATTATACACTGTTCTGGGAAATACAGATATATTTAATAGACTTGAGAACAAAATGTTTTTTCCCAACTCTAACCCAGAACATCCATACCTATTGTTTTTGTGGCCCACTTTTTTTTTTAGATTATTTATTTTCTCCTTTCAATAATCACCTCTCTGAGATATTAGAGTCACCATGGCTTAGTTAAATGTTGACACTGGACAAACAAAACAGATGCTTTTAATCTCTTACTGTATTGCCCTCCATTTCTCTTGTCCAGCCTAACCAGTGTTTTCTGCATTTGTTCCAGGGAAAATTGTCTTTGGTGAGATTTTCCCTGCACTTCAGAAGAATACCTTTTTTTCCCCTATGTGGCTTGCTCTGCTGCATGCAAAATCATTTACATTTTCATGATCCATGTTAAACTGGCAAGGTAGTCACTAGAAACTTCATCTTTGGCGAAGTTCTGTTTACTTGGACATAGCAACTTGTAGCTATGTGGCCCAGCTGTGTGAAGTACTCCTTGAAGTACTTACAGAAGTGGGGAAAACAAGACCCTGCATGCAGGAGCTACAGGGAATGCAGTTGGCGTACTGAAATCCAGTCTGGCTTCTCCAGCTCCTTCATTTATTCCACTGCTTGAGAAGGTGCTGCTGAAGGGCTGTCACTTGTGGTACACGCAGGCACTGATACTGGGCAAAACACTATTTAACTTCCTCGGTAACGAGCCATGCAGTGGGGCAGAGCACAGGTTTTGCAAAGGGTACAAACAGGAAGAGTGGTTCATGTGCTATATAGGTGTACTGCCATTCAGAGCACCAGTGACAGGATGGGCCCTCAGTAATCACCTGACATTCAAAGGAAAGTGCCAAGTCTTGCACCTGGGGAAGAATAACTGCATACACCAGTATGGGTTCAGTCTCAAGTGGATGCAAAGCAGATTTGCAGGAAGGGACCTGAAGGTCCTGGTGGACAAGCTGGACATGAGCTTGCACCATGGCCAGTTCTGGGCTCACAAGTACAAGAGGGACAAGGGCACACTGAAGCAAGTCCAGCAAAGACACACGAAGATGATGAAAGGACTGGAGCACCTTTCAGAAGAGGAAAGGCTTAGTGAGTTCAGATGTAGTCTGGAGGAAAGAAAACTGGGGCGGTGGGGAATGAGCAGGGAACAAAGAGTAACACAGACAGACTGTTGCCTGTGACATCCAGAAACAGGACCAAGAGGCACTGAACATAAACTAAAACACAGGAAACTCCATTGAAACATAAGAACAAATTTATTTCTTTCTTCTACTGTGGAGGTGGTTGAATACTGGAACAGGTTGCCCAAAGAGGTCATGGAGCCTCCAGCCCCAGAGACATTCAAAACTGAATTGCCCATGAGACTCAACAACCAGTTCTAGATGACCTTTATTTGGAGCAGGATGATGTCCAAGGGTTGCTTCCAACCCTAGCTATTTTGCAAATAATATAATTTAACCCATTCTAACAAAATGATCTTGAAAATAATTTACCCTCCTTTCCCTACCCCTGCCTTCAAGTCATAATTCTTGTAGGATACTTCAGTGCTCCCTATTGGCGCCTATCTTGACTAGCATACTTTACAAACACTTCCTATCACTTGATTCCAAAGTTTTTCATAGACCACAAAAAACCCCAGTAGGTTTACTGCGCTTTTGGCAGGGGTAATTGGTAACCACTCCCTCCACAATAACGATTGAATGCTTCTGAATGCTGGCTACTGAATGCTATAAACTGAAATGTTCATGTGCCCTTTCATACCCCAATTTGTACATCTTAAGATGCCTACCTAACATATTTTAGCGCAGTAAATGGATTACAGATTTAATCTCCTTTAACTTTTTGGAAAGTGTGCCATCACAATCTCTAAATGCACATCACAGTTTAGCCAGTCGCCTAAGTTCATACTTCTTAAATTATACACAATGTCTTAGGAAAACATGAAAAATGTAGACCCATAATTCTTCTTCAGTGAACTTAGGAGTTACATGAAACTTCTGCTCCATCCATAATTTACATCCTTTCTTAAATACTGAAACTTCATTTCCTATTCTCTAAACATTGTCAAGATATGATAATATATTCTCACTTCAGGTAGTGGAGTGGATTGTACCAGTTCATAATTTTTGAGACCTGTAGTACTTGAACTCTACTTCAGCTGAGTCATCATCCACCCTGAATAAGGCAATTCCTATATGCATTCTCCTATATATTTATATTTATTAAAAGCTGCAGATACCTACATAGCTAACCTTTATCCTCACTCAACACGGTGACCTCACTGCTTGTCGTTATTACTTGTATGGCATAAGGATTATTGTATTAGATAAAAAATAAACAAGTTGAAGAAAGACTGTATTTTGACAGGTTTTATTTTACATGAACAAGGAGGTGATTATTTTTTTTTAATTGGGAAAGTACGACTGCTTCAAACTTGATTTCCTGAATCTCTGTGCAACTTTAGTATATTTTTAACTTAGCAGCCTGTAGATAGGGTCTAATTCAATTATTAAGGTTGTGAACCAGAAAAAAACTTCTTTAGTGCTGTTCTTTGTCTCAAGGAGTAACCCCAGCAGTTCCTACTGCATATTCTAGACAGATTTTACTCTTTCCGGAAATTACACATTTCCTCTTTATTCATTCATAACCTATAATCATCTACTTCAAAGCTTAAGTCCTCTAGGCCAGTAATTTTGGAAGATTCTTACTAACTCCACAAATCTAAAACAAGCAGGATTTGCTACTTCTCTCGGCCACTGCATCTAAGATCATGAGCCTCATTAATAACTGTTCCTCCACATAACCAGCTGCATCTCTCTGGTAGATTATTTGGGACTCAATACAGAGATTGGCAGTCAAGATGAATACTCTGTTCAGACATTATTTTCATAAAACTCCACACTCCAGGGCATTCCTCCATGGCTTATATTTGCTTCGCTTGTATTTACTGCAACCATTCTGAAAAAATACATCAAGTCATCTATTTAGGCATACAAGTTCAGATTCTTGGGGAAAAGTATTTGCATAATTGTAAGCTGTGCTCTTTTATGCGTGTTCCAGGACACAATAAACTGAAGGAGCATAAGCAGTTTAATGAGAGTTCAAAGCAAACAAAAAGTTTAACAGTATTCAAGACAAAGATGGTTAAGACAAAACTGTTCTGCACGCTTTACCCTTTAGTTCTAGGATTGCTGTGTACAAAAACCCCTGTAATGAATATAAAAGGATTTACGTATGCTTGAAATGATGATCAAGTACAATTCTGAAGTGGAATGATATTCCCAGTTTCATGTCTGTACGACCTGAAGGACAGTTTTACCATTCAAAATCACCTCTTGCTACTTGACCTATGGCAACTGTCTGTTGTTAACTATAGAAGCAATGCAAGCTCCCACTTGCATCTTAGAAACCTTCAAGAATAAGTCAAACAGCACAGTACATTGCACAGGAAACTGTTCTTGCAACTGTATCTTAGATGTACCATTTATAAAGATGTCCTAATTGTTTCACTGCTATGTGAAGTTCGATTTATTAGATTCTAAGCTATACTTTACATCATTCATAGCTTATGTATGCCTAAAAATTGAGACTGAAGTCTGGCAGAAAATTAATTCCAGGACAACAGTATTATGCTGAAGATATTTAAAATACATTTACTTGCTAACAGCTATTGCTGCTCCTAAGCAGGTTATTCAAAGAACAAAACCAGTTCTTTCCAATTAGTAATACCACGTCACATGCGTTATTCACAGCACAAACATATATATATATTGTTCCAGGGTAGCAGCCTCTCAGGTCTTTCTGTAAATTAGCCACAAGCATGCACTTGGTCTAAGCAAGAAAATAAGAGTAACTATATACTGATAACCCACTTAAAACAGCTGAATAAACTGTACCACACATTTAATGCTGAACACTGATACAGAACAAGCATCTCACATTTTTCCAAAAATGACAGATCAGAAAACTCTGAAATTATATGCATTCTGGTAGATTTAAAAGATTTTTAAAGTCAAGTTGCTTTTAGTCAGCATTAGATTATTCTAATGTATATTTGATTTCTACTTAAATGCATTATTTTATTTAAAATGCAACTAGCCAATAAAATCACAGATGCTTTTTTTGCCCACACCTTTATCCTTTATGACTTTTCAGTAAACCATGAAAAAAAATTTTTCATATTGGCATATTTTTAATCTGCATGTTTGATGGCACTACTGACCTCTGCACTAGTTAATTTCATTATTATACTGTGAAACCTTAATAATCAAACTTAGCAATACAACAGTTTTGTCAGAAAAAAAAAAAGATCTTCTATACTTAAGAATAATAAAATATAAGATTTGCAACAAAAGACATTTGTAACTCATTGTAGCAAATGAATCCTGACAGTCAAAAACTGAACCTTGACATATACTCCTGAGATTCAACACACAGAATACATTCAGAGATGTACTGGTAGACAAACTTGAAAAGCCACCAAAATCCCACTAAGAAATATCATACTGCATGTTTTAAAGTCATCTATTGAAAACAACTTTTATCCTATGGGAAGCTTTTACCATGAGCAACTTGCAACAGTGGATGAAATCTGGGAAAGCCCCTTAAATTTTCATATGCCACCTCAGTGAAATTACCACATTAAGGAAAGTGACCCTTAGGCACTGCAACCCTCTTTCTGCACTTCTGTATCACCTGCTTATACCTAGAAGGGATTCATTTTACCTAAAGACAATATATGTATGCACCTGTAACTTAAATTAGTCCTAAATCCAAGCTGAAGGCATTTCCTTTCAAAGGTGATAACAAAAACTGTGCTAAAAAGCTCATGTGTCCCAACAAGAATATTAATTTTGATTAAAAATAGGGTACAAGGTGCTCTTTGCAAAAGTACAGTAAAGTAATTTTCCAGAAGAGCTGGTCATGGTATAGCACTAACACTCCATGAGAACAGTTCACAACAACTGTTTTCATTCACTATGATTCATCAAAGTATTGTACCAGCAAGTGCTTTGATGCTACCAAAACATTAGGTGGTGGCTGAAGGCTACAAACAGGAAACTCCCCTATTCTCCACAGCTGCCCCTCAGTTCCCAGGGAATTTCATCCACCTCCTAGCAGGGTAGAAAGAGGGAAGATGGTTCAGATGTCATTAGGACTGCAAAACAAAAACCAAAAGCTTTAAAAACTGTCACTAATCCCCTGCACAGGGGCATGGAAAAATGCACTCCTTTCTCACTCCACTCTCCTCAAACTTCCCAGAGACCCCCAGTGTGCTGGAAGTATAGGGTAACATCCCCTCTTCCCTGCCAACAGTACCCAGAAGCAGAGTACCAGACAAGCAGAATGGAGGCTCAGCTTCAGCTTGTCTTCTTGCTTGCCAGGCCCAGGCCCAGCAGAAAGACAATCACTGAACACCAATTGCAGCACTACAGGCACACAAGAGCTGGGCCAGGGCCAGGGCCAGAGCCTGGGAGGATAAGCAGCAGAAGCATCAGACAACGACTGTGGGCGATACACTCACTAGTCCAGCTCATTTATTATCACCTACTTTTAGGATCTGCCACAACTACAGACTGTCCACCTCAAACCTGATGCCTTGAAGAAACACAGGTGACTAAATGTGCATGACTCATCTATTGCTAAAAAATTGCACAATCAGATTTTGTTCCCAGAAAGATTATGCCATTTACACTAGTCAATGACAGAAAAGCCCAAGTAGGAAGAAGGTACTCAGTAGTAACATGTATCTCTTCAGCTTCTCTGGATTCTATCTTTGCAGCAATGGCAGGTAGGTAATTCATCTCACTCTGCAATATGACAAAGCAAAATCTGATTGCCCTTTCAAACATATTAAGGCAGGAATGAACTGCTACATTAGACACCAAGGTTCTCTGTTCAGAAGGACCTTGAGTGTCTTTGGAACTTCTTTAAGAAGTATCACTTAAACTCTTCTTTCTACTCTCTATTTTGGCGTAAAAGTAAAGAAGAATAACGAATTTGTAATTCAAACCATAGTCCTATTTTACATGGTAAGAGAAGCATTTTTCCCCCATTTCATCAGTACTTAATGAAATACCCTTCTGTACTTCTCAGGTTTGCTTTTTTTACCCTTCTAAAATGAAACCATCGTTCAAAGATCCATTTTCTCAAATGGGAAATTCAGCATAAACTCTCATGCTTTTTATCTACACTTGTTCCTTTCAAAGTTTACTGCCTATTAGGGCAGAGTAGTAAAGCTATGTGTTAGGCCATACTTAAAAAGCAGGTACAGAGCTGTGTATGTTTAAGCATAAATACAACTATATAGAAAAATGCATGAACTAGATGATACATCCCAGAAACAGATGTATCAAAAAAAACCCTAACAAAACCTAACAGGACTGAAGTTCAGTAAAGATTCACATTCTCAAAACTCCTTTGCCAGAGAAGCACTCACCAGCTTACTGCAGGAAACACACAGCTACGGGATTTAACAGCCGGCTCATCGTACTGCCTGTGTTTGCTACTACAGTGCACCTCACTGCAAACAAGAGTCTGGAATTCAGCAGAAGAACAGCTCAAAACATCCTAGGATTTCTCATCAAGGTTTACAGAGAAGGAGGTAAGACCATGTCACCAAAAATAGTAATCCTATCTTACCCCTGTAACATGGAAAAAGATAAATAAAAACGACTCAAACTGTACTGTTAAAGAACTACCCAATGAGTGAGAAACACAATCCAAAGGGTCACTAATAAGCTACTTGTTGGATCATAATGCTTTGCTGATGTAAATGTAACAGACAACATAGGTAAAATTTATGGAACTTAGGAAAAGTCTTCATAAGATATAGAAGAAAGCACTTAGCTCTGAGTCAAATGATTTTCAACTATAAAAGACATTTTAACATGCATAATGTTTACTACATTTCTCTTACACAACTTTCAAAAAAAAAAGTGACAGAATTCTTGGTTAAAGTGTTTACTTACATTGAAGGCATTAACTGCATTTTTATCATAATACTTCTTCTTTTCATACTTATCCCTGATGAAAAATTCCACAGCTCTGGAAGTAGCTAGTTTAAGGAAAATATGCATTCATATAAATAGTAACATCAACCTAAAAGCTCATTGGTTATTCAAATTAAAAAACTACACCTGATTTATCTCATTTTGTATTTTTGAAACAGCAGAACAAACACATTGCACACAACTGTTGCTGTAGTGCCCAAAGTGAGCTTCTTTCTACTACAAAAAATTAATCAGTTTAATCTCTGAAGAAAACAATATGAGAACAACAGAGTATAAGTAACTCAGTGTTCCACAATTAGGACATTTTCACCTAGTATTTATAAACTCCATGGCTGTAGTACTAAAAATACTTAAACAATGGTACTTATATATGGTAAATAATTACAGTTTACCATTCCAACTTGGGAAAAAATACTTTCTCTTCATAAAAATTGTGAAACGTATGTACCTGCTATCTGATTTGCACATTATACCATCTATCACATGCTGATCATAAACACTTCACTAAGTTCTCCATGGGAGTCTCCTGCTAAAGCAAACATCCCTGAGGAAGGGAAAAAAAGCCAAAACTAGTGATAAAGAGATATTGAAGTAAAGATGGAAATAGCAGCAAGCATATTGCTGTAGAAAACCAGAACTGACAATTCAGTAGCTCAAATGCAAAAAGGAAAGCCAATTGTTTTCCTCAATTATTCTGCCAGCTTCATAAAGCAGCTCATCCAAAGCAGTGCGAATACTTGAATTTTAGTAAAGCTGGCTCTCTAGGATCCGAAGAATAAATTTTAACTGCTTTGTCCAGCAATGTGATTATCCATTCAAAAACTGATATTGCAGCTGTGGAAGCTCAGACTCATTGCCTCAAACTTCCAAAGCAATTTTTCCTCGGTCGATGGAAAGATACCCTTAGCTCCACATACTATGTCCTAAGATTAACACTGAATTCAGAGCACTCAGTCCCTTCATTCTGTGCATCTAATTATATTGTCAAAAATTATAGTTTCAAACTGTATGCAGGTGTCATCTGAAGACAGTTTCAAAAAAGTTACAAAAATCAAAACACTACTTTCTACCTCTTTCCAAATATACATAAATTGTAAAATGCATCCTGAGCACTTTGAAGGTACAACTGTCTTAGTACTAATAGTGCAAAAAAGTTATTCACTGTTGCTGGAAAAAACATTTTTCAACAGGAAACTAAAGCTGCCATATAAAAAACAAAAAACCAAAAAACCACAATGATCCTAAAAGTTACCTTCCACACTCCAGCATCCCTGCCAAGTACAAGGGAAGGAAAAAGAATGCTTTGAAAAGTCTCTCTTGTGATTAAGAAGCAGAAATGAGGAGGAATCTTTAGCAGGAGATTTTGGGCAGATCCCACATACACATTTCTCCCGTGTCTCCACTTCCCACCTTAAAATTAGAAGTATATTATAATGGTACAGGAAGTTAAACACTAATATAGATGAACATATACAAAATTGATCCTCACGTGGAAAATATTTTCAACGTTTATCCAAAAGAATGTTCAGAATATAAGAATATTCACAAGCAGAACACTGATGACATATTAAGCTGATTTTGTAGTGACACAATGGGCAAAGACAAAAGGCAAAAATCATCCGTAACACAACAGCTTGTCATGAATGCCAAGTAGGTAAGTAGCTGCCAAAGTTATGGGATAATTGAGAAATAAATCAGAAAATGTTGGAATCAACTCTCCTGGCAGTACAGTGTTAACAGAGAAAACACAGGCAATGAAATATATTCAGTTGACTAAGTCCACCAGTTAGAAGCTAACAACTATTCAAAGGAGTATGTAATAAAGTCAAGGCAGACAGTGTGAAAAGAATTATTTTGAGAGTCTCAAAATTAGACTTTTGGTCTGATCTGACATCAACAGCTTACAGCATTATTTCTTCTCCTGCAGTAGCACCAGTGAATTTAATTAGCTAGAGCAAAACCAAAAAATAATCTTCAAGATCCATATTTGAATAACTTTTAGTCAAAATATTTCAATCATATGGCTAAAAAAAAGTTCTCGAATATTACAGATGGAATACTATGATGCTATCTGGTCCCAGTTACTTTTTTCATTCTAGTAACTTTTGAATTAAACATACATCCTCATAAGAAAAAAGTATCTGTTTTGCTCAAGTGCATTTTATAATGAGGAGTCTAACCCTTCCAAAACAAAAATCTTCTGTCATAACATAGCACAGAGTGTAGTATCTAATAAAAAGATGAACCAGAATCACCTTTGTATTTAGTACATTTAGATCAAGTTACAACTAAGTCTGTTTATTAGTAACTGTAGCTGGGGAAAGACTCAGCTCACTTAAGAGTAGGTGTTTAAGATCTCCTTATAGTTAAAGAGTTATGATAAGATCAGGTGAAGCAAATCCTACCTATGGAGTAACTTCATTAATTCAAGAAAAAAACCCAGATCTAAATTAGTGCTGTTATATATTATCCTAGTGATTCAGTACAGGTATTTCTTGAAAAAAGTTATTTATAGCCAGCAGACGGTTTTTCTTCCAACTCTTCCCGTCCAGGTACACAGGGATAACCACACACAAACACAACTGGTGGCCCTCAAAGAGCTTGGGTTTATTTATGTATTCCCATACTAGTCACCTAGAGAAAGAAATCCATGCTTCACTGGAGTAAGATGCAATGGCTTATTTTACTTTACCATTCAGGTCATTATTTCCTGATCAAATGCCTCTAAACTTCAGAGAGCAGTTACTCAAGATAAAGAAAATATTCAAGAGCTCTCCAGTGTCACTCTAACATCCTACATACAGGGAATTTATGAAGTCACCTCTTCTGGAAGCAAAAATAAATGGTGCTTGCCAAATCTCATTACAAAGTAGATTTGCTATGACTGAAGTAATTTAAATCTTTTCTGAACAGTTCTCAACTTCCACTGTCATTTCTTATACAACAATATCAATGAAATAAATAACATAAGCAGACAAATGCAGCAGTTCATTGAAACAGTCTTAACATCTCAGTTGCATTAAAAGTCATTTCAATATGAAAGCCAAAACAAAAAGGATACTGATCTGTTTGAGGTCTTCGGAAGTTCTCTGGCAGATTAGCTTCATAGAGTAGTCTTGCTTTAGTATTTCCCATTTCCTGCATGCACTAAGGAAAAGTGGTAGAAAACAGTTAGTTCATGTCCGTCAATACTTTAAACTCTGAAACAGTCAGAGCGCTACTGGAGCACTTAAATGACATTACAAGTTGTAAACTTGGAGACCACCCTGTTGCCATACGTTGGGAGACATGATCATGGCACAGGAGGGCTGCCTGTCCAGCAGGCAGCTTTGATGAACAAAGCTAGCAACACTGATGCTGTCTAGTGTTAACTAACCCATCTGGGGAAAGACAAGCTTTGATCTCTCAGGATGGCTCTTCAGACCAGGAAGACAGAGTAATAAAATTTGCCTGATGGCAGGAAGAGGTTTCACACTGGAGCATACCTGGAGGAGTCAGTGCTTGACACACCAAAAGAACACAACCAGGTATCACAGAGATATGTGGGTGTTACTGTCCTGTCCCTTACTAAAAAGGCTTATAACACTTTTTCTACAGATATAACCAAGAAGTAGTTTTCAGAGTCCTTGGGGCAAGGTAGAATACCTCTAAAATGATACAGAAATGAGAGGTAAACCAACTTCTGAATGGAGTTTTATGAACTTAGGCTCACTACAGTAGAAGTATGATACATGCAAAAACTAATAGGACTGTAAAACGTGTAAGCTGGGCATCATGACAAATGCAAATCCCTTCAGAAGTACTCCTGACGTCCCTTTCAAATTGGAAACATATTTGAAGATATTTCACCTGTATTTGCTCTGGCGTCCATTGATCCAAGTTGACAGACTTGACCCTTGATATATGAACCCCAAGGTTTCGATGTATTCCAGCACATCTGATGCAGATAAAAACACCAGTGTTCCAAGAAGCCCATCTTGGTCCTAAAAGGAATGGGGAAATAAATCAATTATTTTCCAAATTCAATATACTGTGAGGATTTTCTCTGGCATAATTCTACACCAGCAGTGTGAATGAATAGGCTTGAATAAAGGCTCACCTCTGCTTCTCTAGAATATCCATCACTTTTAACAATTTCTAGTGTTAACAATTTTACTCACAGATTTCTACTTCAAAATAATGTCATAAAACATTAACTAGTCAAATTTATCTAGAAAGTTGTATGTTGTGTCTATCTCCCCACCTCCAAAACAACACAACAAACAAACTTTAGAAAGTTGGCTTACTAGCAACAAGATTTTTGCCTACATCTTGAATAATCTTTATGGCTATGCCTCAGAAGAAGCATCAACAGAAACCAGTAGAAGTTGCTCCTTTTTCTCCAATTAACAGCTTCTTAAGATATGCATCTGTACTTAACTTGGAATTAAAGGCAGGGCAATCTTATATTAATGCAACAAATACCTCATATAGCACAGACGCTACAACAGTAGCATGCAAGCTCTTAAGAGAAGATTATACAGATATTTGCAAAACCAACTGATAACAATATATATCTAAAAATGGTGGAAAACTGAGTATGTTCAGTATCCTTGATTTCTAAACTACCATTCACATCCAAATGTATTTTCTAACAGAATCAGTCTGATTTATTAACCACCATTGTTTCTCAACTGTGCTGGCATCTTGAGACAGTTAAAGTACGCTGGCCTGAATTATCACGGTGACACTTAGGATTTTTCACTTGAAGCTACTATTCATTCTCTAATTAAATACATTTATATCATTTTAGTCCAGTCCTGTGCATCACCACTGTTAAAAGTACTACCTTGATGCCCATCTAGTTCTGAGCTCGAAGGAGTTCAAAGATTAAATAATTACCATCAAAAGCAAGAAGGCATATTGAAGAGTTGGAAAACATTTCAAGCAGTTATTTTCTGCTTTTGTACAAGAGATGTGCACCTACACCACTCCTGCAACTGCAGTCATTTGTATTTCAATACCATATATTGTATAAACACTTTCCTGGCACCTACAAAAGAGCTTCATGCTTCCCTCTCCTGATCTTTAGCTTAGGACTGTATTGGTGTGACGCAGCAAATATCCAGAGCTGCTCACTCTCCTCTCCTACAGGACAGGGACAAAAGAGCAGCAAGGTCAGAGACTTGCAGACTGAGATAACAGTTTTATTAAGTGAAGCAAAAACTGCACACAAAGGGGGAAAAAAGAAAAGAAAGGATTTCTTCAATACTTCCCATGGCCAGGCAGCTGTCCAGCCACTTCCTAGAAAGCTGCACTTCAGCACCCACAACACTTGTTTTGGACAACACCATAACCAAAATTGTCCTTTCTTCCTTTCCCTGAGCATTTGTTGCTTGAGCACTTTATCACATGGCATACAATGGTCAGTTAGAGTCAGCAGACATTGCAGGTGTGCTTCCTACCTAGCCATCACTCAGCCTTTAAACTCCGGGGAACAGAACAAAAGAAGAAAAGCTCTGATACTGTTCAAGCAATAGCCAAAACAAGGAAGCAGGAGAAAGCCTTTCAGTTAGACTTCATTCTTAAGAATTGGTATTTGAAAATCCAAAGACACATCCACAAACCCCCACATTTGCTGCAAGAAGCATTACTCTCACTAGTGGAAATACTGGCAGTATTTTGGGTAATCACCTTGCTTTTAATTTATCTTGTTCAATATCTCAAAAAGTCAGAGCACTTGATGTCCATTGCTTGACCTTCATGACCATAACCATTAAAATAACTGGCAGTCTTCAAAATAAGTGCTACTAGCATAAAATTAGATTTCAAGGGTCAAAAGATCTAGGAATTACTTACCAAACTAACACATCTTTTCCCACATGGCAATTTTACATTACAACTACTGCTAGTCAGGTAAGAATGGTCAGACTGTTTGTCCTGTGTCTTAAATACTTCAACAACTAGAAACCCATTGATCTGCCTTTTTATTTCCCCCTATAAAATGCTACAGATACAAAATACTCAGTCTTACACTTGTAGATTTCTATTACAGGAAAACTCCACTTAAAATTTATACTACTTTTAGTTTTAGTGCTCCAGGATGGAGTTTTTCAGGTCATTTGCCTCAACCTATTAATCAAGTTTAGCCTAAAATAGTGCACCAGGAGAAAATAAAAAAACCTTAGCCACTCCACTAATGTAGATCAAGTACCCCAGTTTATGCAAAGGATCAATCTAGCCCTGATAGCTTAGAAATAGATAAGATGAAGTCTTGTGTACCCAACAGCTTCTCCAGTTTTTCTGCTGAAGTACAACCCATGAGTCTTTTAAAAACTGGAGTCAGTTTTGATCAGGTTACTAGAAGGACAGGAGGTGTTAAACTATAGTATCTGTATGCTGTCCAAGTTTTTATCCCTACAGGGTGTTCACACAACCACTATGAACATTTCACCATGGATGAGTTTGCACAACTCCACATCGTGTGAGTTTCCTATTCCTCAGGTGCTGCCTCAGCTATGAGATCCCAGATAGGCAAATTCTGTATTAATGAGACAAGAGTGGAAGGAGGACTTGACATGACTGAAGTTTAAATAAATTAAGAGAGATTATTAACCTTTTAGTTAAAATATTACATTGAAACTTTGTTAAGAAAAAGTAAAACAACTTTTGAAGTAGATGGTTTTCTCCTGGAAAAGAGCAGGTTTTTATTTTCCCAAAAGCTCAAATTTCATTAATTTGTACTTATTTACGAAATAAATTTGGGAAATCAAATATATTCAAACAATGAAGGAACAAATTAAACAGTGGAATAACAGGCAAACCTGAGGCCAGACAAAAATATTAATGTGTAACCTTTGAATTTAATTCAGAGTAATGACAATATGCAATATTAAACACTCCAAATGAAAAATGTTTTCATCAATCCAAATCAATCATAATCACAGTTAAGCACTAGGCAAGAGAAGTCAGAAAATATTTTCTGTGTATGTATCAAACCAACTATGCTTGACTTAACCAAACAGTCAAGTAAAGCCTAGGCTGCAAATCTTTCTGTGTGAAAAATGTTTAACAGTAATTCAGAGTGATTCAATAAACAACTTCCAGTTTTGTTAATTCTGTCTGAAGTCAGGATCCTTATTTCTGTACATAGTAAATATTTTCCACTAACAGAAATATTGACAGGTTTCTTTTTTGCTGGGTCCTTAAAGATACACTTGGTTTCCTCTAGAAAAATTTCCAAGATTAACCTGGTTTAACTGCTGTACATATTTTTGCTAGCCAATTAAGAAGACAGATATTTGGCTTCAGAAATCAAGACTGGACATCAAGAATCTTAATGACTGCTATTTTATACTATTTAAAACACCTTTACATGTCATTAGTAATGTTTTCTTACCTACCAAGAACTGCACTATACACTGCAACTTCAGTAAGCCAATAATAACATGAAACACTTGGCATGTTTGACGTAAGTTTTAATAGAATTGTAATTTTGTTCTTTTGAAAGCCATTTGAATTTTTACTAGAAGTGTCAATGTGCACTTCAGCAGCTTGCTGCACCACTCCAATATAAAAATACACTTGAAGTTACTTCTTCAGTCATCTAAGATACAGATAACTGTTTGAAAGCATTTTCAGTCTCTCTCATCCTTTATTAAGTTAATTTTAGGAAAAAAGCCATAGGACTGAAAATGACCAATATTTATACTATACTATATACTAGAACATGGAGAAGTCCCTGGAACACTGCCCAGCTGAACAAAGGAAAAAATTTCAGCAACCCTAAGACAGATTGCTGCTTCCAAGATAAGAAGCAACTTTTTTTTCTTCACTCTTAACTTTCTTTTACATATTTCTATACATCATCTACTGGTTAGACCTAAATTCTCATTTCAGTTCTTAGCAGGTGGTTGTGAAGGTGTGTGCTGTCTTCCAGAAAAATCATGACAAGATTTTGAATGCATTAGGTCATATACAATCTAAGGAACACTTAAAATAATGAGGTTATTTATTTTAGGTCCACAAGGTTTATTGTGTGTATTTAGTCTTACTGACAACTGTAACTTAGATGCCTTCATAAAAAGGAGTGATTAATTTTGACTGGAAACTTAAACACAGCACAAATGCAAGTTTCTTGTAAGAGCTAAACAGAAAGGCAGATTTGAGCCATCATACTGCTTCACAAAAATTAATTTGGAGTCTTGGCTATTACATGTTAAATGGAAAAGACCAAGCCTCATTTCCCAATACTGGGCTTGGCTAGGATGGAGTTAACTTGCTGCATTGCAGCTCCTATGGAGAGATGCTTTGGCCTTGTGACCTGGTACAGTGTTGGTAACAGTAATGCTTTGGCTACAGCCGGACAGTGCTTGCAGGGAGCCAAGGATTACTCTTCCATCCCCACCCAGCAGGCAGGTTGTGGGCAAGAGGCCAGGAGGGGTCAAGGACATCAGATCCCAACTGACCAAAGGGACATCCCAAGTATGGATTAGAATTCAATCAGGTGCACAGAAGCAGCACTAACTGTGACCCAGTCATGGTATTAAGGAGTCCTTCATTAGAGACCATCTGCTCTAAGAACAAAATAAATATGTAGCTACCAAGCAACAATGTAGCCTGTTGTATCTTTAAGTTTTCAGAGGTTTTAGATAACTCAAGAATTTAGGAAAAAATCTGGAGAGTTTATTTCCGGTTACAGTAGACTTCCGTGCCAGTAGAGTTATTGTATAGAACCAACATTCTCCCTACTCACAGAAATATCTATAGCTACTAAAAAATTGTGAACATTTCAAAAACCAACTTCAGCTGTTTAAAGCTTAAGCAGTAAAGAGTTTGGAAGCAATTTATATGATTTCAGAAAAAAGTCTTCAGATAAGTTGATTTCAAGCCAAATTTTAAATTGCTGAAAAAGTTATCCCATCTCACATGCCATTCTTTCTTTCCAAAGTGCACATCAAAGTGTGAATTTTGTGAAAAAGGCATCATTTTCACATATTCTCTGCTGAGACGAAAGCTTTTCTCTCAACATATTTCAAAATCTTTCCCACTTTTCCCTCACACCTTCCTTTTTTCAGGATGCCATTTTTGATGACAGATTTCTTCTTCATATTATTTAAACTGGACTCACACCTCACACGTGCTTAATGATTGTGTACATACTCCCAAATACCACTTTCTTCTCCATCACCATTAACTCACTCAGTAAGGACCATGTGTTCTGCCCCACTATTTGATAAAAAAGCTGACTGAAGAAGCTCAGTAAAAATTCACAGATTGCTGACAAACTCTCCTAATGCACTTCTACATGATACAACTGTCTGTCTGTGAATACAGCTGACATATATCTTTGGGCAAGAATAATGACAGGAATTGTAATGCTGAAGCTGGTATAGAGCATTTTCAAAGGAAGAAAATACAACGTACATTAGTGTTTCCCTGTCCAAGATTTAAGTCTTAAGTTTTACTCCAGCTGTTCAAGCTTTATTTGGCATCAGCACACACATAGTACTGCATCAGGTACAAAACAAGGCTTACACAATATGGTTCATTTAAAATGCTGAGGAAAAAGTACTTTTAACAGCATTACAAAAAATGTGAAAGCCTCATATATTAACTGTATATGAATCCAAGCAGTCAGTACAGCATGAAACATTGCTTTAGCTCTCTCTGTTTGATTAGTTAAAAAATCTTTTAACTGTTTTAATCATCTCAGTCAACACTCCATCCTCTATTCAGCTTCCACCTGCAACAAGAAATTAGTGAGAAATGTTATACGGTATCAGGCAAGATTGGGCTGGAGTAGGAGAACCTGTCACACAAATGTGCTAGGACAAAAAAAAAGAGAAAAAGGAAATTAAAAAAAAAGGCAAGCATTGGAGATCAGAACAAACTAAAAAGAGGCAAAAGAAAACAAAAGTGTTTGAATATGACATAACTGGAAGACATCCACAAAGAAGCAAAAATAAGACCACCACAGATTTGACTATAAAGTCAAATGATGATGGTTGCTTCCCTAATTACACCAATTCAGAGTTTCCTTCCCTCCATCAGTCCACCAGCGCCTGTTCAGCTTACTGTAGCTGCAGTTAATATTGAAACACTCCTTTTGTTCAATACAGGTGCTGACCCCCCTCACAAAACATCCTAAGTTATAGAGGTCTGAATTGGGGTGAAAAAAGCAAGCATGAAGCCTTTCAATTTTATATGTTGTCAAAGGGAAGGACAACTGTTTCACAGCTCAGTGAATAATTCTGAATCCTTTGCAATGTGTGCATAAAACCAGCTGCCAGGAAACAAATAAATTTTGAGACAAAGCTTTAAATTAAAAAAGCTAGTCAAAACTAGCTTTAAATAAGGTTTATATGATAGAAGCAAATAAACACAAAGTTAGTTTTCACTTTACATTCTTGCACTTACCAGTTAGAAATTCTACAAGGAAAGAAGTCAAGTAGTACACATAACAGAGTACAAATTTTACATCTCTAATATTGTCTGTAGCAAACTAATCTTGGGCCAACATCTTTAAAGGCTTCTGACAGACTACAATTCCTTTTTTCTCTCAACAACACCCTGCCTGTTCTGTACCCATGAAGCACAGTGAAGTTACTTTAATTCTCATTTCCCCAAATCCTGCTGCTGTTTGAGAGACTTGATTTGCCAAAGAACTGGCTCCATCTTGTGGAACAGAGAATTAACTACAAGAAAATCTACACACCCGACTCATCCTGAGTGGTTAATATCCAGTTCCCAAAGCTATAACTTTTGGCCAAATAAAGCCTCAGTCGTTGCATAATCCAACCATGCCCATGCGGTGCTCTCTCTCTTTGCATTACTCCCACACCGAGTTCATTCTGCTCAAGTGTTCTGCCACTCAAGATTTCAACCCAGTTAGGAAAGAGTATCTGTTGAAAATATCTGTAACTTCTCCAAACTGAGATACAAATAAAGACTGTGAACAGGAGACAAACACCCTTACATAGGAGGTAGAGAGATAAGAAGTAAAACAAGTAAGTAGCAGTTGTATTTTATGTAACTCAATTCAATACAAGAAGATTGGAGTCAGTACAAAATAGTCCCTTCTCCAGACGCAACTCAGGGGAGAACAGAAGAACAAGGAAGGATTTACAGAGATTTCTCCAAGTTTCTCTCCTCAAAACATAACACACTGGAGACAGTGATTAAATCAAAATTAAATGCTCCAAACAAATAATTTACTAACATGCATTTTCAGTCTAATCCTGCTGGTTCAAAGACCATCTCGTACCAGTTTCATTGGCAGTTGCTTAGTTCTTCATACAAAAGGTAGATCCCACCATCTCCATTTCTGGTTCACAGACTCCTGGGCTGGATGGGATGGGAGGACTGAAACAAATCCTTCAAGAAAATAGCACCCACCTCCAACACAAAAAGCTTAATTGCAATGCTAATGTCCACTGAAACAGACTTTATCAATTAAGCAAATCTTTGAAAGAATAAAAGATCCTGCATAAAGATCTTGAAGCAAAGGAAATCATGCAAGAACCACAGCACAAGAGTCTTTATTCTATGAAATGCTCTTCAAGGCCCTTGAACCTAAATCTTTTGAGACTACTGATAAAGGACTATTTACTTGTCCCTTGATCCACTGAATTAGTTTCTGATTAAACAGAACAAATAGCCTGAAGCATGTTCTCACTCACATCTACTCCCCACATTAAGCATAATTTCCTTTACAGTCGAAGAGGCTTCCTTGCTTTATCTCCACACCCACAACTGGGAAAACCATACAAGCTCAGTCTTTGAGTGCTTTTAAAGTATTAGTACACAGCAAAATACTGTTTTATATAAACAAAAGGCAACAAAGGGCATAAACGGTAGTTCTTAGCAGTCTCTTACAGCTGGCTTAGTAAGCCTGTGTTTGAAGAGTCAAGACCAGAATTTGAGAACTTAAAATTTACAGCATTTAGAAAAGCATGACAGGAGTTCAAACAAGAACTGTTTGTAATAGGTTGTTTTCATATTTTTAAATAAAATCAAACTCAACAGCATGAAGTTGCACTGAAGGCAGACAACTCAAGTACACTGTTCCAGAGCCCAGCTTAATCGCAGCTAGATTCATATGGTCCAAGGTATACTACAGGAACAGTGGGAAGACAAGCCTTAGAGGCATTGCTTAGCTATTTTTAGCCAGTGTCTGGGAGATGGTAAAGAGTTTCATGGGCAGAACTCCTCCAAGTTTGTCTTCTGGCTTGGATAACCATTTTTCATGAAAGCTATCAAAAAACCCATTAAGTGTGCAGACTTATTCACAACTCCAAATAGGCTCTGTAGAAGTATCATGAATTAAACTATTCCCCTGCACAACCATGTCCCACCTCTGTAAGTCAGCCAGAGAAATATGTAACAGTTTCAATTATTCCCTCAGTTTACTTATCCACTTGTTCCTGTTGCATCAAAAATTGCTAAAAGCATTTCTAAGAAATTTCAAGGGTTGTACCAAGCCTCAACCAGAAAAGTAGTACAGTGACGTGAATGTTCCTTCAATTCTGTGTTTAAGCCACAAAACCAAGTGGCTGGCTTCATAACAACTTTAATTCTGGAATGCATCCAAGTAATTTCAAACAGCAGAAGTGTTATAGAGAAAATTAAGTGTGGAATATGAAAGTGCAGTTTGTAAATCAGAGGACTGGTTGGTTACATCAGCTATCAGAGAGATACACAGGTAATGTCAGTTTATTCTTGAAAAGAACAAGTCTTTTTCTTGGCTAATAGCCATTTCACACAAGGAATCTTGTAAGGTGGCAAAGTAAAAGATTTTTTTTTTGCCTGATTAACAAATAGCTACTAAAAATCTTTTGGACTGTGAGAAGATAAGCTTACTTTTCCAAAATAAAGCCATTTTATCAAATATTAGGTGATTATAGGACATAAAAGCTAAGTCGTGAAATAAAATACAATATTTACAATTCACCATAAAGTTATATACACAAATACACAGTTGGTACCTCCTCATGTAAATTACGAGAAAAAGGAGATTATGGTGGTTTTTTGGGATTTGTTCCCCAAAACATCACCATGACCTCCTATTTATCTTAGAAATGAGATGACAGGATTTAAAAAGAACACCTACCTTAGTAAAACACTTACTTTTAATGAAAGTATCAGTTTAACTCAGTGTTTTGCAATGAGACTTCCTTTAAAACCAGCTCCCAAAGTTTGCATTCCTGACTGGGGTATGTCACACCTCAGATTTCACCCATCCTCACACTACCCAGGTAAGGAGAATCATAAACAACTTCTGAACTGTCAAGAGAGCAGCTCCTGACCCTTGGCTGGCAACCACGCCCGGATAGCCTGAGCACGTGTCTGTGACTGTACAGGGAGAACACATGCAGAGTACACAGGACACAGCCACAGCACTCCTACCAGCCTTGTGGGGGCTACAGCACCCTTTGGAAAGTAAAGACAGTGCCTCAAGTACCAGAGATGCCAGGGCTGCCAACCCCGGGACCTGCCTGGTACCTAACAGCTTCAGAAACAACATTTCAATTTGGCTGAGGGGTAGCACTCCAATTTTATCCTGCCTGTTCACTCGTGAAGAGAAAGACTGCTTGTGTTAGAGTTCAGGCTGCAAGAATAAGGTGTGCAAGCTGTCATTTCCTGTTTGCACCATGTGGTACTCTCTAAAAAAGACAAGGTTATGTAGCATATTATAGTATTAGTAGGAAGCTTCTGGAGCAGGTATAGACCGCAATTATTCCCTTGTCAGCAAGGAAATGCTAAACCACTTACTGTTTTAAGTTTATAATTTATATTCCTTTTATATGCAGAAATAAAAGGAAAATGGGGAACAGTGAGCCCTTAAAAAATGTTTTCATAAGCTGATAGCTAAGCATTAAGTAAAAGCATCACTGAAAAGAAAAAGAAATGTATAAACCTACATTAACCTGTTAGGATGTAACAAGCCCTCTGCATACCCAGGCAAAGGATAAAGATTATATAAGCACCTGCTTCAAAAAACCCCTTCAGTCAGTAATTGAAGTTCCTCCTTGAACTACGACAAAAACCTCAGAGTAAGATTTGGTTTCAAGACAAGCTTATAATGTAGCCTGTTTGCCATAAACAAGAAAGAGCCTTTCTCTACAAGAGACATTATCTAGCAATTGCATTAATCAGCTCCCCTTTACCATTTTTCCTCAAATATAATTGAAGAGATCCTTAAGAGAACACTCCACAAACTGTACAGCCTCTGTGCAGTCCTCAGTGAGTCCAGAGATGTGCTTTCTCGTGCAAAGAAGGTAAATGCATCCCCATAACCCCTCCATCAAGAATCTTAATTTGAAAAAAGATGCAGAGAAACCAGAGATTCAAGTTTCTTTATCAAAGAGGTATAGAATCAGAATCTTTAAGGTTGGAAAAGACGTATTCGATCTTAAAGTTCCACCATTAACCAAACACAGCCAAGTATCACATCTACCTGTTCTTTAATCCTTGCAGGGATGATGATTCAGCACTTCAGGCAGTGGAGCTGGGCAGCCTGTTCCAATGTCTGACCAATTTTTCAGTGAAGAAATCTTCCCCAGTATCTCATCTATACCTTTCCTGGCAGAATTTGAGGCCATTTCCTCCTGTCCTGTCACGAGAAAGGGGCAACCTCCACCTGGCTACCTCCTTTCAGGGAGCTGTAAAGAATGATTTAGGGCTCTCCTGAGCCTCCTCCTCTCCAGGCTAAACACCCCCAGCTCCCTCAGCTGCTCCTCACAGGGCTTGTGTTTCAGACCCTTCTCTGAAGTCACTCCAGAACCTCAATCTCCTCCTTGTAGTGAGGGGCCCAGATCTGGACACAGGATTTGAGGTGCAGCACCACCAGTGCCCAGTACAGGGGGACAATCACTGCCTGCTCCTGCTGGCCACACTACTGCTGACACAGGCCAGGATGCCATTGGCCTTCTTGGCCACCTGGGCACACCCTGGCTCACATTCTGCTGCTGTCAACCAGCACACCCAGGTCCTCCTCCATCAGGAAACTTTCCAACTGCTCTACCCCCAGCCTGTAGCACTGCAGCGTGTTATTGTGACCCAAGGGCAGGACCCAGTTCTTGGCCTTGTGGAACCTCATACAACTGACCTCAGCTCATCAATAGAGACTGTTGAGATCCCTCTGTGCAGCCTTCCTGCCTTCTTCCAACAAATCAAAAGTCCCACCCAACTTGGTATCACATGTAAACTGACTGATGGTGCACTCAATCCACTCAGACAGATCATTGACAGAGATATTAAACAGGACTGAATCAAAGACTGAGCCCTGGGGAACCCCACTAGTGAGCAGATGGATGTGACTCCATTCACCACTCTCTAGGCCTGGCCACCCAGTCAGTTTATACTGAGTGAAAACTGTCCCCCTGTTCAAGTCATGAGCAGGCAAAGTAAAGTGCCAAATTTCAGGCTCTAGACAGTAGAAATACACCAAAATCATCTATAATGATGAGCCAGATTGTATCCTGTACCATTCCTCTCTGCTATATTCATTTGTGGAGGGATGAAGTTTATTTTCTTCATCGACAGCACTATGGTGGTATGTTCTGAATCTGTGACCAAAACAGCGTCAATAACACACCGATGTTTTAGCTATTGCTAAGCAGTGCTTACATAACATTGAGGCCTTCTCTGCTCTTCAGACTGTTCTGACAGAGAGGAGGCTGGGGGTGGACAAGAGGCCAGAAAGGGATACAACTCAGACATCTGACCGCATCTGACCAAAGGGACCTTACATACAACACTGTGCCCAGCAGTAAAAGCCAGAAGAAGAAGGAGACAAATTTGTAGTGAGTAACTACATAATACATGTGACAGAACCCTGCCTTCCTGGAGAAGGTTGAACACCTACCTGCTCCTGCTAAAGAGTGAATTAATTCCTTATTTTGCTTTGCTTGTGGGCACAGCTTTTGCTTTACCTGTCTTTATCTTAACCCATGACTTTTCTCACTCTTACTCTTCTGAGTCTCTCTGCCATCCCACTAGCTTCCACATCCACAAAATTCACATTCACTGCAGACATCCTTCTACATTCCTCCACTGTATATTGTCTCACTTCCTCTTCAGGTTATGTAGATCAGATCAAGTAGATTTTTAGGCTGCACCATTCATCTCTCTTCCCTACAGAGAGCCTATTGGCTCACCCTCAAACACTCATATACCACAGTTCTCAGGCACAGGAGTGGCCTACCTCACAAGTGCAACTCTAGTCTTGACCCCCAAGTTTACTGTAACAGTATTATCGACCTTCAGAGCAGAACTTTCAGTGGAGCTCAGGGTACTAAATTCACAGAAGACCTGGGGAAAAGAATAGGCTGAAGGAGACAGGCAGAACCACAGCTTTTCTCCACTTGAAGCTCCAGTGTCATAGACACAAACCCTTCCCACAAATGCCCAGGACCTGTATGCCAGGGTAGCTACACCCCAATACTGCACCCAAGTCTCAGCAAACATATCACACCTTCAACACCCCTCCCTGAAGCTGGGTTTGAGCCAAAACACATAAAAGAAGATATTTATGCTCTGTGAGATGTATCTTTTAAAATGCAGGTGTTAAACAACTTCTGTATTTCCTCAGCTAGTGAGAAAAAAATATATAATCTAGGCATAAATTAACTTCCTGAGGTCACTTAGATTAGTTTGATGTTTAATGCTGCTTAGGGATTGGTTCAGTTGCTTTGAACAGCTCTAAGGCATATTTCACCACGTCTTTGAGGAAAAACTCAGTCCAGTATTTGAAATTTTTGTGTTTTTCAAACCACAAGGTAATTTATTTATATCCAATTCAAATGCATCATGCCACACCTTCAAGGCTTAAATGTGCTTTGCATTTTTCTAAAGGCATCTTCTTGCTTCATAAAACTATGCTGGTCTCCTGCATGATGACACTAAAGTAAATATAATTCAAACTAACACAATTAAACACTCTAGCATGACAGAATCATCAATACTCAGACATCATTATATCAGCTACACGTGACTGAGAAAGCAAAGAACAAATTTACTTTTAAGTAGTGTTCTTCACAGTTGATTTAAGTAGATTTGCTTTTCAAAACAATTGAGCGAAAGTTGTGAGGGTTTTTCTGTGCAAGTTGTTTTTCCAAAGTGATCTTCTGTACTTTGTATAGAAAGTAAGTCGTGGCCGTACAGTATTTTTCCTCAAAATATATTTTTCTTCAGTTGCCAAAAGAGAAATGGAATACAATACCAAAGCAGTCAGCTGCGTTCAGTCTGGAGTACAGAACTGTGAGTGTGAGTATGAGTTCCAAGTAGGATTAAGGTTGCTTGAGAAGTTATCAATTCTCCAGATGTGCTCTTAAAAACTCTGCAAGACTCTCAAGCATGAGATCTTGGATCTGCTGTATTTTTTAAATTCTCATTTAAGACCAAACACTTGACAGAATCCTTTTGTTCCATAAATGTATTTTTGGAGTAACCTTCTTTAAGCAGGGACTCCATGAACACCCAAGGTCCACAGAAATCACAGTGAACAAGGCAGGTGTCAAGGGGTAATCAGCATCCCTTCTTTCAGAAGTTGCTTGCTCTGTGCAGAACACCTAGAAAATTGAACCGAGGCTTCACAGTCTTTATTAATGAGAATGACAGTTACTTTGTACTTGGAACACACAAGAAACTCTCAGTAGCTGTGGAGGATAAACCTTGCCTAGTCATCATTTCACCACATCTTTGAGGAAAAACTCAGTCCAGTATTTGAAATTTTTGTGTTTTTCAAACCACAAGGTAATTTATTTATATCCAATTCAAATGCATCATGCCACACCTTGAAGGTGTGGCATGATGCACCCACCAAAGAGGAGAAAATAAGATAAAAAACCCCATGGGTCAAGATAAAGGCAGTTTAATAAAGAAAAGCAAAGGCCATGTGCAGAAGCAAGAAGAAAAATATTCTCCTATCAGCAGGTAATATCCACTTCCTAGGAAGCAAGGTCTCAGTACACAGTTGGTTGCTCTGGAAGACAAACACCCTAACAAAAAACCCTCCCCACTCCCCTGCTTTCTCTCAGCTTTTCCTGGGTCACTTGTTACAGCCTATCCCTTAGGTTTGTTTGGGTCAGCTGTCCTGGCTATGTCCCTTGACAAACTTTCACCCACCTCCAGTCCCGTGGCCTTTGGGGGGAGGCTGAGAAGACAGCCTTGATGCTGCACTTGCACTGCTCAGCACCAGCTGAAACACTGGTGTGTCATCCACCCCCTCTAGAGCTGCAAAGCACAGCACCATGAGTGCTGCAATGGAAAGGTAGTCCCCTTGCAGACAGCACTGCTACAGCAGCTCAGCACATTTCACGTTGAGGATAACCCAGCTATCACTTGGCAATGAGAACAAAGACCAAAAAGCCTGCACTCAGTGTCTTACCAACATGTCTTTTTGGTTTCACCCCTGCTTAAGTTGTCAAGCACACTTCCTCTGAAGATCTAAAGGGTGCACATAAAGTGCAGCATTTGCCATGTTTAAAGGGACTTATCTGTCATTCTACAGATAACAGGCAACTGAACAAACATCCCATATATATACCTTAATGGGATAATCAGTCCCTATATTATAAAAGCATCATTACTTTTCAATATATTGGTTGCTTCTATAAATTGTCATGAATGACAAATTTAAACCAAAATTACTTCAGCACATGCTGCCAGGAGCTTATTTCAAATGATCATCCATTCCTGATTGTCCCTCACTGCCATGTTTTGAATCCACCTGCAAGTTCAGCTGCATTCAAAAATACCAGGTTACATGATTAATCACTTTCATTGTCTTTTGCAGAATTTCTTAGAGGATTACTACTGCCTTTAATTCTTACCAATGAAGTCCTGCACTATGAAACTTTATTCATTTCCATTCAAAGACTTCAGCAAAAATACATTAGATTCCTGTATAGCAATCAATAGCTGAATGTGGAATATTGCATTCTTTTTCTCATCCATGCAAGAAAGTTACCTACTCCATTTTTGGTTTTTTTTCTTCTTTTTTAAACACAAAATCATAGCCTGGTACAGATTTTAGAGAAAGAGCTGCTCCTTTACCAAATCACAGCTGCAAAGTCAGTTGCTTGGCAACATTGCCTCCAACTATCACACATGGCTGTCCACAGCTCCACTCCGACAAGCACTGAGCAACAGTCTCTACCTCTTTTTCCTCCATCATCTACCAAGAAACAAACCTTTCCTGAAGAGAAGAAAGGGGCAATTGATAGTTTGAGGCTACTGAGACAGGCAGAACACAAAAACCACACTGGTCAGCTTCCCCCATAAAACTCGCCACCAACTCCATAAGCTACAACATCAGCACTCTATATCCATATCTACCATAGACTTGCAGCTCAAGGACGTTCTTCCTCCTCTTCAGATTGTTACCTAAGAGCAGAGGCAGATCAGAGGAAGACTAACCTCATCAGTATTTTGGATAAGTACGAAACAGGGCAGGAACTCAGGTTCTCTTGATTGGGTTGTTCCATAGCAATGGGCAGGAGCTCCTCGAGAACACGTACTCACACATACAAGTTTATCACATAATGGAAAGCAACAAGAGATCAAGACAAGAGTGGAAGATAAGCAGGAATTAGCAATGTATCATATAATCAGAGTCTACTGTAAACAAAGATGACTATAAATAGGTATCCATTCAAATTTAAAATTTGCCAAGTTATCACTAAGACAATAAAGCAGTTTTGTTTGAATGGAATATTATGAAGCCATGCAAGAGAAAAATGTTAAGAGAACTAATATTGCTCAAGCTCTCAGCAAATATTAATCAAATAAGAGGCCACAACAGAAGAAGAACAGGAATCTGCAGTAGTTTCTTTTTTGCCCCAGTCTTCCAGAGGAAATTATTGTTAGCCATAACATGGAGTTCAAACCAGTAGTTTAAGATCCAGGGAAATTTCTGACACAACGGACACTAGCTCTAAGCAACTTTGTACCAGCTCTACAGAGTAGTTAAAGTTGTGAAGGTATCCTCCTAGCTAGACTTAAACATTTCAGGCAAACACAAGATATGAGTAACCCTTTTACCATAGCATCTCAGTTCCCAGTTGCTTCAAACAGCTAGATTTGGTCCTTTTCGTCTCTGGATGCAAAAACAACACCTGTATTCCTGTATTTCTAGAAAATTCAAAGCTCTACTACAGTCTGTATTTACTACTGTTTAATCACTTTCTCATAAAGGATTTCAACTTTAAACAAAGAATCTGCTTTGAATTGACAGAGACTGATACTTGCACACTGGGGAGAAAGAGGAAACAAATTAAATGGTATCTGCAGTGGGAATCCATATCAGCTTGTAAGTAATACAACAACTGAAATGAATCTGAAGTAGCAGAGACTGGAAGGGACCCTGGAAGATCAGTTAGTCCAAGCCCTGGTGCTCAGAGTACAGAAAACACAGCAGGTTGCTTAGGACTGTTCCCAGTCAGATTTTTGTTGCTTCCACACTGGATGCTACACAGCCTCTCTAAGTAACCTGATCCTATTCAGCCTTTCCTGGAGTAAAAAAAACCCAAAAAACAAACAACCCCTCCCCCCCCAAAACAAACAACCAACCACATAAAAAGAAAACCCCACCACTTCTTATCTTTCAGTGGAGTTCCCTATGTTTTAATTTGTATTCATTGCCATTTGGTCCTATCACTAGATACTACACAAGTCTGCCATCCTTACTTTCTGTTACCAGGTATTTGTTATACACATACATAAGAACCCCCCAGCTGCCTTCTCTCCTCCAGGTTAAACAATCTCCGTGCTTTCAGCCTCCACTTTCAGTAAGGCACACTGACCTTCCCTTTCACGCCACTTTGCTAGACTTGCTCCAGTCTGTTCCTGTTTCCTTGTGGAACCCAAAACAGGACAGCACTACAGATGCAGTCTCACCAACTGCTGAGGAAAGGATCTCTCCCCAGGCACTGACCACTCTCTTCTGGAAATTCAGTCCAAGATGCTGTTTGCCTTCTTTGTGACAAGGGTGCACTACTAATTCATGACCAATTTTTGATCCACAGCATCTCTTCTGCACCAGCAAAACCCTCCCCCTAGGGACAGAGCTTTGCATTTCCCTTTGTTAAACTTGATAACATTCCTGTTGCCTCATTTTTCCACTTGTTCACTTGCCTGCTCCTGAGTAACAGCACATCCATCTGGTTTATAACCACTCCTCCCAGTTTTGCATCCCACAAGTTTGCCAAAGGAGGGGTCTATCCTGTCACACAGGTTATTATTGAAGATGTTAAACAGTGCTGGCCTCAATAACAACCCCTGAGCTACACCAAAAGGGACTGGCCTCCTGCTCAACTTCAGGATGAGCCTGAGCCTGGCATTTTAGCCTCTAAGCTATTTCCAATCCACCTCACTGCGTCTTTATCCAGAAAGCATTTCATCAACTTACCAAAGAAAAAGTTTCAAGTCAGTTTCCAAAGCCTCATGAAAAGTCAAGGTAAGAAAACACCCATTGTTCTCACCCACCAAGCTGGTCATCTTGCTTGGTTCAGTGTGGAAGGCTGCTAATAGGTTGGTCACACATTACAGCCCCTTGATTAATCCATACCAAGTATTTCCCATAATTTTTCTTCATGTGTTTTCAGGATTATTTAGTCTGTCACTTTTCCAGGAACAGAGGTGAGACAGAGATAGTAAGGACATTTGTTTGAGTTCAGCCCCCAAAACCCACCCCCAGTCACCTGACCTTAGTTAATGAGAGTCATCACAGAAGTACTTTGGTCACTGTCTCACTCCTGGCTGTATCCCATTAGAGCCCACATACTCATGTATATCCAGTTTTTACAAGCGATCCCAAATCTGATCCTTCTCTACTAACTGAGAGTACACTTTTCTTGCCTAGAACTGCTGAAGGCAAATCTTACAAGTACAGAACAAAGTGAAAATGACACTGAATGTCTCCGTTGTTTCCACATCCCTTATGAGCACTCCTCCTCCTCATTCAGCAGCAGGCCTAAATTTTTTCCCTTCTTTTTCTGCCAATTATGTGTAAACGCCTCCCTTGTTGCCATTCACATTGTATTGTTTTGGCATGAATGGTAAAAACCAATTAGTGATCTGCTTTAAAACTGACAGCCAGGTTGGCCAATTGGATACAAGTGTACACCCCTGAAACACCAGGGTTAAATACAGGTGAGATTTTGGGCAAGCTTCCTCTTTTGCTGCAGGCTTGCCATGAGGCAACATCGAGAGGGGGGGAGCAGCGGGGCCCGGCTTCGGCCCTGCAGCCCCTGGGGCCGGGCCGGCCGAGCCGGGTCCCTGAGCCCAGCAGACGCCAGCAGAGAAGGGGAGCCACGGCTGTTAGCCTCCAGCCTGTCCTACAGCCTGCCCCACAGTGCCGGCCAGGCCGAGGGAATGACCCCCCCCACCCCCCGGATCCCCGGAGAGCAGCACCGAGCCCAGGCTGGGCCAAACCCACCCCATAAGACCGAGGGGTGGAGGGGGAGAGAAGATCCGGGCGCTGTTTCTGAGCTTTTCTACACTGACTGAGACCTTTTTTAAACTCTAACCCTTCTCAGATAGAGAGGAAAGGCCAAATTGGAGGTATGCAAAGGAATAATATGAAGATATCAAAGTCAGTAAAGGAAGGGTGACATCTTAAGTGGAAGAGATCACAAGTTGCCTTAGTTCTAGGCTGTAAATCTCCTTGATTTATGGTAACAGACTGTAATATTCCTTTAAATCATGGACTAAGAATAGGGAGATGATTTTTGCAGATTCAAGCAAAGGTGTCTGATTTTACTGAGTGGATTTTGAATTAGAAACTGTAATCTCTGGTTTTACTGAGTGGATACTGAATTAGAAACTGTAACCTAGTGATCCTGTGAGGTGTTTGAAGCCTCGTCACCAGTGAAGAATAAGAAGTCCTTTGTTGTGGAGCTGTGCATCTTTAAAAGGTGAAACGCCGTGTGTAAGTCCACAGCCCATATGCAGCCATATGAAAGGCTACATTCGAGAAACTCACAAATGCAGGTTTCTGGGTGGGCTGCTTTTGTGGGAACTGGAAGCCACAAACAGACTGTGTCTCTTGTGGAAAGTTACCCGAACAAAATCAGGAGGGACTTGTCTCTCTCAGAGACTGAATGAAAGACTATTTTATAAGTGGTACTGACTTAAGAGTTCTGATGTTCTGTCTCTTTACATTGTTTTGTAGAAAAGTAGATTGTTGGTAAGGAGGAGGGGAGTGCTTTTAAAAAGGTTTCATGGGGTTTTTTTTGTTTGCCCTTTAGTGTGTGTTAATAAATCTGTTTCTATCTTTAAGTTAAGCCTGTTTTGCCTTTCTTCTAATCCTATTCCATAGTAGAAAGATAGACCACTACACTACATTTAACAAAACAAATTTAGCGAATGTGAAACCACTACACTTTTGGTGTTTCTGCCCGGTTGCGAAATTTAACCCATTACACACATACACCTTGTAAGACTAAATTCCACATGGACATTGGCTTTCTGACCTAGACACATTTGTATGCTTGGATGATGTCTCCAGGCTCTCCCTGGGCCACATGTTTCTGTTTGCACCTGTTATATGCTTCCTGTTTATGTCTGAGCTTTTTCAGAAGCTCCTCATTCGTTCAAGCAGGATCCCTGATGCCTTTGTACCATTTCCTAGTCATTGCAATATGCCACACTAGAGTTTAAAGTAGACAACCAGCTTTTCTGGCTCTCTCTGCTCAGAACCATCTTCCCAACAATTCTTCCAAGAAGATCCTTGAACAGAAGAAAATCTTCCTTTCTGAAGATTATGGTTGTAATCCTACTCTTTGCTTGGCTGTCTCCAGTTCAGACCCTGGACTCTTCTACCTCATGACCACTGCAGCCAAGATTACTCCTAACCTTTACATCCTCAATTTGCCATTGCTGGTTTGCAAGAAACAGGTCCTCAACCACTTGTATTGAGATATGGACATCAATGCATGCCAGAAGCTTCCCTGATTATTTATTCCCTGCTGTGCTTTCTCCCTAGAAAATAATAAGGGTGGTCCAAGCACCCTATAAGCAAGAAGGTCTGTGAACATAAGGCTTGAGTTGTCTGAGGAAATCCTCATTACTACTCCTGAACCATAAGCTCTCAACTGGTTCACTCATCTCCAGGTAAAGCTGCAGGCAGCCCCACTGCTCTCACAGCAAATGGCAACTCCCCTTTACCACCATGCCAGCCTGCCCTTCCTAAGGACCTGTACTTACCCATTTCAGTCCTCCAGCTGTGAGCTATCCCACTTGGCATTGCCAATAAAAATTATAGCTCAGTCCTATCTCATTTTACTCTGCCATGATATTTGAAAACAATTGGCTGACAGTACAGTGAAGACAGATTTAACCAGTCTTGGGTTCATCAGCCTAACTCTTCTGTTGAGAACCACCTCAACATGAAAATAAGATATCACCGAACAACTTTACCTGCTCACAAGGCAAAGTCATTATGTCTTGAAGAATTTAGTTGTGACCACAAGAGACACTGTGAAGCATTAAAGTTCCTGAAGTAAAGCTGAATCATGCTCAAATGAACCTTACTGAGCAAGTCTAAGACAATGTGACACCTGAGCTAAATCAACTGCTGACTACTCCCTGAGTAATGTCTGATAATTGACACTCTTAAATCCTATAGGATGCATGCATTAAAGAGAGAGTCACCTTTCCAGAAGAGGGTACCGCCCTTAAAAGTCTGCCTAACACATACAGATATCTAATTGCTTCCTCTGTGTCATGTACAAGGACCTCTTAAGGCTGCAGCACAGTTGCTCTTTCTTCTTTATAGCATTCAGACCAAAAAGGGAAGACAGCATTGTTCCATTCTGCAAAAGGAAGTTCAGAAAAAGCAAAGACCAAGTGGTATAAACAGCATCCTGCAGCTGCAGCAGCTTTTTCACGTCACTGAAGAGTGGCAGAACTGCAGCTTCAGGACCACTTGAAGACACACACCTGTAGCCCTGACCAAAAGAACTAGGCTGTTTTACACTTTGAAAAGGCAAGAGCATGGTCTCATCAACAGCAATAATTAATTACTTTTCAGGAACTGTCCCATCTTTATGGTCCATGCAACAGAAACAGCTAAGACTGTCAATAACTTCTGAATGTAGAGCAGCAAACTAAGCATGTAAGGATTTCTGCATCTGTATAATATACCTTAAGGAATCTAAAGATTTGCAATGTAATAAAAAAATAAAAAGAAAAGTCCCACAAATATTTCTATTAGTAGTCACAAAAATAATTAGGTTGAAAGGGACCTCTGGAGGTCACCTAGTCCAGCCTCTTGTCAAAGCAACGGTAAGTTCAAAGTTGCATTATGCCACTTTGGGTCTCACTCAGTCAAGTTCACTTAAGTCCTGAAGAATAGAGATTGCATCCACTTGGGTAAAAGCCTTCAACTTTGCAAACAACCCTGTTCTATTAAAAGCTAATCATATTTTCTGTGACTTATTTGAAAATATTTTTCTGCACTGTAAGGGCCAGGAGATGGAAACAACTCCCTTCCTTACAGGGACCACTCGTGTCACCCAAAACTGCAACACCCCATTCAGAAATCCTAAGATAAGACTGCCATGCTTTTTCCCCACCAAATGAGGCACTTAAGGGCTCTTTTCTTGGGAGACAAAATTATCTTTCACAGGGCTGCAACAGCAACTAATTCCTAAGTCTCTGTCTCATCCAACTAGTGTCAGCAATGGAAGAGCACATGGAATGAGAACATTGAGGTAGTTTTATTTAGTAGGAAGAAATCGGGAAAAAAAATCCTTGTTATACAGCCCCAAGAGAGACTGACGTGAGTTTCTGGTCCCTAAGGGTCCCTGAAGGCATTATCTTCGACAAAAAAGGCCAGAAAACTATCAGCTAAGTATCAGACTATCACCAGGACTTCTAGTGATACAGTTCCTTACTATTACTAGAGTTCATGATACATTGTTCCATTTGCTAAGTTTAAGTAAGAACAACCCTGAATCAAAATGCTTTGCCTTCACTGTTCCTTATGGAAGGATATTGCAAAGCCTCACCGGACAGCCAAAGGCCTCCAGTTGTATCTGTCAATTCATATTCAATCTGTTACACTCACATGATCTCTACCAAGCTTATATCGCAGAAGCAGTGTGAACCCTGCAACAGAAACACAAAGAAATAGCAGCAATTTCTGGTATCAAGAACACATCCAAGTAATTTTTTCAAGTGAACAATCCAAGTGACCTACAGCAACACCTGATATTTGCAACAACTGGTACAGAATATCCATACAGCACAATCAGCTACTAGTAAGCTTTGTGTTTGAACTTCAATATAGGGCTAGAAGTCGCACTGGACATGACACGTGAAAGTAATCTCCAGCATAATCCAACTGTGTTCTATTCCCCCTAGTGTCGTCTTAGGGGTTTCTCCACCTTTGGAGGAAGACAAGGAAGATCTTCACCTGAGGAGGTACAGCAGCCAGTGCCTTGCCTTAGTGTGAGCTCTGTCAATGAGCTGTCACAGCTTTCTTACACTGACAGTGAGGCAAAAGCTGATGCCTTGCACAGGCTGAGAGCAGGGACCTGTGAGAGTCACCCATCTGTTTGAGAAAGAAGTACACTATCTATTAAAGTATACCGGTAAGATTAAGACAGTTAAATGACCAGACATCAAACAAGTTAACATCAAAGCAGCTTCACAAAAAGTGATGATCACACACAAATATTTTAAGTTGGTCTCCCAGCCATAGAAGAGATCATATGCAAGACTTGAATGTCTACACAAAAAAGTCTGAACAGCTGTAAACATATCTGGAATAGTCCGGATTTCTTTCCATAGCTAGTTTGCTCACCTACTTAAACCATATATTTTTTTTCTCCTCCACTGCTAGGAGACACCATGTTTGGGATTGGTTAGTTGTTAGGGAAGTTAAGTTCTAGCTACACAAACACTGGTACCACAATCTTTCCCGTCCAGTCTCTCTCCACGCTCCCAAGTGCCTGTACCTGCCACTCTAATGATAGAAGGCCAAACCTTCAGTCACATACAGATATTCAGTGACTGCACAGTACAACTATAAATACTGAAAAGTATTTTCATTAATATTATAACCAAATTAAACCAATTTTAATCTGGTTGAACAAGCAACAGTGTCAATGTGCTTCTTTGTACTAGGATTTCAGTAACAGATAATTTCAACAAGCTTCAAGCATTATCAGGCATGAAGTAAGTAAACATTAAAGAAAAAAAAACAGAACACTTCCTCTGATACAAAAATTTATTCACCTTTTCTGAAGGCCCAAAACACCTACTTAATTGTTTATACTAAGGTCTGCAAGTTCTCAATTATGTTATTTTAACTTGATTACAGTTTAAAAAAATCTAAAGCAGTTGATTTACAGCTCAGGTAATTGTCCTCTTGATAAGGAGATGAATTTACAGACTCCAGAAGTCAATCCATTTGTATTAAAGACAGCAACCAAATACAAGCACAACAGACAGAAAAGGTATGTCAGAACACTCACACTGTTTTTTTCTTAGAAGGGGACAAGATATTCTAAGCAAACAAGCCTGTAAACTGAAGTCTTGGTCTAGTGTGACTGTCTGTAAATAGGGAGCATAAGACTCTGATTACTGTTCCTAATGATGTTTGAAAACTAATCTCCTTTTGTGCTTCATCACACACTTCAACTTCTAAGTACTTGATTCAGTATTTAATATCAGCATCCTAGCAACACCAACCTTGCTGCCAAGCAATAAGAACACAAGTCCAGGAGACTTCTAGCATGTTATAAGTAGGTACTAACTACACAGAAATAGCAAATTATAGCCCCTATAGTCAAAGGGTCCCTGACTGGTGTTAATAGTTTGAGCTTTTTATTTTGTCTTAATTTGACAGACTTCAAAGAGGTGTTATTGCTTAAGGGATTCAAATATCAGTACTGAAACAATTTTAAAAAAGCATTACCCTCCCTCTACAACGAAAAGAAAAAAATCAAATGCCTTACAATAGCTTTCAGTGTAGTCTACATACCTGATACAGCTTCTCCTAGACCCTTACAATTCCTGCCAGCTTTACTTAGCAATACAAACAAGGATTACAAAAGGAATTTCAGTTGCCTCTCTCAAAACTTCAGGGTGGCTTAAGCTACTGTCAGCATACCCTACTATTTCCTACGTGTATTAGAAACAGTAGTGTAACTTCTTCCCAGTAATATAACAGAGGGAAGACATCTATTGCCTTATGCAGACAGCTGTTCAGATAGGGATGTAAAGAACAGACAGTACACAGACAAGAACTGCCTTGTCAAATGCCATCCCAACCTCCTCACTCTTTCAAAAGTCTCAGTGATTGCAAAGACAGTTCCAGAACCTTTAATTTTCAGGCTTCTTCCCCACAGAAGTATCATCTAGACTTTCTGACAGCTTCAAGATTTACAATTTGAAGATGACATATGGCAACCACCGTATGGCCCTACAGCAGGTAGTTTCCAACACATTTTAGCTGCAAAAGTAAGATTCATAGTAGCTATTTAAACAGGCAAAAGGAAAATACAGAATAAAACTCACTTCCAGAAACTGTTGCCAGGATCAGCAATCCTAATTATTACTTAATGCTGCTCTGGCAGATGTGTCCTCAGCTGTATTCTTCACCCTACAAAACCATCCAATATATATGCATACCTCACACTTGGAAAAGTAGACCACAAATCAAAAGATGGATTTGTTCTTGATACAAGACCACTGCTAATGACAAAGATTGTTTTGAGGATGACCAAGAAATAGCTTTTCTAATTCTTACACAGAGCAAGCATGCAATAAATGCTGGAAAGGTGCATGCTTCATACTTCTTTGCAGGCGAAGAATATGGTGGCCCTATACCTGGGCAAGGAAAGCTAATTCAGTAACTTAGGAGTGATTGGATGGTAGTAAGATCCTGTATCACATTTTTTGATGTGAGAAATACAAGGCAGCAGAAAAGCCTTATTGATATGAAGGAATAGTTCAACGGTAGCATTACAGTAGATGCTATGAAAGTCATGAGTGGTAAATATGCTAACAGGACCACATAACATTTTTTAGGGTCAAAAGGATATTTGTATGATTTTAAGTTATATATAACTACTTAAGAATTCCCAGAGCCTCAAAGAATAGCTGTTAAAACAGATATACAAGTACAATCTGCAAGATTTCCACAACCTTTGCATGTGACCATCTGAAAAGAAACCTAGGGTAAATATAGTACTTCAGGTTTAAGAGATACTATAATATCTAGGGTGAAAGAAAGGAATTAGTTTCAGTTAAGTGCCCATGCTGAACTAACAGCTATCTGAAAGACCATACTGAAAACAATGTTTTTATGTACTGCCAGAATAAGACCCAAGACAACTGCAACTCATTTAAAACAACTAGAGTTAATCATGAAGCTGTTATCCCACAATTAGGTGGCAGAAAAAAAAAAAAACAAAACGTAGAACTTGGAGGGTCCTACTGAGCAACAGAAAGGAGAAGGACAGACAAAGGAGCAAAGCTCCCACAAGAGCGGAAAGTAATAGAAACCAAAGCAGACAACATTTCAAAGAAAAAAGGAATACATTACACTAAGAAAACTAAAATCACACTGAACTAGGACTGACACAAGAGAAGCCCTAAACATTTTGTCACATTAATGACAAATGGCTTCATGTTAATTTCTCCAGACTCCAGGATGAAGAGGCTCTCCAGTGAACTGACCATAGGGAACTCCAGACTAATAACAAACATGACCAGAGATGAAAGGGATGCTGTTAGTGTTGCAAGAGGTGAAGGAGACCTCAGGGGCTGGGGAATGCCAGACAGCTGGCAGGCTCTGGTTAGCTAACAGAGCCACGTTAATAGCTGCTGCCTCAGACAGCTCTGCATTCCAGGACTAGCAAAACTACAGCTTCGCCAGACAGCAGCAAGTCATGAGCACTCAAATACCATGGATTAAACATGAAACACACTAGGAAAAAACAGCTGGCTGCAGCCTTTTCACTTCTTTTGGTAAATAAGTTTCAACAAAGACTAATATAATAAGCAAGAGTTCAACAGTGGCATTGTATGCTTATGACAAGCTTGATTTTCAGCTTAACAACTGATAATGTTTCCTTTTTTCCGAGCTGTCTTCTGGCAGTATACAGAAATCCAGACTTCAAGGTATAGCAGAGGCATCTCAACATTGTTCACACAACTCTCCTTCCCAGAAGGAAACTTCCTAAACTTCAAGTAAGAAATCTCCACTAACTGTGTATATATAGCCACATCTCAGTCAAGTGCCTGTAGAAGAGCTGCAACTAAAGCAAGCTTATCATTCCACACTCTTCCTTCCAGCTATAAAAAACCCCAAATATACCCAGTACAGGCAAAGTCAGCACTACAAAACTAATATGATAAAAGATTTAAAATAAAAATTGCTACAACAGGATGAAGCAAATGCAAATTAAACTTGAAGGGAAGAATAGAATAAATAAAAAAGAAACCGCCAAACCACAAGTCCCTCACATTGCATCACCCAGTATTTTCATGCCAGCTTTCATGGGGACAGGGTGAAAGCAAACCATACTTCTGGCATACAGAGAGACAGCAAAGGAGAAGTTGAGTAAAAGAGAAAATCAAGAAGCTTTCAAAAGTGCCACCAGATTTTAGTAGGTACCTAAGTAAAATAGGCTACTAGAAATTTGAAAACTGAATTAATATGTACTAGCAGAAGACAGTCTGCTCAAGATATTGGTAGGTCCTCCAGAACTGAACAGAAAAAAAAACCAAATTCAAGATACACCAAAGCTTGATCTTACGAAAGAAAGCAATAAAGAAAAGAACAGTGAATAAAAACTCATTAACACAAATACAAGAAAAAAGGAAGCTGAAAGTGTTAGCACTGCCGAACTGAAAGGGCAAAAGATACCGAGCACTGAGGGCTACAGAGACTTACAAACATTTTGACTAAGCAAGGGTTAGAAAGAGAAAACTTGGAAACAGGACAAGCAATTGGAGAATTCCAGACTCCAATCCTGAGCAACACAGCCCTCAGGCCAATGCTATAGAACAACTCATATATGGAATTCCATCAGCAAGCAACAGAAATACAAAGTGCCAGTAAGATATAAAACATACAAACGTGTTTTCTCCAGAAAGTCACTGGTTATGAAGAGTCATTTACATGATAACCAGCTGTCAGGGGGCAAGAGGAGCTGTGCTAGGAACTGGTTAGTCAGAGGTGTCTGCAAAATATAAAGAGCCATTATCTTTGGTGTAATCCATATCATCTACTTCTAAGAGTTTATATTGGTACAATACAGTCTTCTTTCTGATTGTGCATGGTATGACTTGTGTGCATAGTGAAAAAAAATAGCACACACGGATGGGAAGACAATTTACAAACACAGCGCCATTTCTGGTTGCTCACACGAATCTCACTCACACTTCACCTCCACTCTATGTGGAGACGGACTGAACAAGGCAGCTCTGGCATTAATCATACAGTGTGAACTCCCGATCGTTATTCAGGAAACATGACACTTAATAACTTACTGTGCAGTCACCTTACCTAGAGTAAGATCTTAATAAACTGACTCTAGATGAAAGAGGGATGTGCTACAATTTTCCATTTGGAAGCTACAGAATCCAAGGTAAATACAAATGCAAATATATACCTACTTCTGTGCAAGAAAAAAAAGAAAATTAGACTAACGCACTGTAAGATTTGCCAGTGATATAATCTTTAAAATTTTCATCATTTTA
>WBMY01012571.1:191076-216964 GCA_013397315.1 Donacobius atricapilla
CCCCCCGCCCCGCGTACCCTTGGCCTCGCAGTCCGCGCAGTACTTGTTGTCCTCCTCCCGCAGCAGCTTGGCCAGGATGGCCTGGTGCTGCTCGTTCTGCTTCTGCGCCTTCTCCCGGCAGGAGCGGGTGGCCATGGCGGGGCTGGGGNGTTTATATTGGTACAATACAGTCTTCTTTCTGATTGTGCATGGTATGACTTGTGTGCATAGTGAAAAAAAATAGCACACACGGATGGGAAGACAATTTACAAACACAGCGCCATTTCTGGTTGCTCACACGAATCTCACTCACACTTCACCTCCACTCTATGTGGAGACGGACTGAACAAGGCAGCTCTGGCATTAATCATACAGTGTGAACTCCCGATCGTTATTCAGGAAACATGACACTTAATAACTTACTGTGCAGTCACCTTACCTAGAGTAAGATCTTAATAAACTGACTCTAGATGAAAGAGGGATGTGCTACAATTTTCCATTTGGAAGCTACAGAATCCAAGGTAAATACAAATGCAAATATATACCTACTTCTGTGCAGAAAAAAAAGAAAATTAGACTAACGCACTGTAAGATTTGCCAGTGATATAATCTTTAAAATTTTCATCATTTTATCGTCAAAGCCACATCTGTGACACATTTAACCAGACTCAGACATGCAGATTCACAGAGCCCGGCATTCTGACTGAGTCAGCATGGCAGGGTATATTGGTTTGGACACTAGACATTCAACTCATCCGGCATCTACCCCTGGCATCGGCCAGTCCCTTCCCGAAGGCCACAGCCCGCGCCGGATCGATACCTGCCAGCGCAGGAAGCGGACGCGGCCGTGAAACTTCAGGAAAGGGCTGGGCCAGTCATTGCATAAATGCCCTCCCCAGCTGGGGGCTCCTCGCTGGAGGACGAGGCTGCTGCAAGCCCGGCCCATGGAAGAGCAGAAGGCGGCTCACACGGAAAGGTCGGGCTGGCTGTCTGCCTGCCCCCGAGCGCGACCCCGCTGCCGCCCCCGGGCCCGCCGTCGGGAGGAGCCGCCCGNCGCGGCGCGTCCTAAAGAGCCAAAACGCCGTCCTGGCTTTCGAAGGACACGGAGCGGTTCCCGGGGAGAAGGCGGCACCTGGCCGCGGCCGATGGTGTATCCATCCGCCGGCGCCCGACCCCGCCCTCCAGGTGGTGCNTGGCGCTGCCCTGGAGGCCGCGCCGCTCCGGCTGGCGGTAAATACCTCAACACACAGAGCCAGGGCATCTGCCGGCGTCCGTGGGATTGGACACCCCTGTCCTTGTATTTGCCAAGCCACCGGTGACAAATAGCCCAAAACACACAGCCAGGGGATCTGTCAGTGTCCATGAGATTGGGGCTCCCTGTATCCTGGGACAGTTGTTTCCTTCTCCAGGCGAGTGCTGGGGGAGAAAAAAAAAAAGCTCTTAACAGCCTTTTGATTGAATGGACACTGCCATAGCTGGAACCTGCCCTCTGAACTTTCTCCAAGAGCACATGTTTCTGTCTGAAATAAAGCTTTATAGGCAGCAGAGACCTTACAATAAGGAAACTGATGCTTTGCCACTCTTGTCTAGGTGGTGAGATGCTCTGGGGAAGTCGGAGTTGGATCCAAAATTCCTGCAGAAAAGCACAGTCCGGGCTGATTTTCTGGGACCGAGACTGCACCTCTACACTTTGCCCTTCAAAATATCATGTCTCTCTTGTCCCCTTCCTCCATTTTGTATCAGGTCCATTTGCCACTGCTGAGTACTCTGATACAGAGGCTGTTCACCAGTAGCATCCTTTTTGTCAGATCAATTCTAGCTTGCTGCATTTTTTTTTGCCTCTAATCCAACCCTTCTGGAAAGAGCTGAAGCCTATATATAGCCTATAAAATGCTTATGTGAGGCAGATGGAAATTCAGGTCTTTTCCCTCTCAGCCACTAAATTACTGAATCATTCTCTGTATCTTTCTTTTTCTCGGAGACAATGGTGAATTTAATATCCCTCAAGTGTGGAAGAGTTGCAACAGAAAAAAAATGAAAATACTATACGTCAAGTTAATTAGTAGTTAATCTAGCACCTAACATGGGAAAATGTGTTTAGATCTCCCTAAAATAGAGAGTTAAGGTCTGCCTGTACACTGGAAGTCTCCTGACCAGTAAGTTACAGGGTATGAGGTTGCAAAATGAGGATATGGTATAAATACATAATTCTAATAGAGGGTTTAGCATCCTACTTGGAGCAGGCATTAAGGGTTAAAACCAGAAATATAAAATGGTACAGCAAAGTTGAGCTCCACCTGCCTTACAGTGCCAATATACAATGACCTGCTGCAGCAGAAAGTGTGTAACACAAATATTATTACTGTATTCTGATATTTGCCATCAGCCCTTGCCTGGAGACTCAGTTTTTGAAGCACAATAGTCCTGGCTGCTTAAATATGACATTAAGCAGGACTGACTTCTTCTAGCTGAATACTTCATCCACAAGCATATAACAGTTTTCAAGCCCAAAGTGGTTTTAATTACTGCATTTTTTTTTTTTTAGAGAAAACCAGCTGCAGCTAGAAAGGGAGCTGGCTTGCTGTTATCCCAGGACTCTGAGAAACAGGATGCTTGTCAGAAAGGCAAGAGCCATGGGTAGAGAGAGAAAAGGACATGAGCTTGCTTCTCATGTGCTAGGTAAGCAGCAGCATTGCCATTTGAGAAGAAAATTGTTGCTTTTCTATGAGACAGACTTGGCCTATAGGTTACACGTAGTCTGAAACTCTCTGCCATATTGCCAGAAGGTGTCAAATAGCTTTAAGCAATTGGTTTAATATGCGTCAGTTTCTCTGATTCTAAAACAAATACAGTGATTCTTCCCATGAAAAAGTGGCTATTGATCCAGTTCCTGTGCTTGAAAAAACCCAGACAAGTGCAGACTATCTTGTTTAATATGTGCTTTTGCCCTTAGTGCCTTAAAACTAGATCTTGATTGATGTGGGATATCATCTTCTAACTGTTGAGCATGAAGATGTGCTTCTTGTGTTCAGCTCTGAAAATTATCTTTCTCAGTATTTTTGCTTCCATAATGTAGTAGAAATATGAAATCACCTGTTTCACCATGGGGTGAGATGAATAGGTTATTAATATTTTAATAGATAGTGCTTTGAAAACAGCATGCTGTAAATACATCATTAGGTGTTTCCCTCAGAGCACAAATGAATTAAAGGAGGACAAAAATGTATCCCTTCTGTGCCTTTGCTGCTTTTTCTAGATCTTAAAGAGTAGCAGAATGTGGTAGACGTAAAGTTATTGCCAAAAGCATTTTTCAGAGGGTGGGGGGATAAAGAAGAAAAGATGTTTTTCAGGATACAGTATAATTTATAGAATGAGTTCAGGTCTGCCCACACCATGCCATGACATGTAGTGCAGAGATGCCAGAGATGTTGCTTCTTTAAAAGAAGATACACAGTTCTCATGCTGAGCCTGTCAGCTCAGTGCCCTTTGCTTCACCTTTCATTAAGTCCTGTAGTGCACAGCCTAAGCAATCCACTTTTGGAATTGTTTGAAGTACATGCCTTGTGTTTCAAGACCTGTGTCTTCAGAACTGAGTGAGTTTCACGAGGATAACTGAATTTTCCATTAGGTAACTTTAACATTGGAGTTCTGTGGTTTTCAATACTAGAAATTGTGTTGTGTTCAGTAAAAGGAAAGATTTACCCAGCATGAGAAAAGTCTCTCCCTAATTGTCACTACTTGTCATCCTGCAGGCTACTCCATAGTCCGTGAACTTCAAAATCTGATAGCTGAAATTCACCAAATCTAGACACCTACTTTATTCAGAAATCATCCCATATACCAGCTTTAAATAGTATTTGCTAATCAGGACAGTATTAGCATAAATTTGACTTAATGGAAAAGAATGTATCAGGAGCAAAGTTATTAACAGGATTGAAAGCAGGTGTTAAAATAGCTGTGTTTCTCTAATGCCTCTACTTCAAATATCAAAGTCCATAAATAAATGGGTTTCCAGTTAGAGTTGCTGAGTTGAGAATTTCTGATTCATAAGGAAGCTTGGTGCTTCAGATATTTTCAAGCTCCTAAGAAAAAGTTATATATATATACATTTACATATGTACATATATGTATATATACACATATATATATACATACGTTCATACACACACACACACAGAGATATATATATAAATTTTTTTCTGGGAAATGGACATTTCAGTAATGTTTCTGAAACTTGGCTCTTCCAAGTTGGCTCCCCATGCTGCAGAGTCTGGGCAGCCCACGGTGTCAGATGATGTGGTCCCTGTGATCCTTGGCTGGCGGAGAATGGCAGAACCTAAAAAGCTGACTGTAACCACTGTGTTTCAGCAAACACTCCAGATGCTATTTCTGTCACAAACGTATGAAAATCTTGAGCTATGAACCTGTCACCCTGTCTACCCTTGATGGCCAGTGGACAGAGACTGGTGAAGGTTGTGTGCCTTGTTCTCAGACAGGTGTCTGACTGGAGTGACTGAACTGCCATCTGGAAGGGCCTGTATCAGAAGGAGGGGAATGACTTCCTGGACCATTTGTGTCTCCTAATTGAGAATAAAGGGTAGAGAGGGTGACTGTCTCCTACCTGAGCAGTAAAAGACATTTAAGAAATTAATTCTCAGCATTGTTTTTAATTACAGACATTTTTTTCAGCAATGGACTTTGTGTAGGACCATTCCTGCCCAGCTCTAGCTCTGATATTTTCAATCAGAAAAAAAAAAAACAACAGAGGAAGCCATATTAACTTCACATTACATGAAATAACATCTGTATCAAAGAGTCTACAACTATATCAAGAGTTTCCACATATTTTAATTCTTTGTTTAAAAAGAAAAATACAGCCCTGAAAACAAATCCTATAGTGTTAAAAGACTCAGTATTTTTTTACAGAAAAACCCCAACAAAACATAATAAACCCCAGCCTTGGAGAATCAGAAAGTTATTTTCCAAAGCCCAATTTTAAATCTGTGTTGATAAACCTTTTTAAAATTAATATACAAACTACATGTATATTTGAATATAATATATTAGTTTGTGCCTTACAAAACCTAAGCTCTATAGGACAGAATATATTGATGCAATAAAAAGAATCCTTCCTTATATGTTGTTGTGGGACACGAAAAAATCTCCAAATACTTTTCAGAAAGCAAGAACATAAGAAGGCTTCATTGTCTAATTCTTACTACCTTTTATAAGGTGTTCCGATACAGACTTAACATGATTGGTGAATAGAAATGACACCTCGCTAATCCCGTCGGTTAAACTAGAGAAACAGAACTAGAAAGGCAAAACATCACGTGGAGAAAATTGTTTTGAGAACGCATCAGTTGTTTACCAAGACTGTTTTGAGAAGAAGCTTTCTTGAGATATTTTTCCCTTGGGAAAAGGTTAGCAGCTGCTAGCAGGCTAAAATCTCAGCTCAGAAATATCAGGCCCACACTTATACAATGCAAAATTGTATGGGACACGACTTTCAAAACTATAGTTACGATGCTGTGTATACAGGAGTAACAAGATCATATCTCATCATCCCCAAAATGATTATTATGTGTTTGACAGCCTTGTAGGGTCACTGCAATGGGAACTCTGGTTGATAAGCATTGTATCTTGCCCCAGGAGTGGCATGAGTCATGTTCTTACAGTTTGAGCACTTGCTGCTTGGCCAATGAACCAAACAGTGATAGTGTCACTCCTAAGATGGTCAAAAAGTATTAAAGGACTGAGATTTATAGGTGGGGCTGCGTTTTCAATGAATTCTAGTTTCTGTACAGCAACTTGACTGGAGAGGTGAAATATTAGAGGCAGTAGATCTTTCCTCCAGTTTCTTGGTTTTTCCTTTACTTCTATTCAGAGACCAAGTACCTGGTATTAGATGAATTACTGACATTATAACATCCCAGATAAGGCAGTCAAATTTCTATAGCTGCTGAGCATTTGAAATACACTGACATAGAAAGATTGTGATGTGACTGCAATTCTAAAAATTGAGAAAGAAATTCTGATGCTTCACCAACAGTCTTGTTTTCTTGAGTTATTAGTAAATCTGAATATTAATTGTAAATACAAATTAGTGCCCGAGGGGGATGCTGCAAATTAAATAGAGGGATGACTGAATACATTTCAATGACCTTTGCTGTCAGTCATAATTGTGTAAGCTCAGGCAAAAAATTACCATACTCCAGAGCTAATATGTTCTGTTATGTTTTGAACTAGTGCATGTATTAGGCCACTATATTCTCATGTGAATTATAATGTAGGAATAGTGTAGGTGTAGAATATAAGGAAATGTAAGCTCCATATGGTTTCAGTGGAAGCATGGCAGCAATCTTAAAAATTAAATGCTTTGCACTTTCCAAGCTCATGGTGTATTTTTAGTTATTTAAAGCTATTTGTATGTGTCAGTCTGAGTCTTCTCATTTCAATTCATCTCATTTTAAGACTGGGTTTTCTGAACAGAGAGACTGTTAGATGGAACTTTGTGAGTCATACATTTGGCTCAGCTGGGCTTTGAGGATAAGAATACCAGCCTAAGGTATCAGCAGTCATTGATATCTAGCCAAGATGCAGAGCAACAATCAGATGTAAAATCAGTTGCAAAATCATAGATTTGAAATATTACGGAAAAATATGAAAAGAAAATACAAAGAGGGGCAGCTGAGCTCCATTGTTATTACTGTTTCATGTCCTACTGTGCAAACGGTAGTCTTTGAAGCTTAAAAATGTTTTGTTGATGGGTAAATGACTAGATAGGCACTAAAGCTAGGACAGTTTTTGATCTTCACAAATCTTAATTTTAGCTCTTCAACAATAGGAGCTGTGATTCATGTAGTCCATTTTTTTCCCTCCAAAGAAGTCAGGGACTTGCAAGAGAGTGTGTATTATGGACTAGCTGATGAATTGCAAGCTTTAGACTGTTGCAGACAAAAGATAATCGAGATACACATAGCATTTGAGATTATTTTTTTACTCTATAAAGTTATGCTTTTCCTTCTCTTTCTTGCAGGACTCATTAAATACTAGTGTGAATAAATTAGTGTTTATCTTGTCAGTGCCCTTTATGGTAAGGAGTAATTAATAATCGTGTGCTATATCTTGCCTGCTTGGAAGTCTGCAGTGGCCCTGCAAATTCTTCCTATTTTTGTCTTAGAATCATCCTCAGAAAAGTGGAAAAGTTGAGGACAAACACTTTAAATGTTTAAATTTTTGTTTTACTTTTTCTTCGATATAATTTCAACTGGGGGAGACTCAGGGGATAAGGTTATTACAAATCATACTGGCTTCTGAGTGTCTCTGCAGTCCAGAAATGCTGAAGAAGAATAATTTCTACTTCAAAAGCTGGATATTTTTAGTGATCAGTGAGTCTTTTATCAAGGAAAGAATGTCCATAGCACTCACAAGCTGAGTTTATATCTGCAGGAAAACGTTTTTCCTCAGTTACTGGATACTCAAAAAAGGAGAAATGTGATTTGTTATACAAAAGAAAAAAAAAACACTTCTTCCTTCAGTTCCTCTGTGATCTATCACTTCAGGAGAAATATATTTGGATGTGTACCCAGGGCAGTGGCTACATCTGGCAGATAAAAAGTCTCCCGTGTTTCTGCCTCTAGAAGCATAAAGCCCGTGATGGTTGATGTGATGTTTTCCTTGGTTTTTGTACAAAACTTGCAGTTATACTGCACAGGAAGTGTGACGTCAGGAGAATATGAGCTCTGACTCCAAGAATTTGCAGCTCACAAAGAGTTGCATGGCCCTGCATAGCATGTGCAGAACAGGAAATCTCTGGACAGGCATCTGACTGGGACTCCCCCCAGTTGACTAGTTTGTTTCAGCTTTTTATTCCTGGCTTTAGGCTGATTCAGTGGAAAGTCCCTCATAACTGCATTGCATTTCAGGGAGAGTTTTTCTCTGCATACAAAATTGATGCTAGTCCTTTGCCCATGAGCTCTTTTCCCCCTTCCCTTCCCTTCCCTGCCAGGTTTGTCTTTACTGACACAGGCCCACACATACACGTCATGTAAAAAAGATAAATTACCATTGCTGTGTCTGTGCTTTTATTACTACAGCATCTTTGATACCGAAGTGCTGCTCAAAATACTTGTACAGAAAAGCAACAGGGATTTTCTAAATGCAGCACTATTTTGATAGCTTAAAAATAGGCTTCTATGTTTAGAACAAATATTGAATTTTGTCTTTTATAGCTTTGTGATTCGTTGTTATGACAGACTTAATCAATCTGATGAGTCCATGTTCAGTGTTCTGGCAAGTATAATCAGCCCTGGAGTATTTTCTTACTCCCCAAAGGCATATTGTTTCTGTATTTATTTCATTCTGATGTTTTATCTGGAAAACATATTTCTTTTTCTTGAAATGTACTGTTCTGAGACATACTCTTAAAGCCATGTGTTTAATTTACTGAATATGAAATGATATTTTTATTTAGGAAGTCAAAGGAGAAGGCTAAACAAAAAGTCTAGTAAGGTAATGGGTGCAGAAGTCACAGAATTAAAAGGGAAAAGATTGATCCTGTAAGAATCACAGGGCCGATTTAAAGACAGTTTGTGGTAATAAAAAAAGACAGAGACTCCAAGATAAGTTCTATGCCTCATTTCTAAAAATTATCTAAAAAATGTATATTTGTATTAAAGCAAGATCAAGATCTTCTTTCCACAACCCATTTCTTGCTTCTGAATCTTCATTTTGTAGTCTTTAATGTCACTTGTCTGCCAGATTATTCTAGGGCCTTTGAAGTGAAGAAAGATGGTCTATTTTCAGGCTTTACTCCCATGCATAGTTCCAGCATGCACTGCAAGTCTTTAGGGGTGGGATTTGTCTCCTAAAAATATGGAGCTTGTAACAGAGTACTATAAAATGATGAATAAAATAGACAGCAAAGATATTCAAGACTTAAAAAAAATAAATAATGTATGATATATGTGATGCTGAGACCACTAGAGGATCATTTAACAAGAAAGCACTGTGGGGGGTTCTTTTTTTTTTTTAATTATTATTTTGGTTTGGTTTGGTTTTTTGTTTGTTTGTTTGCTTAATTTAAATTTCAGTACCTGCCTCTGTGAAGGCAGGTGTAAGTGCACATGGTAGCAGAGCTAACCATTTCTTTCTTTTCCCCAGCAAGTGCAGAACAGAGCCTGTGGTACAGAGTGGGGTGTACCTTTCCTGTTGCAGGAAAGGCAAGAAAAAGCTGCACTGTGTAATGGCAACTGCTGCTTCATACCAATAGCACTAGTACATTGCTACACCCTGCTTGTTTCTTGGATGTAATGCACAAGGGGTCTTTATTAATCAGATCAGTTGCAGGAATGACCTAGAACATGCAGAGTATTGAAATAAGGTATTCCACATGAATACTTGGTGTGTCAGGGTAATTTAGACTCAAACCTCTGTTTAAATGTTGTAACACTGCACACTTAATAACCGTGTTAATATATAATGTGCTAGTGCTAGGCAGAACATAATTACTCGCTCTCTAAAGCACAATTTGTAATAAGCAATGTTGTCCTTACAACCCTGATGACTGAGATCATCTCTGAATCTTCAGCTGAAATGACACACCCAAGGCCAGCCATTATCTCTATGTATTCTTACTGATAAGAATTGTCTTTAATATACATGCATAGAGCATTCATGCCCATGATGGCTCTTTAATGCCAGATAAGACTTTTTGTATCTCTTTACTAGGCAGTAAAAGTGGTTAGCCTTAGCAGGAGGCTCTTAATAAGTGAGCTGGCAACAGTTAAGGTTAAAATAAAATGGTAGCATGTTTTAAGTAATGTCAGTTAATTTAAATTTATAGTTCTAAAAAACCTTAGATCTTTTCGAACTACAAAAGTTCTTAAATTCTGGTAATCATGCAGCTATGTAAGATGTCATCCTTTTGACATACTATTTCATAGAAATCCTAATCAGAATGCTGAAATAGACAGTTGAACGCTTTCAACTCACTCATGGGAGACTATGATGATAGTATGACTTTTAACCAATGGAAAAATGCAACCCAAATATTTGTTAAAATTGCATCTGATGGAAAGGTATTGCTGGACAGGGGTCTTCCTCTGCTATTTCCATAAGAGGTGGTTTTTAGTTTGATTACACTTGAATGTTAAAAACCATTTAATTTCATTTCTAGTTTGGGGCTGTTTTCCATGAACTCTCTTAAGATCAGCAGTAATTATGGTTTTTCAGTTCCCCTGATGATTCTGAAGTCCTGACAGTCAAAACACTGCAAGCAATTCACAGCTTCCTCTGGTTTTAGCTGAATTTCACTGAGCCTCAGATAAACAAGCAGCAAATTTTCCTGGATGTCACTCCAGTACTGAAATTTATGCATGTCAGTATTATACCTTATATTCTTGGTGAGTTTCTCACTTTGCATTTCAATAGTTAAAGACTTCCTGTCCTTTGAGTTGCAGCCTTCAGAGACCTGACATTAACTAAGCTCTTTAGGTGGCTCTCTAATTTCAGGGTGAGTTGCATGACTTTGACAGTGTAAATTAAAACTACAGTTCTGAGCTTTTTCATATATTATTTCCATAAGCTACTTGTATCATATGAAAGGAAAGAATAATAACTCCCTGTCCCTTTTTTTTTTACTAAAGATTTAACTCACCAATTGCATCTGCCTCCCTTCTGCACCTCACAATAATGTAACCAGGTAGATTTGTCAACACATGTGAGTTTTCTTATACTTCCCTGTGATATGTCTGGTGGCTGTAGTCAGCATATTTTCTGGATAAAATTGGTCTAGTCTAATACAGGTAGACCCAGACCTGGTTTTGACCAAGTCATTCCACCTCCAATGGCTTAGTTTCCTCATGAATACAATGAACCTAATGTACTGGTCTCCTTTTAATGTGATACCAGATTTATAGAGGTGAAGTACTGCTAAGTAACATTTTATCATCCAGTCCTGCATTCCTGGAACTTAGATTAAAGTGAAGATGTTTGCTTGGTGTTCATTTGTTCTGTCTGGAATATCCAATTGTTTTGCATTTATTTTTAGAAAATGGCAGGAAACAATTCCTGCACTTGAGAGCAGCTGCCTCACTTTGTTGACCCTTTACGGCCTTAAGATGTCTTGGCTTCAGGAGAGTTTCTGGCATGACTCATCCTGGAATCGAAGCTTCCAAGAATATACATCAGGGGAGCAGAATTGGAAAGTAAGCAGGTTTTCCCATTTCTGACTCTATTTCTGGCTGAGGTTGAATACCCTATGTGTCTTAGATTGCATATCTCTTCAGCTGAAGACTCTTCTTAGTCCTTGCACCTGAGAAAACCAGGGTGAATACTGAAGAGCCTGCAGAGCTGGTCTCCAGCTGAGAAGTGCCCAGAGTGTGGGTACCAGTTGGGCTTGAAAATGCATGCTCTGGGTGCTCTACGTGTTTTGCTTTAGCTGTAGGGCTTCTACAGGTGGAGGTATGGCCTTCTGTTTTAGTCCTAAAGCTGCCATTTTTTATCTGTGGTCAAAACAAAAGAGTAATATTTTCTGCTATGGAAAAGTTCCTTTCTAGTAAACTAAAAATAGAGCGTAAATATTTTTAAGTATTTTGTTAATACAAATGTGGGTGAAGGAAAACATTTTAAAATATATCAGATGAAATCTATGTGGTTGGCAAAATTTGAAGCTTTGCTTTTATTGAATGATTGCTGTGAGGAGTCCTACTCTTTTCCTTTACATTTTCAAAGATAAACAACATCCACAGATGAAATTTGTTAAAATTGTACTTGTAGCATAGATGCTATGAAAAAAATAGTGTTATTACAAAAGCAAATAATTTGATAGTAAATTTTAATGAAGAAGAAATGGGATTTCTCCTCCTTCAAATAACCTGATTTTAATGGTAATGAAACCTTGACAAAATAAAAATCTCCTGGAAGGGTAAAAATAGAGAAAAAATATTGAGTATTACAGAAAAGAATCACTTTAAAGTGGCTAAAAGAGCCTCAGGTGATGGCACTGACAATATTTCTCCTGAGTTTTATTCTGGTCACAGAATGCTAACATGCCTTGCTCTGGGCAAGGCATGTATGAACTGAGAAGAGTGCACATGCTGTAGGCAGTCTGAATATGACACACATGGTTTAGTGTGTTAAAACCCGGGGATTAGCTGATTTTTTCAAGAGGTCAAATGCCCAAGGACAGTACATGTTTGTTTTCACCTCAGTCTAAGCAAGAGATGAAGCTTCTTTGTCCCCTCCCGTGTTTCTCTCATCCTCTGTGGCCTTTACTGGAACCCAGTTACGTACATTTTTTCTGACATAAGCCCCTATGCTGTAAGAAATAGCCGGCAGCTGTTGACTGGCAGGGAGTCTGAGAAACAGACTCCTTTCACAAACAGACTGACCTTCACCTGGCTGAAGAGTGTTATCTCAAATTTTGTGTAGATGACTCTAGTTGAGCAAATTGTTGTTGATGTTAGGTGTGTAGGGATCATTGACTCTCTTCAGGTATTTCAGCTTGCATTGTCTTGTATGTGCAATGAAGATAATCCTTTCTTCTTACTGTAATGGTTTAGGTGAATATTTTCTCCAAAATTTTCTTGATACCCGTTTCATCTTTGAGGGACATTTTGATGTAACAAAGAACACATACAAAGGATGTCAGCAGCCTGGAGCGCAGAATGGGACTTCAGCTCTTTTTCTTTGCTCTGGTGCTTTCTCAGGCTACATACAGTGTCCACAATTCTCTGCCTTTCAAAATATCTCAGATTAGCATCCAAAAGTATTAATGCCTATACACTTTGGTGAGGTAATGTATGCAAATACATCATATTTGAGTTGATTCTTACTCTAGAAGTAAGGGGTATGTGCACAAGAATATTTCCAAAGAATTTTTAAATTACTATTGTTCTCTGCAGTCCCTAATACCTTACTCTGTGTAGTGGCTGGCATTTCCCATCATCAGCCAACTATACTGACTTCATTCACATACACAAAGTTCATTGAAATCTTGCTTTTCTAGTTCTTAAAGACACTTCAGCTACGACTGATGTGGTTTAGCTCATATGACACAGCCTCTCAGCACTGCTGACCACAAACTGAGAGAACGTTGATTGCCAAGTATTAGGCTCCATGTATTTTCCAAATTCTTCACATTGTTTATTGATGATGCAAAGGAAGCATTCTGCGCCAGTTCTGTGACCATTGCAGAACAGCAATACAAGTAGAAGAGCAAACGCCGTGAGGTACAGAAGCTGCACAAGCCTCAGCTGGATAAGAAGAGAAAAAAACGTGCTATAGTTGGCCAGAAATCTTTTTTTAATGCCAGGGATACAGCAAATTGTGCATACCTGAGGAGAAACCAAGAATGACGCAGTCCTCCATCCACTTGTTTTGCACATGCAATTAGAAGGCAGGATACAGATCACAGAAATTAGATACTGATCATATTGGAATTTCAGGTGAAAATAAAAGTCATAAAATTGAATAGGCAAAGGCAAGGATTCACTTCTGAGTGTAAATTTTGAAAACAGAACTAAGCAAAAGACTGATATACTCAGAGAGATCTCTCCACTTAGAAATATAACTGCATCTGGCAGCATTTGAAATTTTCTTCTCGCACTACTCTAAGAGCATAATGATGTTGTTACCACAAATGAAAAATACCCAACATTCCTTCTTGTGGCTTCAACTGAATATTTACAATGAGGAAAAAATATATCTTTACTCACTTTGGATTCAGTCTCATATACATTAAAATCACTAGAAATTTACAGCTGCTCAGGTAATTTATGCTCTAAATTACTTTCTTTAATTATTTTTATCTTATTATTGACTCTCTTTCCCCACTTAGGAAACACTACAGCTCCCCTTGACTAATTACAGCATTAAAACAACCATTAGAAAGAGTTTCAAAGAAGCAGCTGATCAAATGGTCCTTAAATTATTTCCAAAGTTAATTTATACCTATTGTCTAGTCTTGTCTCTAGACAATTTATTTTATGCACATGACATAGAACTGCTTGAGAACACAGGGTCTGAAAGAGAATTGTATTGAAAAACCACACAGACTTAAAAGCTAAACTGTCAGACCATGGTAAGAGATAACAGAAGATTGAAACAAAAAATTGTCCCACTAATGTTCCACAATGTCTTTTACGAGAGGACTTCTACCGAAGCACTTGGTGATACCTTTGTCAGATGAATGATGCTGGCCTAGCTGGATTTTGGCCATAGTTCTAGCAGATACAAACAGTTCTTTTACAGTTTGGTGCATTCCTCTTTATTAGCCATAAAAGTAGGCATTTGCTAAACAACTTTTCAGAAGTGAACGGACATATTAGTATTTGTCGTTTAAACCAGTCTTGATCTGCCTGTAACTTTTTCAGTTTTCAAAGTTCTATGGAGTATTTATAAACTCCAGAAAACACTATTAGCTGTACTTTTACTACATAAAACACTTTATTATAATTGTTATCAATGAAGTTTTGATGCATTGTGAAATGGTTTCATAAAGTGCCAACCTCCCACACAGGGATGAAATTGGAAAAGGATTCCGTATTAGGGGTGTATGTGTAGATATATATATGAGTGAATGAGGATATGCATATGTATGTAGATATTAATGTTCTAGAAACAGTAACATTTCTCATTTTCGGCTCTGCGTGGGAGGCAGTTTCCTTCCATGGAGAGGAACAACACACATCTATTGACCAGAGAGGAGAAGCCCATGACAAGTAACTCAGCAGGAAATGCTGATAGCCAGACTGCTGCCTGCACGGTGTCTGACAGGACAACGGGGGCTTAGCAGCCTGCAGAGCCCATCTGCCCTGAGAGGGCAGAGCTGGGATGCTGTTAAGCAAGCCTGCATCTGTATGGGGCAGCAGGAAAGCAGGGTCACCTGCACACTCTGCAGCTGCTTTGGTTTGCCCAGCCTGTAGCCAAGGAAATTAGGGAAAGGAGCTGAAAGTACTGGGAGTGAGGCAATGGGAAAGGATGAATTTGTGATTGGACGCAGTGTAGAGGGTGTTTGAGAGGGGTCTGTGACAGCTACATGCTGGGTAACACTGTCCATGCCTTATTCTCCATAGGAAACTCAGCTGGCTGCCTTCCCACAGAACCTGCCCTTCCTGTGTGGCACCAGGGAAGCACTGCAGTGTGTTCTACTGCTCATGGACTAAGGAAAAAGCCCTGCATGTCAATCAGTGTCAACAAATTACCAAGGCATCAGTAGTCAGTCTCCAGCACGCTGAACCCTTCCCAGTACCTACAGTAAATCCAGGTCTCCTGTCCTTGAGTTTAGAAAAGCAGCATATTCTGGCTAAAACTGCTTCTGATGAGGCAACTTCTTGGAGACAGCCTAACTTTAAAAAAACATAACTAAAAATGGGCAAAATATAGGCTTAAGGAAATATTTGTTGTGAGTCCAGAATGGTATGACATCCAGACCACTCCTGAAATTTTATATGTGTCTGGCTGTTGAAGTACTGCAGATAGAAAGGGTTCTGTGGACAAGGTGAAATTTGGGCTGCTACTCCCAAATTAGGCTGGATGAGAATTTCCTACATATGAGGCAGCTCAAAATGTTAGAGGGATTTATTGCCAAATTTCTGATCCCCACCTAACAATTTCTCTCCCAGCAATCACAAGATGATGAAGCAAGATCCAGAATACATTCATTTTTTCCTAAAGGCCAAAAGGAATTGTTCTTTCCTTTGCTCATAGATAACAAATGAACACCATGTTTCCCAGTGCCACTGTGGTCTTAAACTAATGGCAGCACCATCATAAATCCTGCCCTGTCATCAGTCCCATTTCAACACAATCTAAAAGGACATAACCATTTTTTTGTTACCATACACTGAACGAAAAAACACACTCACTTCTGTGACAGGAAAAAAATCTTGGAATTATGTCAAAGCAGAGATGGAAGAATACAAAAAAGAGGTAAGAACTGAAACTTCTATTACGGTATGAAATAAACAAGTAAGTCTTCCACTTTCTGCTGATGACCAGACATGAAAGGTATGCAGCTGCACTGCAGGTCAGGGACATTCTTCTTAGTGAGGGACAAATACTTGTCTATCACCACAAGATGCCAATTCAAGGGTTCAACACATTTTGGGCTAAAGGAGGTACATGAGGAGGGACCTGCTGATGGACACGCTGAAGGGCTTCCTTGGTCAGCTGGGGTTTTCTGAAATGCAGGAATCCCAGCCAGACCAGCACTGCAGGACTTCCTGCAGCAAGGAAAAGGCTATAATAGAAGACCAGTTAGATGTTACAGTGACCTTGACAAACAAGAATGGAAGGAAAGACTCCAGAAACAGAGACCAGGGTCCAGGTTAAGCCCAGGTCTGGTGGCAGTTCATGTGGAGAAGCCTACTCCTGCCTCTCCTCCCCTCCGTAACACAGTGCACTGTTGGTCACCTCATTCTTCAGCCACCCTTATTTCAATAATATGGCAAAATGAAAAAACTTATTCTTTCCTTGCATACCTGTGCTGTTTTGCTTTCTGGCTTCCTTTGAAGCACCACAGTAGCTGCACAAATCTGCACTGAGCACTCTGTTTTTTCTTCTCACAGAGGTTCGTGGAGCCCAGCAGGCCTCTGTGATACACCCAGTATTATCCACAGTTCCCTACCAATATTTTTATAGGAAGGACCATCTGGTGGTCAGCTGCCAAAATGCCCATTTGTTGCCTCGTGCACCTGTTCAGTGTCGTTCAGCCTCTCCCTGACAGCTGCTCTCCCATCAGAGGTCTTCCTGAGTGAGGGGATAAGAGGATGCAGCACATCTTCTGAAACAGTGGCAGGTACAGACACCTTTTTGAGATTTCTGTTCTTAAGGAAGAATAAATCCCAGTTTATATTCAAAATGGAGATGACAATAGGACCAGAAGGTAACCACCTGGCTCTCTGAGCCCTTTTACTCAAATCTCTCTGCCATTTCAGAGATGGTTTTGATGCCTGCAGTCATTCACAGGCGAGCCTACAATGTACCTACCAATCAGATGTGTACTACTTTAGCATAGTATTTCTCTGTGCAACTAAGACTTGAAACCATAAAAGCTTGTTTTGGGACTGTCCTGACATACCAGAATGTCCTGACTGGACAGAATGGACCACAGCCATGTGCTCTGAAAAAAGCAACCAACGTAACCTGACAGCTAAGTGACCTTCACCGAGGGGACCTTGAAACGTGTTTGGCTTTCTGTTTAAAACTTTCAGGGAGAGTGATGCTACTCCTTAGAGGCATCTCTTTCTCCCTTGTTGCATCTTTGAATTCCCACAGAAGCTAGATTTTGACAGAATAATGAACTTAAATTTGATCAAATGCAACTGGGGAAGTTTCAGTTATCTTTCTTGACTGTAGATAACATCTTCACATACAAAAATCCCCCATATTATCAAAAGATTTCCTTTAAACAAAGGAAGCAGAAACACCTGCAATCTGTGATTAGCGTTATGATGTGCCTTGTTACTACTACAGAGAAACTAAGGGTACAACCTATCAAAGAAACACTTCAACAATGGCAAAAAGTGAAATTAAATAATAAGCAATTTAATAATAAGAGAGCTGTAGGTGTCATTATCAGGCTGAAAAAAACCAGGGAGAATGAAACAATATGCCTGCCAGACCAAACAGCTACTGCAGTCCTGTCATCTGGGAAAAAGTCTGTCTAAAGATCACACATACATACTTCAGAACTTCTAAGTGAAAGCCCAGGGGTAAAATGTAAACTAAAAGCAGGATATTCCCTGAGCTAAGCAACACTTGCTTGTCTTTTAAGACATGGTGAATTTTTCCCCAGCTTTCAAATGGTAGCTGGAAACACAGCATCCTTTGTTCTTTAGTTGCTCACAAGGAAGTCACACACACTAAAAGTTTGCTGAGCAAATATATGACTTTATCCTAGTCTGCCAGTTTTATTTTGATGTTAGCTCCTTCTCAGCAGCACGTCACATAAGACTGCTTAGTTGTTAGGTTGACACACTTCACCTTTATTAGGGAAAATCCCAAATAATTTGTAGGTCTGAGATACTTGTTGTCACCTGAGCATGTTTATTCAGTGTTTCCCTCCTGGCTGTATCATGCTGTAGGCATTTGCTTGGGAGGTAGATAGGCAGAAGGAATTTAAAGAACTAGCTTCAGCCTTTTTCCTCTCATTTTAAGACAATGTTTACACTGACCTTTTACAAGGTGTCTAAGAGCTGGCCCTGGACATCCCTTTCCCTGCCACCAGTGTTTGGGAAGGGTGCAGGCAGCAAAAGCACGGCAGGTCCTGTTGCCTCACTGAAGCCCTTCCCCTCTGAGGAAGTGAGAAGTTCACACTCATGTTCAGGGACACCCTGGCTTCCCTTGTCACCACCACAATGTTGACACCTAATGCATCTCACTTAGGACAGCTGTTTAAGCAGCCTTTAAAGTCAGTGGGGAGCATGCCCTTAAAACACCCCCATTCCCCATCTGTAATGACAGACTCTCCCCAGACCGAGACAAGACTACCTTTTAGAGGCATCTCCCTGCACTACAACTAGGAGGGAAGCACAGACAGCTACAAAAGTCACTGAAGTTTAAAACAATCACTTAGGAGAGTGTAAGTTATAGCTCACTATCTGGCTTCTAGAACTAACCGACAACCACTGCATAGCTCACCTGACTTTTGTCAGGGGCTAACATTTGAGAATTACAGCTGTGTTTTGATGGGACATGTATGTCAGCTTTAATATAAATTCATGTATTAAGTAAGGACCTTAAAGAGCTTTTTTTGAACACTCACCCTAAAAATGGCAACATTAAAATATGTGGTTTTTTTTACAGGCACAAGGCTGTAGCTGACTGGGAGGTTTAATGCCTCGAGAATGCATGTCAAAGACTTTGCTGCTGTAAGCTTGAATTGGCAATTCTGATGTTATTTGAGGGGAAAAAAAATCCATTCTCACAGAAAAAAAATGCAGAGAGATGCTGAATATTTCGGAAGAAAATACATATGGTCAAAGTCATTCAGCAGCTTGGTTTCCAAAGGATGGGAGGCCAATATCTGCCCAACCTATTCTGAAAACATGTCAAGGAGAGACATTAAGAGAATTAAGCTCTTGAAAACTCTGTGGAAATCAGTGGCTGGGAAAGAGGTCCAAATAATGCCTCTCAGGGGGAAAAGATGGGCAGAAAGATGCCTTGTCTCTGGTCTAGCGGGGATAATGTCAATCAACACAGGAACACGGAGAAAGATGCTCCATCTGCAGGGGGTTTAAGACATTCATAGGAAACAGCACTTCGATAGTTCTGCCCCTCAGAGCACTCATTTTAAATAGAGCTTTTTTCTCAGGATTTGCCATTTTGTAACTAAGATTCAATTTCTACTGGGACATCCTTTCTGCAAGGAAAGTGTTTTAGAAGATTACACATGACTACCCCTAAACAAGCAGCAGTTAAGGAGCTGGAAGAGGGAGCACAGCTATACCCACATTAGCCTGCACAATCTCAACTGGTCTGATATGAAACACTGACCACCAGCTAAGCAAAGGTATCTTATATGGCATTTTACAAAAGCAAGAAAGTGACCACAAATGTGCATGGTTTTGATCTCCATCATCACATTTCAAACCATTTCCTTAGGCTGATATACTTGATAGTATGTATTGACTCATGAACAATTACAAAAACCACAGAAGTACCAAAACTGCTTCTCTTATAAATGAATACAGTTTTCCTCCTTTTCCTGACATTTCAGAACAAGATGATGTGGTGCTTTTTCAATAGGAATACCAAACTAAGGGTCATAAAAAGGCATTTAATTTATCTGTCACTACAGACCACTGGAATTTGTCATCACTTATTGCAGTCAACTGAAAAAGTCGTAAAGAATGATAACAGCATTCTATGGTGCTTTACAAACATATGTTACCACCACAGGTAATTTTACTGGGATTCTATTATGTATCCTGTGTTCCAACTTAATAAATCAACACTGAAATACATACTTTCCAAACATGGCAATACATAGCAAATATTTTCTTTAACTATAAATTGAAACTTTATGTACTTTGAAATAAAGTAATTATGATGCAAATCCTTCAAACAATAAAGGCTCCATAATTTTAATGATGTACTAAATGCAACTATGCCAAGTAGCAGAAACAAGTTTAAAAGAGAAAACCTACTGCAGAAACACAACATTCAGATTTTTAATAAAGAAAACAAGAGCAGCAAGCATCTTGCAGTATTGCAAGAATTTTTTACACACATAGAACAGTTTTCCTTTATCTCCCTGAAAGTTAACAGAAAAAGTTAGGATACTGCTGCCCTTCACTGTTTATACTAATAAGAACTACAAAAAATATTCAATCAGTATTTATGATAAAACCATACCTATGGCTGATCTAATAGTTAATGCCTCAAGCTATTTTCTTATCCTAATGCTAAATTGCAGTGAATTGCTAACAGTAATTATCTGAGAAGAGCAGGAAGACAGCTCCAAAAAAGTGCTGAAGTGCTGCTTTCCTAACTGCAGGCTCTACAAGAAAACAAAGAGAAATTATCATTTATACCCTACAGTATCATTGTATCGTTTGTTACAACCAATCCCTGATCACTTTTGACAGGCACCAAAAGTGATTTTGCAGCACCATAGAATTTTATGCCTAACTACTCCTGGAGCCCAGGGTTCCTCTTTTTGGTAAATGCCAGATTGCCAGACAATGTAACAGGGACCCTTGGCATTCACTCTTTGGCTCTTACATATTATTTTGCTCATATGTTCAGTTTCCTATGTCTTATTGACACATTCCATAAACAAGTTAAGCAAACACTTGGTTACTGGCACCAGCCTGGGAGGTGGTAAGAAAGGCTTGAAGTTGCTCAGGATTGAAGTGGTATCCTCTATTCCCCATGCACCAATTCCTTTTCAGCTATTTATAACACAGGTTAACAACAGCCTTTTTATTTTAGGAAAAATTTTTTCAACGAAAGGGCTGTCAAGCTTAAAACAGACTGCCCAGGGAAGTGGTTGAGTCACATCCCTGGAGGAATTTAAAAAATGTGTAGATGTGTCACTCAGGAACATGATTTAGTGGCAGACTTAGCAGTGCTGGGTTAATGGTTGGACTTGATCATCTTAGAGGTCTTTCAACCTAAATTATTCTGTGATTCTGTTTTAGCAAAATCCCTGCCTTTTATGAGACACTCTTACTGGTACAGATGCTAGCGCTCTCAGAATGGCCTTTCAAATCCAGGTACTTCATGGATAGTGTCATGACCTGCCTGAGCTCTGACAGGAAAGACTGCCTGCCTGTGGATCTGACAGCAGCAGTCATCACCGGCATAAAAGATGACAAGCAGAGGCCTGGACAGTACTTGGGTCAGCCCTTAATCACAAAGCTGAGGGAGACCAAAAGTAAGCAACTGAAATATAAGGAAAATTATGGAAGAGAGAGACCAGTTCCTCATATGCTAAATGTAAACAGCATAATTCTGCATCCAGGGAGAAATGAACCTGCAGTCGATGCTGAGGAAAGCAATTAGATTTGAAAATCAGGAATGCCAAGAAGTGCAACTAGGTAAACATTCATGGAATGTGTGCTGGGAAGGGTAAAACCTGGTATGAGAAGATAATGAAGTAATGCAACAATCCATGGAGAAGATTTAGTATTAAAAAATAAAATAACTGCAGTATTTTACCACCTCTTTGTGAATTAAGGTGTTAAGCCTATTAATGATGCAGAAAGGGCAGAAGCTTCCAATTAAAATTTCCACTTCCTATTTGAAAAGGTGGTGTCTTGTGTGAGAAAGTATTTTCCAACACACCAGCAACTGAAATGGCAAAACATTACTACAAAATAATTAACAAACAGCATACATTAAAGACGGCTGACCCAGCCTCTCTTTAGGTAACTGAAATGTCAATAGATTTCGGAAAGATAATGTCACTCTACAGAAGGGAAACAAGAATGAATTAGATATAAATACAAACTAATTTTCCAATATCCGAGCCATGCTGAATAGTTTAAAGGTTCAAAATGCAATTACCACTAATTAACACCTTTTATGAGGCTTTCATTAATCTCATTTTGCTTGTCATTGGGGTATTTGGTTGACAAACCTGTAACTGAACAGGTTCAGTATTTTTGTAGGGAATCATCACAGTGAGACAAACATCCAAACTCACAACTAGAGCAAGACTATGTCTCTAACATACACACTGGACACACAAACTGTCAGATTTCAACACGGAGCTCCCCCACTGGCTGCCAGTCAAGTGAGTTTTAGGGGAGGCTGCTCAGATTTGTAACAAGACCAACACACTTTTATGCTCTAGTTAAACCACGCAAAGCCAAAGCTGGGCCAAGCCAACACAGAGCCAGAGTAGTGCAAACCCCACACCTTTCTCTGATTCTGTGACTAGAGAAGATCCATCTGTGCAGGCTATCAAAAAGAACTTACACAGAAATAGAGCACACGTTGTTCACACATTTCAATAATGACAACTTACTTTCATTAGTAAGCACCCACACAAGTGGTAGATTTGCACTCTACTACTACTCTACTACACTACATTAGGCAAATTCTTGAATGAAGAACTGAGCTCACTCTGACTGAAAGGTATTTAGTTTGATGCCAGATAACTGAGCTTTAAGTATATAAAATATTAGATCCCTTAAGGGAATTTGTCCCCTTCGACCGTAAGGTTTCAAAACAGTAATGCTCTATTTTTCCCAAGCAGCATTTAGCCCATGTGCAAAAGGGCACCTCCACTTACAAAAGAAAAGATAATGCAAGTGGCATGAAGAAGACAGGTGATAAAGAACAGCATTCCAGATTGCAAACAGAGTACCTCTACACTACTTACAATTGAGAGCTGACCCTCTCCAAAATTAAGTCTCCATTTCCATTGTGCTACTTACGGTCCTCAGAGACAAGACTGTCCTTTCCCTACAATCAGGAAAAAACACCCAACCCATTGCAATGGGGACAGAGGGAAGGTTCTTGAGTAAAGGGGCTTTACCAGGGAACCACTGTGTGAAATCAGTGACCTACTGATCTCCTCAGAAGTGGTTCTACTTTTGATGGTGTCCAGGTTCATGAAATGCAAAGTTCTTTCAACACTTCTACAACACCATGAAAAATCTTTACATTCATGAAGAAATACAAGTTCTTATACATCTCTGTAAGCTCCTGACTACCAGTTTCACACCGCCATGCTTGCATTTATACTTGCATAGTGTAAATAGTATTAAAGATCAGGCAGATATTCAGCCACTAACAGCTTCATAATGTGAGCTGCAGCATTGTGTTAATTACATTGTGTTATTCAGAAAATTCATCATATGACAGAATGTGATGGCACATCAGAAACAACAAGCTTCACAACAAATCCAGGTGAGATTTTTCCTGTACATTATTTCTTCCAGCAACTAGAAATATTTTATTAGCAATACAGCCATTGAAATATTAGAAATCTATACAACGTCCTTTTCTCTCCCAGTCTCCAAAACGTGTAGGTTCAGGGCCTCTAGGTCCACCCCTCTCTTTTGTAGTAGGATTGATTCCATCAGGGAATTCTAAAATAACAGGGAAAATTCATTAAAATTTCTATAATGTTGACAAATATAAAGATGCTTTCGTTTATGATGTTCTCCTTTTAGTTTCATTTTCAAAGACAAAATCAATTATTTTTTGTTTTGAAAGGCAGCCTTGAGTTAAACATTTCCCAGAGTGCTACAAAATTAATTTCAGGTTTTTTGACTGCAATTTGTATCCAGTCATCTGGATATTTAGAGTAATCTACTGATACACTGAAAAGCTTGTCCTGGAGACCTCAAAATAGACAAACATGGGTTATTGCTACTGATGAACTGTGGCAGAACATCACACTATGGTGAGTTATACAAAGCATGACTATGGCTTTTAGTTAAGTAAAGATGGCTAATCAAAAATAAGAAAGAAGGAGATTCTGTCTTTCTCCCATATGACAAAAACTCTTATGTTCCTATTTAGTTCAGCAGTGATGTATCTGTGCCTCAATCTTGTCATGCAGCCCCACTGAGGTCACCAGAACACAACAACCATACTAGCTGGTCAGATCTGTCCAGGCTTCACCGAGCTGCTCAGTAAACTCAGTATCGTTTCTTTTCAAAACACTGCCTGCAAGACTAAGAAATGCTGGCCACAAAGTGCAGCAGGAACCAGAAATATTCTGTGGACTACGAAATAAAACGGGCCTTTAGAATAATACAAAGTAGCTGGTGCCCTGGTGAGTTTACTGGCACCATTTACAGCTGTACTCTTATAGACGAACACCAGCTACGTAGCTCTGAATCATGCAATGCCTTGTGGTGGTGGAAGGCACCTTTGGCAAGCACTTGGCTCAAACCCTGCTGAAGGCAGGGCTGGCGCTAAGTAAGGATACCCAGGCAAACCTGTTTATCTTCAAGAGCAGAGGAAGCCCAGGTTCCCTGTGTGACTTGCTACAATGTCTGACTATGGTTGTTCTGAAGATTTCTCTCCCTTAGTGCACCATTTGCTGCAACTCTCGCCCACCGCCCTGACTCTCTGTTATTTTTTCTGGAGAGTCTGTAGGTTTAGAAAATGATTCTTAAGACTGCTGAATGTCTCTTAAGAGTGCTGAATACCTTCTTCAACTGACATCAGCACAGCATCTCGCAGTCTTGCCTTTAAAACACAGCTCCCAATTTTGTAAAAACATTACTTACTTTCCAGGGGTTCCTTCTCCATACTGGACTCCTCTGGTTCATCAAACCGACCTTCTGGCAGCTTTGGTTTCTTTAGTGGCTGCTTAGCAGGTTCAGATCTTCCTCCTGGCTTAGAGCTGGAGCTGCTCCGCAAGAGGCAAAGAAGTGATGACTCTATCAAGCAAACGGACACGTGTAGCATAAATGTGGGAGTTTAACACTGAGCAATGCTGCAACTGTCCAGAGCACTTCTGGAAAAAATCTACTTCAATGATCAGAGAGAGGAAGGCAGGAAAACAAACTCTAATTTTTTTTTAACATTTAACTCATGAACACCTAAGAAATCAGCACAGATAATTATTTTTGGCCCTAGAAACCTATGTAGGGAAAATTGTGTTAGTTGTATAACTCAGTTCACATAAACAGTGTATTTTAAACTGCTTTAACTTATCTTTGCTGTTACTTTCTTGTATTTTAGACTCTTAAACAGTAATTATGCTAGCATAGACCAGTACAGTCTGTTTTCTGGGAGAAATCCTAACCTCCCCCAAGAAACCTGCTGATTTCCATGTCTTGGCTCATTTCCAGCAGCTTTTTAGTCAGAAAAAGCTTCTGCTTTCCCAAAGGAAAGTTTAAAAAAATAAAATGTTCCCTTAGTAACAGGTTTCCCAGAATGTTGGCAGAGGATAGTTGGGTTTTCCTTAGGATGGTAAAATAACTCAGCTGGTAGTCAAAAGTAGGAAAAACTTTGAGCATGTTTAAGTTCAATTATGCAACTGCATGCAAATGCCCTCATTAAAAGCATTAACTTGTTTTCCTTTAAAGTCCTACTAACAATTTGGTTAAAAAAGCCAAATGTCCACAGTGAGCATAAACTATGCACTAAAAATATTTTGGCTGTGGACAGGTTCCTAAAATAGTTCTGACATTTCTTCAGAAGCAAGATTCAAACAGAAATCCTCCCAGTACCAGCTGGGTGCAAAGTACCTGAAAGAACTATTATTCTACTTTCCTGAGGAGATTGAATCAGGAAGCCTTCTCAAGCACTGTCAGTCTGACTCACCTTAATATACACCAACTCAGAACTCACTTGTATTCCCAGAATCAGCATATTCATTTATTTTAAAATACCACATCTTTAATGTCAAACCCTACAGCTACCTAAACTCTATTATGTCTGCCAACTGCTGCCAATGCCCAAAGGAATAATTTTTTTTTTTTTTTTT